>JBCNJP010000023.1:52143922-52246904 GCA_039602395.1 Deinandra increscens subsp. villosa
AACCAATTAAATAACATTGTTATACTTCTCTCAATTTGAATCATCCATATGGTTTAATCATAAGTGCAATTATTTAAAAACCCATTTCTAAATATCTTCTTTAGGTGATATTTATTTAATTGATCATATCTAAATAAATATCCATTGGGTGTTTGTCTAGCTCGTTATTAGGTATGACCCGTCTTGGATCATAACGTACTAGCCACATCAATCTAGTATGTGTCTTGGGCAGACCGAGTCCAACAATTTGAGTAAAATGACTCTTATTGAATTTAGTTTAGACCTTTTGAAGTCCAGCTTTGGTCATGCGGATAAATTTGATAAAAATTTTACCGTATGGACCAAAGGGATGAGATGTACATCAAGTTCATCTCATTTAGGGCTTAAACAATTTGCTAAACTCATCATTCTTGTTTCTCTTAAAAAATTTGAAATTTTGACATGGATGGTTCTAAAAATTCAATTTATTGCCTTATCGGGTCAAACTAAAACAATGTTTAGTTTAGCTTTCAATTTTGAAGCACTTAAGACCCGAAATGCATTTGGAGACATCCTAATGCATCATATTGGTGTTTTTGGAACATCCACAATCAAAGCATCTCATTCACAGTTCAGAGTCTTAACAAATTTGAGATATTAACAGTGAATTATTCAAAACAAAGCTTCAAGATCAAATTCAACCTACATAGCATAAAACAACCAATAGGTTTCAATTAATCTACTAGTTTGTATCAAAGTTAACATACTCAAACTAGTCTTATTCCAATCAAACTCACATTTGTAAACCCTAATCTCAAATCTGATAAACTGTTAAGACCCCTGTTCTTGATTAACAATTTGAAGTGAACTCCAAGAACTTATGAATGAAATCTAATCACTTATACTCAATTTAGTCACCACGGATTATCTTGTCTCAAACAGTTTTTCTTATTGTGATACCAAGAACATAAGCTCAAACACGGTAGCCTGCCCCTGTACATGATCAGATACGAGTTGATAATCGGATCATAGAAGAGGGATTCATTACCTTATAAGAGCTCACAATTGCAGTTTAGACACAAGATGAGGTAACAAATCTGTGTAATCAACAACAGATTTCAATAAATAAGAGCCCTAATCAGATTTCATCGAGCCGTCGGCCTCCGAAACCAAAACCTCCAAAATTAACCTAGATAGCTACAAAAAAAAATTAACCTGAGAGTGCAAGGAGAGTGTGCGCACCGACCCTAAATGCACGAGAGTCAAATTTCAGTTGACGGAGGGACGAAGATCGGAGGTTCGGTGGTGAAAGGGATGAACGCCGGTGGTTTCGTCGAGAGGAGGAGAGCGGGTTGTGTGTTTGGTTTTGAAAGAAGATAAAAGAAAAAAAAAACTGGACCTCCGCTTTTATATGTAGGCGAGATCGATTGAAACTTAGGGTTGTGTAGCGAGATCGCCAAAAAGATGGTTAATCGGCGAAGTCGCCAAGGGTGCTTGGTTGAAGCGAGATCGCCAAGTGCAGGCGAGATTGCCAAGGGAGTTAATAGGCGAAGTCGCCAATACTTGGTTTGCCGAGATCGCCAATGGCAAACTTGCTTTAAGCGAGATCGCCAAGTACATTTCAAGTTCCCTCAACATCGAGATCGCCAAGTTTATTAGCCTACTTAGCGACATCGCCAAGAGAAGATTCGGTTTAAAGGCGAGATTGCCAAGGCCATTTTGGTCTTCACGAGACTGCCAAGCATACTCTGAGATCGCTAAGGCGAGATCGCCAAGAAGTGAGAATAGGCGAAGTCGCCAAGAGGATAACCGGGTGAGGCGAGGTCGCCAAACAGAAGTTCTCGGTTTATTTTGTGAAAAAATAACTAAGTGTACTATGAGATCGCCAACTAGAGGGTTCTTTTTAGGCAGATCGCCAAGAAGAGAGGCTAGGTAAGGCGAGATCACCAACAGTACAAGAGAAGCTTAAAATTTTTGGCAGCAAGTTAAAATTTAAGAATTTTCTGATTTAGGATCAAATTACAACCAAAATGAGAACACCCGACGCAGAAACACTAAAATGTTCAATTTTGAGCTTAGTGAATTTGCAAAAACTTCAATGAACTCATTAAGGGCAATTTGGGAATTTATGAAATTTCTAAGCCCAGAATATGTTAAAGAACACCAATTTGACTCAGAAAGTTTGAAATTCACATACTTGATCAAAAACCTTATTGAATCAATTTTAACTTGAGTCAGGCCAGCCCAAACATACCAAAACGGTTGATTTTTACTTAAAGCTGCAAATGGACCTCAAATTTGATAAAATCTCCCAAACTTGATGTTTTTAAGCACAAAGCACCCAAATTCACGTTTTCTGACAAATTTGGTTGTATCAAAGCGTAGTGCTTTCATTTGCACAGTTAAAGCCTTATTTTCTGGCAAATTTCTAGTTATTTGCTCAAATTTTGCATATTTTTGCTTAGGTAATGGTTGGACTATGTTAGGAATCAAACTGGTCATTTACGTGATCACAGACACTTACAAGTCAAATCACCTCACAGATTCAGTAACCTAAGTCAGATTGTCGGTATTGTTTCAGTCCGGTTTAATGACAATTGTGTTGACTTCTTATTCCACAAAGTCAAACAGTTATCCTAGCTTTGTCTATTTAGCACTTCAGTCATGCACAACACACATATGGAATTTCTTCCCCCTATTTCTTTAGAGGGAAGTACTGATTTCAAGATGGATGTGTATTTTTGGTTCGCGTGAACACAAGGTCAGAGTTTCCTCAGCAGATGTGTCACGGAATGTTGTCAATGATAATGACGGGACGCGTGAACACAAGATCAGAGTTTCCTCAGCAGATGTGTCACGGTCAAAGGATGGATGTGAGATATTTCTCACTTATTGATGATTGTGTGATGATTCACACTTATTTGATGAATGTGTGATGTTTCACACTTATTGTATGGTTTGAAATCAGCACTTTCCGCAAAAGAAATACTCGAGTGTGTTGGTTAACTTACTTAGCACAGACTTAAGCAAATTTAAAGGATTTTGCTAACTGTTTTGACATAAAGTCCACAATTTCATGGTTTTAAGAGGTTAATCACATGATTTGCTTAATTCTTATTTTGCTGAGCCTACCGACACATCAAATGATAGAATTACTGAATCGATTGGATCATATCCTATTGTCAGATCACAAGACCAGAGTTATATCAAGTTCCATATAGTTTGCCCAACCAAAACCAAAATTTTCTAGTTTTCTTTTTCAAAGAATATTTTAAGTATTGCAAAATTGCAAAGATCTTGTGCTTAGACTCAAGTACCCATCAAGTTCCTTTACAAAAGTTGTTGGGAATTACTCGATTCTAATTTACATGTTTTTTATTTATTTTTGCAAATTTTTGCAATTTTCTTCAATTTTTCAGTATTTATTGTGGCATCACTAAAAATTCAATATTTTGCCTTTTTCATCAGGTATTCAACAAGTGTCTTCACAAATGTTGTTTGAAATGACCCGATTCTATTTTTAGTGATTTTTATTTATTTTTCAAAATTATTGTGATTTTCTTCAATTTTTCAACCGTGAGTCGGTTTAGGCCGGACTGACTGACACAAAGACTCAAAATAAAACAAGAAAAATATTTTTGGTATTTTCTGGAAATAGGATTGACTCTTATGAAATATCTTATTTATAGTCATGAAGGATGACCAAGAAAAGGAAAAAATCAAAGTTAAAATCTTTTTGCGTTTTTCAGAAAAAGTTGAAAGATAAAATCTTTTTGGTTTTTCATTTTGGGATGTGAAAAAATAGAAAACAAGGTAAAATCTTTTTGGGTTTTCAAGATCAGATTATTGCAAGTTGATAAAGCAAACAAAGACAATACCTCTAAAACGACACAACCTAAGACTAAGGCACATATTCTAAAGGAACCTAAAAAAGAGCTTACTCAAAGTTAATCATTCCTACTGATTGTACTAGGAAGTTAAACCTAGAAACATCAAATCCGTTGGTGAAGAGATCTGCAAGTTGATTCTCAGAGGAAACATGAACTAAGGTAATCAACTTTTTCTCATGACAGTCCCTAATAAAGTGATGCCTAGTCTCTATGTGTTTGGTCTTAGAGTGGTGACACCCGTCAAATATCCGTATGATAACCCAAATCTGTCTCGATAACTCAAATAATTTCATTTATATGTTGTCGAAGTTCTAAAATAAATAAAATGAAACTAAAAGGTTTTTTTTATAATTTTTATGAATTATGAAGAACAATGTCTTCTTCCTCAACTCAACCCTAAATCACGTAACCACCATTGTTGACCAGAAAAATACACACGAATGGAACTAGAAGCATGCAAATCGAGGTTTAAACATGAGTTTTAGTTGTACCTCACATAGAAATGGAACAGAAGCTCGGGGATACGGAGGTGGCGCTTGCGTGCGGCTCGATCCAAATTCTTTTTCTTCGGCGGGGTGTTCTTCGGTGGCGATGGGCGGTTGAGCAACGGTCAATGGGCGTAGGTGGTTGAGGTGAGCGGGCAGGTGTGCGTGGTAGTGATGAAACAAGGTGACGGAATCGGTGATCGGAGATGAAGTGTATTCGTCGGTTCTTTCTTGCGGGTTTCGATTTAAAATAAACCGATTCAAGGTGGTGGTGTTATGAGAAAAACAAAGGCTTCTCAGGTTCTAGAGACATAAATTACATGTTATGATTCTCAATGATGGTCCATCAAGGTTCAACGGTTACGCGTTTGATGTATGATTTTGTGGTTTAATGGCGGTAACGGTCGCCGGTTATGGAAAGAAGAATACGACCGAAACAAAAGGAAATGAAACCATTAATTTCAAATTTTCAATTTAGACCCCATACTTTAATATAAAAAATTAAAAAAAAACCTTTTAGTTTCATTTTATTTATTTTAGAACTTCGACAACATATAAATGAAATTATCTGAGTTATCGAGACGGATTTGGGTTATCGATACGGATATTTGACGGGTGTCACAGAATCCCCTACTTTAGGAAATTTCGTCCTCGAAATTGATTAGGAAAAGTCTTTAGGTAAATATGAGGACATAGTTATGGCTACTTAAAAATGTTGAAATATGACGGTTAGGATTACATTGTTAGTTTTAAAGGGTATGAAAGATGCAAATAATAGATTTTGACTTCTCACGTGATGAGCACACTCAAAATGATATGCTTGTGAAAATATAATGTTGAGGGTGAATGGAAATAGAGAATTGACTTGTTGAAGAGATTATTATAAGAATCTACTGATGCTAAGCTTGGGGTTCCAAATATGAAACATGTTACATAGGGCTGAAAAAGTGTCAAGTATGCGTAAAAGATATCACTAGATATTAGGTTCCTCCAACATTGGTCAAGGTCAATAAGAATAACACAGAACTTCAAGTGACTCAGATAACGCTACTCATGACAACATAACACGAACACTTATATATAGGATGTGCCAGCGGCGTATCCACCATGCCCTTATCATAACACATTCGCCCCGTTATCCAAAACCACTCTAGGTTCCATGCTATAACGCACAACATTTAATACATTTTACGTTTAGTTAATGTCCGAAAATGACCTGAAAAGTCGGATTGTCACAGTATCCCCTTGTTGCAGAATTTTCGTCCTCGAAAATTGCGTAACGCGGTAAAAATTAATGAGCTAGACACAAAGAAAAGAAAAGAAAAATTCTCAGTCATCACATCATCCCCTTGTTGAAGAATTTTCGTCCACAAAAATTAAACCAGTACCTGAACTAGACGAAGGCTGATCTTTGAACAGTTTGGGATATTTCTTCATCATCTGATCTTCGCGTTCCCATGTGAATTCAGGACCATGTCTCGAGTTCCAAAGAACTTTAACGATTGGGATTTTGCTACGTTTTAATTGTTTAACTTCCCGGTCTATAATTTCTACTGGTTCTTCGATAAATCGAAGTTGTTCGTCCACATGCAACTCCTCGAGTGGAGTGATCAAAGTCTCATCTGCTAAACATTTCTTTAAATTCGACACGTGGAAAACGTTATGTACCCCCCTTAACTCTTCTGGTAAGTTTAGTTCATAAGCTAATAGACCAATTCTCTTAACAATCTCGAATGACCCAATGTATCTTGGGTTTAACTTACCACGTTTACCAAAACGTACTACACCCTTCCAGGGTGAGACCTTTAATAAGACCTTATCTCCTTCCTCAAATTCCAAAGGTCTTCTCCGTTTATCAGCATAACGTTTCTGTCTATCTCGTGCGGCTGCCATACGATTACGGATTTGCACGATTTTCTCTGTTGTCTCGAGTACCAACTCAGGACCTGTGAGTTGACTGTCACCAACTTCCGCCCAACCCGCCCTTAGTAGTTAGACCCTTGCCGTTATAAAATGAAGGTCGTGAGTCCCATACTCGTGGTTGGCATTTGGCAACTCTTTATTTTATCTTTTACAGTTTTTAGAGCTTCACCACTTTGTTATCTACTTTCTTATATTATACTTAAATAACATTACATTAGATTGTGTTCTCTAAAGTATTAAACACCCATATATTATATAAAGCTACCCCTTTATTTTATAACTCATTTGCTCACCAAGCTTTTAATAAAAAGTTGGTAAATTTATAAATACGGTCGCGTTGCCATTGAGTTTAAACATTACATATATATTTGACTTCAAATTTTAGTACATCCTTTTCGTAAAAGAATGAAAACCCCAAAATGTAATTATTTTGAAATCATTATTTATTAACTTTCTGTAAATTCAACAAGAAAGATCCAGATTTCATTATAGTTATTCTACACTAATATAAACACATATTTTATATGTATTTATTTTTGATATCCTCAAACTTAGAAAATATATATTAAAGTTATATATTGGATTTTCTTGCGTTATTTCGATAATCGCTCGGATTTGGCACACGTGCCATCCTCGACTTATTCCGGACTTCACGATCCTTCGTTTTCATCGTTTACGTTAGACTTGATAGTTTATAGAACACACACTTATACTTGAATGCTCGTTAGGTGATTGATTTCTTGCACAAGACTCGTTCTTGCTACTTGAATTAACTGTTTATCTGGAAACTTTTGCTGTGCAACCTAAGGTGAGTTTCACGGCCCCATTTTACTTATTTTAATCCTGTTGGGGGAGATTAACATGCAAACACTTGAACTGTTAGATAATTATATCACCTGAATGATAGTGGCACACTTATGATAAAGCCCTCACCTTTAGAGTTACTGTCAATGTGACTTCAGCGGGAACTTATTTGGTAGATCTACTGGGCCTCACAAGCCCCACCCGGGTCATTCGTGCTGACTCGATTGGATATCGAACGGGTGTTATATACTTCTTAGTCTTAACGAGGCACAATTGAACTTGTCGAGCTTCAGTAACTGGATAGCTAGTTTATCTAGTCAAACGTGCACTGATTTCTTGAAAATAGCCTAGCTAGCTATTGATATATTATCTGGATTTTAAACATGAACTTGATTGTTGTTGAACAGTTAACCTTGAACTTAAACTTGAACTGTCGATGAACAGTTGATTTACACTGAATCTGGGACTGTTGTTGAACAGTCGATTTATATTAAAGTGGAACTGTTTTTGAACTGATAAACCTGTGAACTCACCAACCTTTGTGTTGACACTTTTTAGCATGTTATTTCTCAGGTTGCGGATGTTCGAGTATCACGAGTATGCATGCATGAGTCTTGAAAAGGTTTTTATGTCTTTGGTCAAGTCACGTCACCTTGGGTGACAATGTTTTTACTTTAATTACTTTTATTGTACCTACGCTTCCGCATTTGTAAACTCTGAATTTATATTATAATGAAATACGAAACGTTTTTATTAATTATTGGTCGTTTGGTGTAACTAATGAACGGCGATCCTGGTTTGTCACGCTCCCTGCGGTGGTTATCGCGCGTGGGATTTTTGGGGGTGTGACAAGAGTGTTGAACAGGGTTCTTAACAATGAACATGGCAGCAGTATTATCAATGTTAATAGGGGTGGACATGAAATTCAAACCGTAGTCCAGAAGCTGATTCTGGATCTAGAGAACTTGAGAACAGTAGGAAGCAGCAGCAATGTATTCTGCTTCGGCTGGCGAGGTAGACACCGTTGACTGTTTCTTGCATTGCCATGAAACCAATCTGTTCCCTAAAAATTGAGCTCTACCGGTGGTTGACTTCCGGTCCATGTTGCAACCCCCGTAATCACTATCAGAGAAACCTCTAAGATCAAAAATCTCATCCTTGGGATACCACAGCCCTCTCTTTGGATTGGACTTCAGGTGTCTGAATATTCGTTTCACGGCCGTCAAGTGTGACTGTTTCGGTTTGGATTGAAATCTTGAGCAGAGACACACGGCAAACATTATGTCGGGACGGTTGGCTGTCAGGTACATAAGTGACCCGATCATTGATCTGTATAAGTGTTCATCGACACATTCACCTTCAAGATCAGAATGAAGCTTGACACGACTCTCGACAGGAGTGGAAAAGCCTTTAGAGTCGTGAAATCCAAACTTTTTCAGCATTTCCTTCACATACTTTCCCTGACTTATTAGGATTCCTTCATTATTCTGTTTCACTTCAATCCCAAGGAAAAATGTGAGTTTCCCCATTGAACTCATTTCAAAACGTTTTTTCATAAGACACTTGAACTGTTGATAAAGAGTTTTATTTGTTGATCCGAAGATGATGTCGTCCACGTACACTTGAACCAGCAGCATATCATCACCCACATGCCGTATGAATAGCGTCTGATCAATCACCCCTCGCTTGTATCCATTTTCCAACAGATAGGTAGACAGGGTTTCATACCACTTCCTTGGTGCCTGATGGAGTCCATAGAGAGCCCTTTTCAATTTGTACACCTTATTCGGGAAGGAAGGATTGACAAACCCTGGAGGTTGTTCAACGTAAACCTCTTCGTCCAGTTCACCGTACAGGAAAGCGGTCTTCACGTCAAGCTGATAAACCGTTATGTTCTTTGACGCTGCATAAGCTAAGAAAATCCTGATGGCTTCAAGACGAGCTACCGGGGCATAGACTTCATCATAGTCAAGCCCATCAATCTGCATATAACCCTTGACCACAAGTCTGGCTTTATTTCTTATAATTATTCCTCTGTCATCTTTTTTATTCCTGAAGATCCACTTGACTGGAATAGGCTTAGCACCAGGAGGAGTGTCTACAAGTTACCAGACATCCAAAAGTTTGAATTGAAGCAATTCAGCCTGCATAGCTTCAATCTAGTTATTGTCTTTCATAGCAACAGCTACGGAAGTTGGTTCTTCTTGAGAAATGAAGCAGGAAAACAGGCAGGTGTTTATAGTTCCCGATTGACTTCTGGTGACTCTCTTGTTTATTGGACCGATAATGTTTGAAACAGGATGTTTCTTGTGATTCCAGTCTCTTCTATTGTCGGAACTGGAATATTTGGGTCTAGGGTACCCATCTGCACATCATTACTCGGAGTTTCACCAGATTCAATCACAGCATTTTCTTCTGAGTCTAAATCGTTATTGATCGGTTCATTCTCAGGTTGATTTTCTAGAATTGCTTGATTTTGTAGATTTTCTTGATTTAAATTTTGTTCAACCTCCTGAACGACTTCTTCATTTATTTGGTTTTCAACCAGGTTGTCAGTTGTAGCAGTAACAGGTGATGTGGTAGCATTCGTTGATTCATTCCTCCAAGAAATATCCGGAAGCACATCAGAGTAGATGGAATCACCTGTAAACTTCCAGAATCACCTGAAACCATACAATCACTAAAGTTAAAAGAAGAAGTGAAATTCACTAAGTCATACATGCCATCTGAGTCAGGTTCTCTGGAATTATGAGTGTGCTCATTAAAATTGACATTGCACGACTCCATAATCACCTGAGTTCTTTTGTTGTACACTCGATATGCCGTAGAGGTCATCGAGTATCCGACAAAATAGCCTTCATCTGCCCGAGGGGAAAATTTAGCTAACTGCTCAGACTGAATTAACACAGTACAAGGGCATCCAAAGGGCTTTAAGCGCTTTAGCACTGGTTTTTGTTTTGAAAACAGCTCAAAGGATGTCTTGTTGGCATGTTTGACCAAAAGAGTTCGGTTCAGGACATAGCAAGCAGTATTGACTGCTTCTGCCCAAAAAGACAGTTTAAGGTTAGAATCAGCAAGCATCGTCCGAGCACACTCGATTATTGTGCGGTTCTTTCTTTCAGCAATCCCATTCTGTTGAGGAGTATAGGGAGAGCTAAATTGGCGAGTGATGCCCTTCTCGTTGCAAAACGAGTCGAAGACGTGATTCCTAAACTCTGTCTCGTTGTCAGATCTGATTATTCGAACTTTTTCTCTGCTTGCGTTCTCGATGCGTGTAACAAAGTCCTTGAGTATCCCCGGAGTCTCAGACTTCTCCCTTAAGAAAAATACCCAGGAATATCTCGAGTAATCGTCAGTGATGACAAGGCAGAAAAATTTTCCCCTTAAACTCTTGATATTAACTGGTCCAAAGAGATCCAGGTGCAACTGTTGAAGGATTATTGTCGTTCTTCCAGGTGGCTTCGGTTTATGAGACGTTTTGTGTTGTTTTCCCTTCGAGCATGCAACGCAGTTATCGATTTGTACGAATTCTTTGTCTGGTAGCCCAAAGACATGTTTCCCCCTACCCAGGCGATTCATGTTACGGAAATTAACATGTCCCATTCGTCGATGCCACAAAGTTGAATCTTCCTCTGAAGCTTTAGCCAAAAAGCATGCAACTGAACTAGTTGGCTTTAACATGTCCAGTGCATATATGTTCCCCCTACGATTTGCTCGGAATAAAATCTGATCTTCAGGTACTTTAAAACCAGGTTTGAGAATGTAGCATTCCCTATCTTCGAAGAACATTGGCATTTTATTGTCGCATATCCGCGAGACGCTCAGCAGATTGAATTGCAGATTTGACACGAGGTTGACTTTTTCAAAAGAGACTTCACCATTAGTTAGGTGACCAGTTCCAATTATTTGACCACCTTTCTTATTTCCACTAAAAGCAACAAAACCTCCTCCAGATATCAGTTTGACATCACGCAAGAGATCCTTGTCACCTGTCATGTGCCGGGAACAGCCACTATCCATGTACCACAGATTTATTGACTTCTTTCGATGTTCCTGCACAAACAAAGAAAGGATTAGTTCATAGATGAACCCTGGTCTTTGGGACCACGGGTTTTCTTGGCATTCTGTTTCTTAGGTGGACGAGTAGCAGGGGCGGTGGCTTGAATAAAAGGCTTCTGAGGATCAGCCAATGGAGACCATGGTGCTCGAGGTCTCGTAGTAATTGGTGGTGGGCTGTTAGCTATTCCAGAAACAACCGGTTGAAAGTAGCCGGTACTTGCCCCCAATCCTCGTGTAGAGTGAGGTGTTACTCCACTGAAGAACTGTTGATTCTGGAAATTTGGCATGAACATTTGATGATTATTCATGTACTCATAGTCTTCACTGTAGTTCCCATAAAATCGAGGCCATGGCTGAGTGAAAGGAGGTCTCATCATCCTTGGTCCATAGGGTGCAACCATTGGTGGATTGTACCCCATGTGTGCTTTTGTTGAGTTGAAAGGACAACCCCTAGCAGCATGATTTGGGTCTCCGCATATAAAACATCCAATAGTGTTAGCAGACCCACTTGGATTACCGGTCACAGTTTGAACCACCTTTTGAGTAGGTGTGACCTTTATTTTAGCAACAAGTTCTCATTCTCCTTGAACAACAGTCTTCTTATTCCGCCTTTTGTTGTTGTTTTTCTTCTTTGAAGATGATTCAGTGCCTTTATTTTCTTCCAAATTCATGGGCATTGCAACAGCAGGTTCATCAACTTGTGGTTGAGATAACACAGTCTTCTCAGTGTAAGCAGCATTATTAGTTGAAATATTCTTCATCTTATTCTTTGCGGGTTGCTTAACTGATTTAGACGAACTCGCACCAACTTGACTAGCCGATGGAGTTGAGGTGCATGACTGAAACAGCTTGATGGAAGACATCGGTGTAACTTGAGATGGGATCATTTCAGGTGCAGGAGCCGAAGAGATCACCTTACCATGGGTGATTGTGACAAAATGTTGTGTGTCACCCATGGGTTTACCATCACCCAAACTTAGCTTATTATGTGCAACAGCAGTGTCACACCCCGGTCAATGGATTTGGGTGTGAGCGAGACGGAATCATAGTCGCAGATATACAGAATAACTTATACTAAATTCAAACGTCATTTAAAACATAATACCATTTATGTTGCAGCGGAAAGTCGTGGTGAAATGATATTGTCTTACATTTGAATAAAAGTCTTAGTTTGATATTGAAATCATAAAGCAGTTTATTTAAGATAGGTCGGGACTACGACTCCGGTAAAGCAGGGTCGAAAGTTACAGTGAAGCCCCATTTGCACGTCTTCCATGATAAGCTTAGATACCTGAGAAATCATGAGTTTTAAAAGGTCAACATAAAGTTGGTGAGGTTCACAGGTTTATGATTATATGGTAAGTTTGTAAAAACAGTTTACAGTGTGTTGGAATAACAGTTTATGGTATGTTGGAATATCAGTTTACGGCATGTTAGGATAACAGTTTACGGCATACTTAAATGTTACGTTGGTTTACTGTCGTTGTTGTAAGATCCTACCATGAACCTCAAATTCGAATACTAACGGATTACCCACTCATGGCATTATATCCCAAGAATACCGAACAGGCGAGAATAACTGACGTGTACCCCTTGACAATGTACGAAGTCAGGATTGGAGCTACCAATCTGGGCAGGGTTGTCAACCCAAATAGATCTATTCACTAGTTATCGTTTCGAGCAGAACTAATCGAATTCAATTAATAGTGGGATTCAGTTGTACTAACGTTGATAACGATAAAGTACCAGTTGTTTGGGATATAGAATGGAACATGTAGTCATACGGCTAACAGGTAAACCATAACATTAAGTAAAAAGCAGTTTATCAGTTCATGATTTCTCCCCCATAAGTGTAAAACAGTTGTAAAGAAAAGGGGCCGTGAAACTCACATGATTCTGTGATGAGGATGGATTGCCGAGTGGCAACTAGAAAGTAACGTCCTAATAAAACATAAGACAACATGCATAAGGGTCCACTTAATTATTTGAGTAACGAACGTTACCCAAATGATACCGGTCAAGTCTTGACGTATAATCCCGTTTGTAGCGTTTTGAAAACCTGTTAGTTAATCAGTTTACAAAATCAACAAATACGAATGTTCACATATTAAGGCATTTATGTAAATAAATACAAAGGATGAACATGCGATAACGTATCATGAAGATCAGTCAATCAAGTATTAAACATCGTTTTAAATAATAATATTTATAATTATTTTTATGTTCGCTCGATCGATTGGATAATTAATCGCGTTAAGTTATAATATATATAACTAGGGTTGATAATTATTATCGAAATAATTATTATAACTTGTCGAAATAATTTTATTAAATTATTACAAGTTAGGGATTTAATGAATGAACACAAGTAGGTTAATATAAAAGGTTATTTTAATATTAAACTCATGTTATGAAAATTAGGGTTTTGAGTTAATATAAATATAATTATCATTAAAGTAATTATATTTACAAACCAAAATGATTTTTTAACTCAAATTAGGGTTTCTAAAAATTCATAAGGATAATTATTTGTTGAAAATAATTATTTACGTTTCGATACGTCGCAAAACGTTTTTAAAACGTTTAAAGATTTCATTTCAGTTCCAAACGTTTAAAAATAAAACATTTGGTCCGGTTAAAATGTTTTGATTATTTTGATTTATTTAATATGATAAAAAAAATATGTTTTTCATAGTTTCTATAAGTCTTTTGATTTTATTTTTATAAAATCATTTTTAAATAACTTTATTTATTAAACAAAGTTAGGGTTTTAAATAAAAGACTTTTTATAGAAATTCACTCACATAAAATGTTTCCATTTGTATAAAATCCAAATGTTTTATACTTTTTGTCAATTGTTCAAAAATTTGATATTCTATCATTTCTGAACATAAAATATATCTATATATATTTTATCCATTTTATTTCTTTTATAAAATCTAAGCAAGACTTTTAAGTCTTTTATTTTAGAAATTATATTTTTTATAAAATGTGACCATTTTATATAAAAATGATTATGGTGATATTTTTATGGTTTAAATATCCAAGTAATTACCTATCTTTAATTTACAAGATAAGGAATAGTAGTTTCATGGCATTTTTGTAATTTTTATAAGCTTTGAGGCTATAGTTTTATATCAGACAATCAGGGATGGTTCGGTTCTTCACAAACTCACGCCATCGACTCCTCACACGTCTCCTCCTTCCTATCATCCGCCATGCCTCTGATTCGCACATACCTGTCGTCCGCCATGCCTCCTTCATGTCCATCAGCCTGCTCCTTCACGCATACCTGAGTAAGAACACGATTTCTTCTCCATCAGCCATGTTCTTCTTTTGCTCTTGCAGCGTTGATTTAGGGCTTTTTTGAAGAAGTTATTTTCTATCTCTTAAATCGATTTTTAATCTTAATAACTGAAGGTTTCTTCTGTTCTTGCAGGCATCGGTTGGAAACTCTCTCAAAAAAGGGAATTCAGTGCTTATATACCCATTTATATGCGACTGAAGCCTCAACTCTCCTCCATCGTTTACACCGGTGAGTTTCAAGTTCATCTTGCTGGCTGTTATTACCAGATTTGCAGATTTTATGTATCGATTTGTTGTATGTTCGGATTAGATATCAATCCCAATTAACAGATTTCCTAAATTTATGTACCAGTTTTTTTGACAGATGAAAAGAGAGAGAGAGAGGGGTTCATATATTAAAAAACTAAGATTTGAGGTTATAATTTTTTGGGTTACAATTTGACTTGGACGAACTAACTGTTTCTTTTTTGGCACATGTAATTCATGTTTCCTTACAATGTGTTACTTCTCTTGAAGATTGATTTGGTTTCTTTTTTGAATAAAAGAGGGTTGAAGGCTCGAGAGAGATAAGAAGAACAAAAATTTAAAAAAAAGGTCGGAAAGGTTGATGTTTGTTGTTCTTATTTGATGGATTTGTTGTTGTTGAACTGAACAGGTTAGATTGTATATAGACTATAGAGTAGAGTATTGCGTTCATCGTAGTTGGATTGTTTCAGATACGAAATACAAAACGTGATAAAAACACTAGAAAGCTGATTTTGATATGTTTGTTCTATACAACATAATGAAACACGTCATGTTGGTTAAATTAAAAAAAACACCTTTATATGTATTTTAGTGTAATATTTTAGTGTTATTTTTTGGAACTTTTTCTAAAGTTGGTTGCATTTCTTTGGTTTTGAGTTAGTTAGGAATTGCAATACCCTTTTGCCATGATATGATTGCATCTGATCTGCCCTAATTTCACCGATTAACAGGTTAAGTCATATTTTTTTCTTACAGTTATATTTAGTAACTCTTATTTTCTTTCCGGTTTTGTTTACGGTGTTATGGATCTGTTGATTTTGTTGTTGTACTGATCCAGATTCTTCGTCTCTCATTTGGTTTTGTGTTTCGCAGGGTCGGTTGTGATAGCCTCTCGGTTACCCATTTTATACCATATATGAGGCCTTCTCTATAGATTTGTTGTAAGTTTTGGTTTAGTTTAAGTTCTTGCTAATATAATAGTTTGTCGTTGAGGTTTAATGGAGTTTTAATGTGGTTTATACCTTTTTTGGACTTTTTTTATAGCCCTTTGTAGTTAATTTTTGAAGGGTTTATTTTTATTTGGTTCAACTGATAATATCACTGCCCCTTTTTATATGGTTCAACTGATAACTATTAGGCGGACATCTGAGGAATCAGTTGAATAATAGAGTGGTTCCAGTTAGCTTTGATGTACACTGTTTGTCAAGTCTAATTATTTTTCTCTCAGGTGTGTAGATCCGTTGTTTTTTAGGACTTTTGGTTTGTGTGTTGTAATGAATGATGATTTGTATTTGCATGCAGGCCGGGGTCGTTGCTTGGATTCGTCTTTTACACTGGTAGGTGTTCGTTCTAATTGAATGTTATTTTGGTGTGATTGTCATTTTTTAGTGTTCGTTATACGGCTTCCTTAAGCAATGAGCGGGCTACTTTTCTTTCTACCTCACCTTATGAAGCGCACACAAACGGATTTTAATAGAGTTACACAAGCATCACTGCCGCTCCTCGGGTAATCGAGGTTTTCGGCCCTTTTTTATGTATTATTTTCATTGTGAGAGTTATTCTTTGGTATATATTATTTTCAAGGTTGTTACTTTCTATATTTCAGGTTGGATGTAATGAACTTGCATCAAAGCTAAAATGATTTTTTTTTTTAATGGGAGAACCAAAGTTAAATAGTCTTAAGAGAAACTTCATATTATGAAAACTTTCTTTCCTTTAGGTGTGATTTACAGATTTTTGACATTGATTAAAAGTTTTTGTGCTGTGTTATTGTAACTTTATTATAGTTCCATTTATATGTTTGTACAGTTTATAGACTTCTAGGAATGCTTAGGGCCTTTGGTAGCTGGTGCATATCTATTAAATCATATACGCCCTTAAACTTATTATCAGCAAAATGATCACATCAAGAAACCATGAACTGGTGCTTCAACCTTTTAAATTTAGTTTGTGTTGATGAGCGTCCCGAATTTTGATTGATCCTTTATTTTTTTAGTGCTTACCATCAGTGTTTATTTTATGCAGGTAACTTGCTGGATTAGAGTTTAATCTAGGTTGACAGTTTGGTATTCATTATTATGTAGGGAATGCTAATTCTTTGATGAACTATGAATCTGCACAAATCTTTCAAGGAATCCGAGATCATAAACCCACAAAGGGCTAGGCTAAGCTGGAAAAAGAGATGAGTAATCTTAACTGCATAAAGCTTTTCGTAAAGTTTGAAATTTGTGTATGGCAATGGAACCATATTTGGTCATAATTGTGATACAGTTTGTATACAAAGAAGATGATTTTCAAATTCAATTTATTGTGGTTCTCTTTCTGATAATTGTCATGCTTATTTTGGACAATCTCACAACAGTTATCAATAGTTGGAACAACCGCGATGCAAACCCAATTACAAAAACCAAAATTAGCACCGCCGCAACGCGCGGGTGGTCCACCTTGTTTATATAAAATTACTAGTTTTAATATTAATCCATAACATTCATTCATAGGGTTTTATGTTATCATTTTATGTCCAACCTTTTTATAAATTCATTCTAATGCCCAACTAGTCCATATGTGTCACTAAACACTATATTTAGTCCATGATAAGTCCATAATACCAAGTTAGTTCATGATAATTCATCATTAGTATATATTTGCTTATAAATAAGATGATTAGCCACTAAAATTACAATTAATAATTCTAGTAACATACAAACCATTTTTATAACATTTTGCATATGATAATAACTCAAATGAACTAGGCAACCTATATAATCTCATAAACTAACCAAATGATCACTATAAATCATTATCTAGCAACATACAATATGGGTTTTTATATAAACTAAGTTA
Organism: Deinandra increscens subsp. villosa; assembly: GCA_039602395.1. Taxonomy (NCBI): domain Eukaryota; kingdom Viridiplantae; phylum Streptophyta; class Magnoliopsida; order Asterales; family Asteraceae; genus Deinandra; species Deinandra increscens. Next base: position 52,161,459 of record JBCNJP010000023.1, read on the forward strand.
TCAATAAAAATCACATTTTCAAACCTTACAACGTTAAGGTTTAAGGAAAAATAAAAGAAAACCAATATGAGTTGGTTAGAAACTCGGGTTTTCAAGGATCGATTGTTAAGACTCGGGGGATCGTTTGGGACGTTAATAACGTGTTAAAAACGTAAACGATAACGGTTAAAAGACTCACAATGGAAGGGATTAGAAACCGAGATAAAAGAAGAAAGGTGTCGGGTGGCGGTGGTGGTCCTTGGCGTCACAGCAGCCTCCGGCAGCGTAGCAGCGGCTCCGGCGGTGATGGTGGTGGCTGTTCACGGCCGAAGAAAAGGAGAGGCAGCAGCAGCAACGACGGCCCAGCAGCAGTGTCGTGATGGAGGGTGGTGGCGGGCTGTGATGGTGGTTCACTGCAGCCCTCCGGTAGCAACAAAATGACGGAGCAGCGGCAGCAGTTTCCAGCAACGCAGTGTTGCTCCGGCAGCAGCAGTGACCGAACATGGTGGTTGCAGCAGCTGGCAGTGGCTGTGGCGACGTGAAACAGGGAAACAGTAGCAGCACCGTGAAGGTGGTGGCTGTGTTGCCGTGAAACAGAAAAAAAAGGAAGGAGGAAGGAGGATAAAGGCGGTGGTTCCGTGCAGCTGCAGCCGGCGCACAGCTGCATCTCCGATCAGCAGCAGCAGCCGGAGCACGGCAGTGGCTCAGTGGCCACTTTGCAACCGCGGCGAAGGTGGTGGTGCGTGGTTGATGTTTCACCGGAAAAGGAAAGGAGAGAGTGGGGGTGTTTGGTGGTTGTTTACGGCAGAAAAGAGAAGAGAAGGAAAGGTGTGGCTGCCGAGAAGCGGACCAAGGGTGATGGTTGGTTTGGGTGGTGGTGGGGGTGTGTTTCACCCGAAAAAAAAATAAAGAAGGGGACAAGAGTGTTTGTTGTTGTCCTTTTTTTTTACATCACAAAGAAGAAGAGAAGAGTTGGATGGTCGGCTTTTTGATGATGCTCGACAGAAAAAGAAAGAGAGAGGAGAAGAGAGTAGGTTGGGTTGGTGAATGATGTGGTGGAGAAGTTAGATGGAAGATGTAGGCAAGTAGGGTGATAGAGTGGAGAGGTGGCCAAGTAATCTTCACAAATTATTCTTTTTCTTTTCTTTTTTTTTATAAATAAATCTCCTAATTCTTTTTATAAAAACTACCAACAAGTAGGTGACTTTTTATAAATAGGAGTCTTTGTTTATTAAAGTTGCCATGGTTTATAATACATAGTAGGCTAAGTGAAAGTTCATAAAACTTATAAATATTTGTGGTGAAAATAACCTACAACTCTTATAAATAAATGTTGTATAGATATTTTCCAATTTCATGACAATTCTTATGAAAAGAATAAGTGGTAGAAAGTTTTATAAAAGTTTATACAAGTTGATGGGCTTAAATTATAAAAATAAACTCATTAGGTTTGGGCTTGATATTGGGCCAAAACATTCAAAAGAAAAATGTTCTTGGACTCGTTTGTCAGTAATGGGCCGTACGGGTCCAAACGGGGCGTTGGTTCGAGGCCTGGGCCCGTTGTGCATCGGTTGAGGTTACGGATAGCCACGATCATTCGGAATATTACGTTTGAGTAATGGGTCAAGGTTTCGGGCTCGGTTTTATTGTTTTAGGCTTATTGGGCCTATTGGGCCGAGTCGGGCCCAATTGGGTGATCGGTTGGGGTTTGGCTTAAGTCTTGACAACGATTTCAGTTTGTGATCTTTTTATTTCGTAAAAACAATAGTTCGAGTTGGTTATAACAGTTTTCAGAAATCGGATATAGTTTTCAGTTTTGTACCGAGGTACGGTTAACGTTTTCAGTTTTGTCAGTTCGTAGCAGTTTTAAGCTCGACCATCCAGATTGTTTAAAACCGAATAGTTTTAAACATATGATCGCTTATCAGTTTGATGTGTCGGTTATACAAGTGTACGACACCAGTTCTGGATAAAATATAAAAATACATTTTATATTTATTTTCTTGTTATTGAAATTCCATGATTAATTCATGAAATCTCTATGAAAATTACGGGTATACGCTTCTAGTACAAACGCGGGATTAGGTTTACGTCACCAGCTAACAGTCAGGCACAGTAATTAACAGTTTAAACAGTAATCAGATTGGTTAATGCACATTAATACTTAATTAAAAGTCAAAGTAAAGAGGTTTGACCTAGGTTTTCGGACGAGGTGTCACAAGCAGCCAGCTCATTAACGAGATCAGTTTGGCTAGAATCTGAGTTAGCAGTTTTAGCTTTGGGCTTTCACCTTTTAGCAACTTTAGGTTTCATTGAAACAGATTTTCCTTTAAGCATTGTTTGAGTTTCGCTAAAAGTTGAAGATTGAGAAATTGTCTCATTATCGGTTATTTTTTTATAAAACTCAGATTCTACCTCTGCCTTACCATGTCTTCAGATATGCCAGTATCAAATGACTGTAATGAGCTAGACTCAAAGTCATTCAAGTTTAGAGCACTTTCAACAGATGGAAGGCTTGAGCCACTTTCGTAGCCAGACAGTTTTTCTTCCATTTGCTGAATTTCAGACTTGCTTGGAACAGACTCATTATTCAAAAACCTGATGTGGCTTCGGGAATTTATTTTAGTAAGTTCAGGTATTTGAAAATAGTTATGATTGAGTGGATGCTCAACAGCAGCATCATCAATTTCTCGGGTTAAACCCAAACCATTTTGTACTTGTTTAAAAATATCCTTAGCCACATCACCTGCCAGGTTAGAAGGATTAAGTCTCATTAAATCAATTATTTCCCGAGCTTTCACATAGTTCTTGCTTAGGGTTGAAAAACGAGTCACTAAATCCTCTAACTGAGTTCGAAGAGATATTTCAATATGTTTCATAACCTCAATATCATCCTGCAAGGACTTTATTTTGGTCAGGAAATCCAGTTCCTTAACTTGCATTGACTTGACCAGACATTCACTCGCTATTGCCTTTTCAACTAACTCTTCATTATAAAGGCGATACCGAGCGACTTCCTTTACACAGGACTCTGAGCATAAAAGGGATTTTACTGTATCGGGTATGAGTTCCTTTTGTAGGTTTATTGATTTTTGCTCAGCATCAGCTTCAACTTTGGAGGAGCCTTCAATAGTGCTGGTCACAAAAGCAGCATCTTCAGAAATTTCATCCACATCAGCCATGAGTGCAAAATCAGTCGGATAAAGTGGATCAAAGAAGGAATCTTCCTCAATCTTCGGCTCATCAGATGAATTCACCATTAATGCATAATCAACACTTGCCGATGCTTGAGTCTGATCGGACCACGTGTAATTAGGATCACTCAGAGACACGAGTGCTTTCTCAGGGTTGTCAACACGCTTAGCAGAGTTGGAACTGGAACCCTGGTGTGTAGTACCAGCAGGTTGTGTCTTCTGATATGAATAGTTGCCCTGATTTTGACTAGAATTATTGTTTCCTCCAGATGTCACAGGGATCTGTCTCAGTTTTGGCTTCTTACACTCACGTGCAAAGTGACCCAGACCTTGACAGTTGTAACACTGGGCTTTCGATTTGTCAAAGCCAATAGTAGCACCAGGTTGTGACTGGAAAACTTTTCTCCTAGTTTTCTTGAAGAACTTCCTAGTGCGGGCAACGATCATACCAAGTTACCACTTGATATCCATTTCTTCGAGATCATCAGCAGGGATTTGATCCAGGTCTTCTTGGCACAATGACATGCCCTCAATACATCCTGACATTTGGGAAGCCAGGCATGCTACAAGAGCATTACACATCTCCTGATCTTTGTCAGTCAGGCCAACAGTTGAGGTTCCAGATGGGTAAGTAGCAGATGACTGAATCACAGGTGTGACTGGCTGTTGAGCAACGAAGGCAGTCTGACAAACTGGTTATTGAGGAGAAACTTGAGCGGTAGCTTGTACAGAAGAGCAGTACCCGCCAGCAAAGTAAGGAAATTCAAGGTCAGTCTCATTAGGAGCAACGAAGGCAGCATTTGGAACAACCTCAATGGCCCTTTTATTGGTAACTTTCCCCATAAGTGAATTACCATCTCTTTCAATAGCAGCAATTTCATAGCCTCTTACTTTGTCAATACGATCCATATAGTCGACAGTGGCTAAGTCACTGCTTTCAAGCAAGTAGATGACATATGGAGCAAAGTCTCGAGGAAGTGACTTCAGAATTTTCTTAGATATAGCCGGCATCTCAGGTCGGATTTGGTTATTTTGCATTTCACAGATGAGTCTGCAGAACTTTGTCACATGAGTCTCAAATGAGTCTCCAGCAGTGTGAGCAAAGGTGTTGAAACGCAGTTTGAGAGAATCCAGTCTTCTCTCTTTACTCTCAAGGTTTCCCTCATACTTTTTCTCAAGTGCAACCCAGATTTCATGAGCAGAGGTTGCTTCAGTGAAATGAAAAGCAATGTCATCAGACAGTGCCATTTTGATGCACCTGAGAGCACGTTTGTCAACCTTCATCTGGTTACGTTCAGAAGGAGTGTAGTCTTCGAGTTTCTTTGGAACACGCCTCTCGGGAGGTGGTGGATCAGCTCCAGCTACAGTAGCCACGGGTTCCACATAAAACACCTTAGGACCACACTTCACTAAGGTCAACAGATCATAATCCACATACTCAAGGTGACACTGAAACTTTTTCTTCCAGTCATCATAATTGGAAGCCCCAAGCAATTTAGGAGGCCGGTTATTTCCTTGGAACATTTAATTTGCAGAGGTAAACTCAGACATGGTGAAACAAGTGGTGTTTCTCCACAGATATGCTTAATGGGTCAAACGGGTCGAGAATTCAGAAATTTGCTTCAACGGATGCAAAGATTGAGGTTAATTGCTCAAAACCTACAAAACAGACATCATGAAGCTTATTTAGTTTGAATCAATCAAGTAATCAAGTCAAATTTGAAATTTTCAAATTTTCAAGTCTTAGAACATTTTCCAGCCATGTTATTGAGCATAATCCCCAGGTCAAAATCAAATTTCACGAAATCAAGTTTTTAATGCACCAATAGCTTAGGAATTTACTTAGGAACAAATTTGTTAACTCCAACAAACTCCAAAAACCACTTAATCCATGTGAAAACGGATTAAACAGTGATTCTTATGAAAAACTTCCAAGAACACAATTTTTGCTCTAAAATTTTCAATACTTGATGTTTTTGAGTGATTCAAGTTGCTATCAACCCTAAATCATGAGTCTAACATGTATGCATGTTCAATTTTGACTCAAAATCAGTGGAAGATGGACTTTATTTTTCAAAAGAAACGCACAGCACGTATGCTCTGTGTTCGCATAAATCTGGAAATCTCAAAAATTGACCCATTTATTGTGATTATTGATAAAATCTAAGCATTCCAACAGATTCCTTGTGAAATTTCGTTCAAAATGGTTCAAAGAATCACAAAAACACCTGGATTTGATGACTTGAATGAGTGATTCTTCAAGTTTTTGAGAAAAACTCAAGAACATGAAGAACAATGGCTCTGATACCATTTGTCAGGACCAATTTCACATCAAGAATCTCGACATTGAGCTAGAACGAAGATTAGATGAGGAGACGGGATGATGAGAATCTAGGATAATAAATAACAAGAATGATAAAATCAAATGATTCATTGATTATTGCTGAATGATTACAACGAACCGAAAGATTACAAACTCGTCATAGGAAATCCACGGTCACATTGGGTTGAGCTCAAACCCAATATGAGACTCTCTCTCTAGAATGGTGCTCAGTCACTCTAAGAATCATCTCTCTTACAAATGAGCACACTCACCCTATATATATAGGAGAGCCCATGTGCTCACTAGCCCACTAACTAGCAAGACACAAAGATAAAATGAGCTTATTACAAATAAACAACTAAAATAAATTATTAATAAAATAAAATTTGATTTAATTAATATGAAGCTTGACTCGCTCGAACCGATCTTCCGTTGACTTTTACGTTGACCGTTGACTCGAAAAGTTAACTTTTCAAGAAAACGTCTTCGGTCCAAACTTGCAAGCCTCGAGCATCACAACCCGCGTCTCTAGAATCAAATCACAATGGATTCTTCAACCGAATTATTCGAGAATAGATTTGATGGCGTCAGTCACACTTATTATTAGTTCCAACAACTAGGATGAAACAGGACTTGGATCTTCAAAGAAATTTGATGAAGATGATGATTCTTGGTGTAAGAACTTAAAACCAGACCTTGAGAGCATTTTTAGTCGTTTGGGGGCTATAAAATGAGGTAGTGGGGGCTAATTGTGCTTAAATAGTGCAAATTAGGGTATCTGCTAAAAAAGCAGTCTCAATCGTATCGCTTGGAGCCCTAGGTTGCTCTAGAAGATACGCCTAGTGACTCCGTCTAGCAGCCCCTTTGACTTTTGTTGACTTTTCATGTTTTTTGATGTTATGTCACAATTTTCACTAATTTGGCTTTTCCTCTATTTAACATTGCTTTTATTACATAGAATCCAATTAAATCAAGTATCAACATGTCATATAACAATTTATAATCATACAATTAAATTCATGTATCAATTTGTATGTAATTCATGACACATCAGTTTTAAGTTTATCACCAATGTTTCGAGACTCCAACTTGTGTGTGATTTTTGTGAAGTGTTTTAAGGCTTCTAAACTCTTCTAAACCTTCATTGACATACTACGCCTATATACGCATCTCCCGGTTTGCCGGTTTTATCTATTTTATCCGTTTCCAAGGTTTGGGTTCGACCCGACGGGCCAGAATGTCACATCATGTTTCCCTCGTTAAAGAATTTTCGTCCCGAAAATTAAGATCGCAACCATGTTGCTAAGCGTATAAGTTTCACGAGTTTAATAGTTGCAATTTCATTGTAAATAGTGAGAAATCCAATTATAGCGTTTTACACAACAATTTAATAACGTTTCACACTCTACTCAACATTAGAGATTATAGTTTACTCAACAGTAAAAGATAAAAGTTTTTCAGATTCTCACATAAGTTTTCAGATTATCACATAATTCCCTCCTTTAAAGAAATTTCGTCCCGAAATTTAAGAAGCAGTCATGGCTGTCAGCATGGGCTGTCTAAACAAGTTCGGATATTTGCTCATCATCTGATCCTCACGTTCCTAGGTATACTCTGGTCCACGTGTCGAGTTCCAGCAAACTTTGACATTTAAAATTTTTAATTGCTTAAGCTATTTGGTTTCTTGATCCATTATCTCTACTAACTCCTGTACGAAACGCAGTTGCTCGTCAATCTCCAACTCCTCAAGTGGAACTACAAGTGACACGTCTGATAGACATTTCTTCATATTAGATACATGGAATACGTTATGCATGGAACTTAGCTCCTCGGGAAGATTTAATCTATAAGAGACTATACCAATGCATTTGACGATCTCGAATGGTCCAACGTATCTCGGATTTAGTTTTCCTTGTTATCCGAAACGAATAAATCCCTTCAAGGCGAAACTTTCAAAAGGACATGATCACCTTCCTTAAATTCCAGAGGCTTTCTACGCTTATCAGCGTAACTTTTCTGCCTATCACGAGCTACTGCTAAGCGGTTTCGGATTTGAACGATTCTTTTCGTTGTCTCATGTATAAGCTCGGGACCAGTAAGCTGACTGTCACCCAATTCTGCCCAGCAGATCGGTGACCTACACTTACGTCTAACAATGCCTCGAATGGCGTTGCTCCAATACTTGCATAATAACTATGGTTATAGGAAATCTCCACCAATGGTAGGTGAGATTCCGAGCTTTTACCGAAATCTATCACACAGGCTCTGAGTATGTCCTCCAGCTTTTGAATAGTCCTCCCGCTTTAACCATCAGTATGAGGATGATAAGTCGTGCTCATGTCGAGCTGGGTTCGCAGTGTCTTCTGCAAGAACTTCCAAATGTACGATGTGAATCGTGCATCACGATCAAATTTAATAGATAAGGGAACACCATTACGTGAGACAACTTCTTTCATGTATAAGCGGGTTAAATTTTTGTTAGTTTATCGCATTAGTAAGTAATGAGCTGGTTTCATCAATCGGTCAATAATCACCCAGATCTTATCACATTGACTTGGAGTTTTGGGCAACTTTATTATGAAATCGATTGTTATGTTTTCCCATTTTACCCTGGAATTTTTGGTTGCTGAAGCAAACCTGACGGGTTCTAGTACTCGATTTTGACTTTTAAACAAGTCAAGCATTTACTCACGTAAGTAGCAATGTCGGCTTTCTGGAAGAAGTGTTTGTCGCTAAAACACAAATATATGTGAATATATAATACCACAGGCCACATTAAACAAACACATGTGGTCGTTGGAACTCTTTGGCCACACTTTCTGGAAGAATTGTTTGAGTACACCAACAAATATCGGTACCCTTTAGCCACGTATCTAGGTGGTTTCAGCCACTGTTATTGTAACGTGGCCATATGATACATAAGATGACGGGACCTTTGGTGTCGATTGAAATGGAAAAAAACGTGGCCAAATGCCTTTGGTCACTGTTTTTTTTCCGGCCGTTATGAGCTGCCACCAAGTTAGGATACCGAAGTATCAAATAGTTTATCGGAGTTGTAAGGTTTAAAGTAAAGCGGAAGCATCATAACATAGTTAAGTTTAAGTTTAGGTTTAGCGGAATCGACAACCATATAAAATAGTTTAAGATGTCTTTTCGTCCAAGGCGAAAAAAATATGATTGAATTATTACAAACCATGCAAATGACCATATGAATGATCGTAACTTGCTCCGTAGCTTATCCTAAGGACCCGAGAAGAAACATGTAAAGTGTCAATGCTCGGTTGGTGAGTTCACGGAGTTTAAGCAAGTAAATAAATATCATTTATTTAAAATAGTAGGTTAACCAGTTACCCTCAACAAGGCGTAACCCACTCAGGAATCACATATCCTGAAAAAGATAATTTTGCATAACAACACTAGATCTACCATTATCAAGCATCCATAACAAGATTGATGCATGAAAATTGGATCTTTACTTGCATGCAACATCAAAAACCATAGATCTATGCATGGATCATCATTAACATCACAAAGATCATAGTTTTGCTTCAAAGATGCAAACTTTATCAATAAAAACCATAGATCTACCCATGGAATCATCATATCATCATCATGCAACTCTAAATCTAACATAAAGGTTAAAGATTGGAGCATTTTGACAAGAAATCAAGCAAGAGGGACTTGGATCTTCAAAGAAATTTGATGAAGATGATGATTCTTGGTGTAAGAACCCAAAACCAGACCTTGAGAGCGTTTTTAGTCGTTTAGGGGCTGTAAAATGAGGTGGTGGGGGCTAATTGAGCTTAAATAGTGCAAATTAGGGTTTCTGCTGAAAAAGCAATCTCAATCGTATAGAAATTGGGGTATTTACCCACACATAATATACCTACATATGGTTATATGTAGGTAAATATCTACACATGTTTTTATATGTGTGGGTAACGACGGATGACAATTTGTTTAAGTTCTTAACAATTAGTATGTGTGGGAACTAATTTTTACCTACACTTAGTTACCTACATTTGTATATATGTAGGTAAGAAGGTAAAAATATGCCTACACATTTTCCATATTTTTGTTATGTGTGGGTATTTACTTACACATATACAAAAAATAATAATATGTGTAAGTAATAAGTAATATTTTTACATACATATAATATTAGCAAAAATATGTGTAGATAAATTAAGTAAAATAATTTTTTTTTATTTTAATGATGTGGCAAAATACGTACCTACACATATTTAAAAATTTAATTTATGTGTAGGTATAAAAAATAGTGACGTGGAAATAAATATTTTTAGTTTTTATAATAAAAAAAACGTATCTACCTACACATAATTTAAATAATACTTATATGTTGGTAAAAACAACATCCACATGTAATACACTTTACCTACACATAATAACCTTTTACCCACACATTCATACAATTTTAGTAAATCAAGCTAATCTTTTGGCACACATTATCAATGCCACAAATTGTTCTGGTGTCAAACAGCATTCAAAACAGCTTTAGTAAATACAGTTTCAACATACATCTAGAATTCAAACAAGCACATCACATGTATAATCAAACACATGTAGTATTAAAACTGATCAAAATACAATATTATATAAGCCATATTGAGGATCAAAATTTCTGCAGGAAACAAAAGCAAAAGCTACAAGCGGAGATCAAAAATCCAAAAAGTTAAAGTATCAAAGGGCCAATATGAACCCTAGGTAAAAAAAAACCACATTAATTAATTAAACCATAAAACCAACTATCATTTCTTTCCCACGAACACCTACTCCTCGGCACCTTCAAGCGGTACTTCTTCTCCGGTCAAATTCCTGTGAGCTTTCTGCCACGCGTTGATATCCCACTCTGGCACGACCAAACCGCCCTTCAAAATTCGATAAGCCATTTCAATTTTACACTTAAGTACGACAGCTTCAAGAGACTTATTCATTGTTTCTTTCATCTTTAAAAGTGATTTAGCATGAGCTTTGTCCCTGGCCACCAGTTGATCATTAAGAAGACGTACATCTTCTTTCGATTTCCTGATGATAGAATCACGAACTAAGATGCATCGGGTTCTGGCCTGCAACACGAGGAAACTAAGTATTGCAGACTAAAAATATCTAGACAAGTAATAAGGATACATACTTGAAGAAGGAAAGTGTCCTTTTGTTTAAAGATTTATTCAAAAGATAGGTCAGCGAAAGGATCAGAAGAAGACTGGGCATGAGAAATGGTCTTTCTCTTCTTCGAAGCAAAAAGCCTTTCTTTATCAAAATATTGTTGAGTCTTCACGTTTGAATTCACATCCTCATCACCCACACCAGGAACAGATTTCGAATTAGCACCTGATTGATTAGATCGACTCATATCAAAATAGAGAAAGACATGTGAAAGAAAATGAAAATATGCTTACCGGAAGATGAACCTGTCGAATAGATAGATTCACCAGTAAAACGACTGGAAGCCTCTATAGAGAAGGTTCTCTCTTCAACAGGAAGAGCCAATACTTTTTTAAAAATTTCAGATGAATGATTGTCAAGAGGAGCAACCTTTGAGAGATTAATATCTGCAGTATAGAGGTCAAAGTATGTCTACTTTTAAAGAAGAAAAATGGGAGACAAATGCTTACCTTCGACAACCCAAGTATCGAGAATAAGTCTTCCGTTGGGAATGGAATCCCTCTCTACGAAGAAGAGCCGACTTCTCCAAACGGGGCTGTTTTCACCTACACGATGGATCAAAATTTTGCTACCAACCTTAGCCTTCAACATATAACGACCTTGGCCATTGGTCACCAGATTATACGCTTCAGTTATCAGAGAAATGGGAATGTCTAGATGATGATTATCTTTAATACGATTCAGGGCGTATAGGATTCTCCAGATCGTGGGCATTACTTGAGTATAGCAAAGATTGGAGACATCAAAGAACTCTTGAATCAAAGAAGGAAAAGGATAATTCAAACCTATAGTAAAGGGATATTCAGGAAAACAAACCCATTTTTTGGATTTGCTGTCAATTACGGATGGTAAACTCGAAGCCCTAAAAACGACAGAAGAAGGAAAAGAGCCAGAATCCCTCAAGCGTATAATATCAAATGGAACTATCATACATTCCTCTTCGGCAGTTTTAGGGACTATGCCCTGTGATTCGATATAATCGTCTGAATCGATCTTCTAAGAAGGAGTCTTCACCCTCATCTTTGAAAAAAAGAAGAAGAAGATATCGAGAGTATGTGGAAGAAGGGAAAGCAATGAAGCAGTAACTGACTTGGGGAAAAGGGTTTTGCGAAAATATCTAGACACAACTGAATCGTCAATGTGGATAAGTAAACTAGGATTGAAGAATAAAAAATAAAATAAGTTAAATGGAATCGAACCCACGCTAAATGTGAGTAACAAACGACCTATACCAGTTGAGCTGGTTGGAATATTATTTAATAAATGAAATTTGTATCTTATATTAGAAGCACTAGTACATATTTTTAAATTCCAAGTAAGTTATATGTAAAATATAATCCATCCTAATTAAACATCAACTAAAATTGTCACAGATCCTATCCACGTTTATGAACATCCAAAAAAACTAACAACCAATTAAAACACCTGCAATTCCTATCCATGATATGATCCACGATAAACTCTAGTTCCACGTTTTTCTTGGTTTAACAGTATTTCAAAGGAGCTTGCTTTGATCAATCCAGGTACTAGCTAATTCTAATTACCACTATTTTTATTTGCTTCAACTATGATCGTTACGGTTTAGGCAACATAGTATACAGGATCGTGATCGATTTTATTAATTTTTGTTCATAATCATTATCAGGTGCAAACTATGAGTCATCAATGGGTGAAAAGCGGGCATCGTGCTTCGACCGAGTATGTGGAGGGGGTAAAGCAATTTTTGAACGTTGCTAGACAAACTTTGAACTCCAGTGGGTTAACATTATGCCCATGTGGTAACTGTCTTAATATGAGGCTACAAAATATAGATGTCATTACTGGCCACTTAATCAATGTAGGAATTGATAAGTCATATACACTATGGGTGTACCACGGTGAGGGTGACGATTAAGACAGTGAAGAAGATGTTGGAGTCGATGATTTTGTTAATGACGAATCTGCTGGTGGCGTAAGAGCAGGATTAGAATATGCAATTGGTGATCAATTCTTTGATATTGGCCCTACTAATGATCTAACTGGAAATCAACAACCAGTTTTAAAAAATACTCGTTTACAGAATCTGCATGAAGCGTTAGGTAGTCCTTTGTATGAGGGATGCAAAAATACTTGTACATTGACCTTTGCTGTGAAGTTGATGAATTTGAAAGTAATGAACAAATGGACTGATAATTCGTTTGAGATGCATTTGAAGTTGTTTCGCGAGGTACTTCACGAGCCAAATAATTGTCCAGAAAGTTATTACGAAGTGAGAATGTTGCTATGTGAAGCTGGTTTAGGTTACGAGCTTATTGATGTTTGTCAATATGATTGTGCTATTTTCTACGAGGATAACAAAGATGCCATAGCATGTCCAATTTGTCAAAGTAGTCGTTATGTGCGTAACAAAATTGCTCACAAGAAGCTGTGATACTTTCTGATAACACCTCGTTTGAAGCGCCTATATGCATCACGCCACACAGCTAAAGACATGCGGTGGCAAAAAGAAGTACGATAGGATGAGGATGGTGTTTCACGTCATCCTACTGATGGAAGGGCTTGGAAACATTTTGATGAGATGTATCCTCGATTTGCAAATGATTCGAGGAGTGTACGATTGGTGTTGGATTCAGATGGTTTTAACCCATTTAGCAATATGTCAACATCATATAGTATGTGGCCAGTCATTTTGATGCCTTATAACATGCCGCCTTGGTGTACACTGTATAAAAGCAATTTTCTTTTAAGTTTATTGATTCCTGGTCCAAAATCTCCAGGTAAGGACTTTGATGTGTTTCTAAGGCCCCTTGTAGATGAACTTATAGTTCTATGGCGTGTTGGGGTTGAAGCATATGATGAATATTCAAAATCAAATTTCAGGCTGCATGTCGCAGTAATATGGACAACCAGTGACCTCCCCGCTTATGCTTACCTATCCGGTGGAGCACTATGGGCAAATTGGCATGTCCAGTATGCTTGGAGGACACCCATTCTAACCGTATTCGTGGTAAGCAATGCTATTCAGGACACCGATGTTTCTTAAGCTAATCACACAGGTGGAGAAAGAGTTTAGAGTTTGAGGGAAAGCAAGAGAAAAGGGAACAACCTCATCACTTTACAGGTAACGATATATTACAACAACTGGCGGATTTTCCTACATTGATTACTGGGAAAACACCTAATAATGAGAATAGGAAGCGTAAAAGAGGAATTGATGAGTTGAACGGGTCAAAAAAAGTATATTGTTTGAACTTCTGTACTGGTCTAAATTATTGCTGCGTCATAATCTTGATGTAATGCATATAGAAAAAAATGTATGTGATAATATAGTAGGTACTTTGTTAAATGATCCTGTGAAATCAAAAGGATACTACAAAAGCACGTTTAGACTTGGAGGACCTTAACATTCGCAAGGATCAATGGCGTAAAGAGAGAAATGGAAAATTTGAGAAACCTCATGCTAATTTCACACTCTCTAAAGATGAATGTGAGAAGTTCTGTGAATTCATAAAGTATGTTCGGCTACCTGATTGTTATGCGTCCAACATTAGTCGATGAGTGATGGACCATAATACACTTGGAGGGATGAAAACACATGATTGTCATGTATTGCTTCAGAAGGATACTCCCGACAACCATTATACCTTTCTTAGATAAGGAAATACGTGCAACTTTGATCGAGTTTTGCCAATTCTTTCAAAAAATAAGTTCTAAAACCCTATATGTCAAAGAACTTGAAGAAATGATGACCGATATTGTAATTATATTGTGCAAACTTCAGAAGATATTTCCTCCAGCATTTTTTACGATCATGGTTCACTTGTGTGTACATTTACCATAGGAGGCATTGTTAGGCGGGCCGGTCAGTCAGAGATGGATGTTCGGGATTGATCGTCGGATGGGAACATATAAGGGATATGTTCGTAACTTTGCACGTCTTGATGGCTCTATTGCTGAAGCATATGTTGTTGATGAAGCTGTCACATTTTTATCTCGTTATCTAGATGACATTGAGACAAGATTTAATCATCTAGAACGCAAATGGGATGTACCCGACCACTAATCACAAGATGGAGTTATTCAACAACAAAATTCGTACATTAGGGCTTTCAAAATTCGGACAACTAGGGGACAATGTTGATGCGGTGCAATTGTATATCATTAATAATTGCGGAGATGAAGTTGATGATTACTTAAAGTAAGTTGACTATACTAAGCTATACCGTTTATATTTTTTTTAAGTAGTTAATCCAAAATTTTCAACTATCTTATATTTCATTTAGGGAGCAAAATTTAGATACTATACAAAAACATGAATTTCCTTCTTGGTTCAAGTAATTGATTTTAGGCACACAAATAATATTTTGTATTTATAGATGTATTTGCTTAGAGTCAAGGGGGATCATCGAGCAACAGATGATTTATACGCATTGTCACAGTTTCCTGATGATCGCTATAATAGTTGGCAAAGTTGCAATGTCCATGGTGTTAGATTTCGTTGCAAAGAGTGTGATGACAAGTTCACTACACAATGTAGTGGAGTTTGTGCAGGGGAATACGATGATGAAACAAGGATTTATTATGGTATTTTACTCAAAGTTCTGGAGTTGGATTTCATACTCGGTAGAAAGGTATTCATGTTTCGTTGCAAGTGGTATAATATAGATCCAAAGGGAAAAAGATGGTGGTTGATCACAAATTGACATCAATTCACATTACATCTAAGTGGTTTGTAGATGAACCATTCATCTTCGCTAATCAAGCTCAATAAATTTTTTATCTGAAAGATATGGCACGTGGGAAAAATTGGATGGTGGTACGGAAAGTAAACCATCGCAACGTTTATGATATACACGAGCACGATGAAGACCAAGTATCATTGAGTGATATATTTCAAGAAGAAGAATCAAGTGAGTTGCCACCTTTTCAACCAACCGAAGATTTACCTGACTCATCAAGAATAGTCTGAAAAGATGTAGAACCTGAAACTTTACCGTATGAGGAAGTTCAAGAAATACGTAATTCGTATGCCTCTGTGGGTGACTTAGAAGATACATATGACGACTATGATGACAGTGGTAGAATTTTTATGAATGACGAATCTATACTTGATTCCGAGTCCGATTATGATTCTGATGATCCAGATCATAATAGTAGTAGTGATGACGCACTTGCATGATTTTCACGACAAGATGAGGCGTGGGCGAGTTGACCACAATTTATTATTATTTTTTGTTGTGAAACAGTACTAATTGTAGCAGCAGCAATGATAATGGTTATAGTTGTGAAACCTAAACTTAGTTTAAATCTTAGTAACTACAGTTTGTTAGAATTCTAGAAAGCATTGTAAATAAGACCATTATATTACGTGGATTTTCAAACTAACCATCACATGAGATCATTGTTTACTTACAAAATATGCCTAGATACCACTAGGACTTTTCAAACTTACATCCACCAAAATAAAACTTGCCCAAATATTAACAACCATAAAAAACCACCAACCTAATTACTTACCAAAAACCACCACCAACCGGACAGGAACATCGGCTAAGAAAACTTCACAGCAAGGCGATGTTCCATCGCCTGTGCTTCATGCTCCGCGGTTGCCAGATTCTGCTCCATCTCCACCACCTCCTTGGCATACTTGTTCACCAATTCCTGGACTAGAAATCCTGTTGAACTTTGGCTGGCCTCATACTTGTGATTCAGCACATAAGAGAGCAAATCGTTGAACCGTTTCACCAGGGACCGCTTCACAGCAAGGGACACTTTGATATCCGCAATCCTTTCATTGTTAGTGTTGGAAATAGGGTGTCCTGACGTGACAAATTAACGAACCCGACCGATATGAACCCGACCGATATTGACCCGTAAGAGTTAAACCCGGGCCAACAGACTATAAATCTAATTAAATGTTAATTAGTATTAAAAAGAACTATGCGGTCAATTAAATAAATACTTGATTATTTATTTAATTAAAACGAAAAAATTAATTCGGCTAAAAACGCTCGTAAAATAAATAGAGGGACTGATCAGTTGTTAGCGGATTAACAGACTGATCAGCGTGGTGGATTATGGAAATCGCGACCGGGCCCAGTCCGTCAGAGCCCTGGTCCGCGATTTTTTAAATAAAATGGGGAGATGGAGGTGAGTTGCAGAAGTTGTAAAGAACCCTAATTCTTCACCTCTCTCTCTCTCTCTCTCTCTCTCTCTCTCTCTCTCTCTCTCTGCGCCGATTCCCAGCCGGCTCCCCTAGCCGCCGCTCTCCTCTGATCCGCGCCACCACAGCTACCGTGATCCCTCGCGTTTCCGATGGATCCCCGTCTTGCCAGTGTATGTGCTCGGATCGAGAAAGAAGCCGCCGCAACCCGAGCCAAAGCCGCAACCGGAGCTGAAGCCGAAGCCACAACCCGAGCCACAGCCGCAGCCCAAGCCGCCACCACCGCTGCCTCCGCCGCACCGCCGGTCGATCGCCGGCCGGTGGTCCTCGCGCTGCTGGCACAGCCGAGGCCACCGCGCCCTATCCCTTCGTCGTGGCCCGCGCCGCTCTACCCGCCGGCCACAGTCACCACGTCACCGTCTGTCACCGATGATGAGATCTTCGTAGGAACCGTTCCTGTCGCGATCCCGGTGGAGAAGGTTTTGTCACCAGTACCCGTGGTAACCCTACCACCGCCGCCACCATTGTCGCCGCCACCATTGATGATCTGTCTCGCAGGTTCGAGTCGGACGTCTCAGTTCGTACTAGCGACAGTCCGTTGAATCCGGGTATCTCGAGCAGTTGCTCGAATCCTTCCAAGGTATATCTTAATTAATTAGATATTAATTAATTTTATTTATTTATTTATTTATTTATTTATTTTGAATAAATATTTTTATGTGTTTGTCGTGTACTGTGATTGATCATGTTGCAGTAATATTCGCGTGTTTTATTTAAATCGTTTCCGCTGCCAAATTAATATAGTTTTAGTTTATATTTAATCGGTTTTAATCAAAAATTAAAATCGGTAACCCGGATATCCATTGTAAAGCCCAACAGTGGTATCAAAGTCATTATCACCGCGCGCAAACTAGAACCGGTCTTTTTCGTAACCAGTAGTTCGCAATTTCGATTAAAATCCAAGTTGCGAATTAGAATTAATTTACTTTCTTATTTTAATTCTATATAAATTTTATTATTGTGTGTTACGGCTGAACCCTATTTTAAAATTGCATAATTGTTTATGTCGTGGCGTGTTTGTTTTTCTTTGGTTGGCCCAATTGTATTGGCCCATTCATGTATTTCGAACTTTTTTGTTATTGGACCCGGTTTTAGTGTTTCAAAGTTGTACAAAACTTAGAGCTAGGTTACTACATTTTTAGTAATTGTAAATTTTGTAAAAGCCAAGACTCGAAGACTAGATACACGCCGGAGGGATGTCGAAGCAAATGGGAGCTGAATCGGATCCAAGAACGCACTGAGTTGCCTCCTTGGTTGTTTACCATGAATTATATTTAATTTTCAATTATATATGTCCCTTATGATCTCGCTTGTATGGCTCGAGCGAGATCAAGACCTAATGTCGTTGAACACACAATAAGCCATTCGCGACAACTTAGTAATTTTAATTAGGTTAAATTAATTTACTAGTCCCGAGTGATGATAGGGTTTATCGTTCGTGACTAATGATAATTAAATATTAAAAGTGATTAATATCTCTATATGATAATTCTTAAAAATTGATAGTTCGTGCCACCCTATCTCAAGTCGAACTTGGAACGTATTTACCGGAGCATCAGTGTTGGAGTATTTCAACACCGCACTTGATGCCGAGGGTGCCTTCTAAGGTGAGGACATTGGAGTATTTCAATACCGTGTCATCACTTCGACCATTTAGGATTACTATCGCTTTAGACATATATGTTCGTGGTGTTGGAGTATTTCAAAACCGCGCCACGAATGTATATTGCTAAACTGGGCACGGATGAGGCTAAACGTATCACAAAATACAATTGTATGTATATAGCGGTCTCATAACGAGAGTTGTGATTTGAGTCTCACAATTGAAAATCGTTGTCAGTTTGTTTACACGGCTCTGCTCCTGAGGTTCGTTTGGCAGTCTCAAGTAATGTCGCCTAAACGAATTCTCGATTTCTTAAAATAAACTTTACCAACTCATTTTAAAGAAATATAAAACATCAAAAATACTAATTAAATCTACTTTGCTTATTTCAGAAGGCTAATGAAAACTCACCACCATTAAGCTCAATGGTACAACTCGACCCCTTCACTGAGACTGGCTTTCTCGCATGGCAGACTACCCTGAGGAACCTTTTAAGGCTCTTCGGGAAACTCTATGTCATTGACCGACCTATCGCGAGTATTCTATCTTACTTGTTAAATGAGAACTCGGGATCTGAGCTCCAAAAGCACACTAACGATGATAAGGACGTCACTGACCTGATGTTATCTAGCATAACTCAGGATTATCGGTACAATTTCATGGGGATGTCTGCCTATGACACCATACGTAAACTCAAGGATTTATTTGAGTTAGGTCAGAGGACTGAGCGAGCTTATGCACTTTCACAATTCGTGAACTGCTCTATGGCTAACGACTCCTCACCATATGATCATGTCATGCTGATGAAAGTGTATCGTGACAGACTGATTGACCTTGGCTACTCCATCTTTGACGGGATGGCTCTTGATGTAGTACTCAGATCTTTGCCAGAACATTATCGTATTCTTGCGATTAATTGTTCGGCTCAGTCGATCGAGGAGGTTATTCCGTTGATACCCAACGTGAGGATCAGGACCATGCCGAACGTGCTCAGAGTTGCTAATACAAAGATCTCCAAAGCCAAGAAGGTTAAAGAAGGCAAAGGCAAGAAACCACAAGTGCAGCCTCCTGAGGAGCGCCTGTGCTATGAGTGCAAAAAAATGAGACACTGGGGACGCAACTGGCTTGTTTATCTTGCAAAGCTGAAGATGACCAAGAACCCTAATAAAGGTTGCTCATCAGGAATGTCAATAAATGTTATTGAACTTTTCACTGTTTCCTCCAATTCATGAGTATTTGATACTGGATGTGGTTACCACATCGTTAATGTTTTGCAGGAACCTGAGAAGTGGAAGAAGACAGAACAAGGATGCATGGACCTCATCGTTGGTGACGGGAAAAAGGTCCCAGTACTTGCTACCAACACATATTCTTTTTCATGCACTTCTGGCCTTGTAGTTACTCTAGTTAACTGTTTGTATGCACCTGGATTATCCAGAAACATTATTTCTGTCTCTTTATTGTTTGAACAAGGTTTTCGGTATAAATTTAATGGAAATTTGATTTCTGCTTACCTTAATGATATCTATTATTTCGAGGCTAAACCTCGACATGGTATATATGAGATAGACGTTCAAACAAACCATCAACTCTATCATGTTTCTAAAAGAAGCAATGCTGATAATAACGAATCCTCGTTATGGCACCATAGGCTTGGTAACATAAGCAAGGCCCGCATCAAGAAGTTGCAAACTGCTGGGATTCTTGAATCCCAAGATGCAGATTCCTTCGATGAATGTGAGTCGTTCCTATGTGGTAAACTTACCAAGTCACCCGTCACCTATAGATGTGAACGGGCCTAGGGATTGTTAGGCATTATTCACACCGACGTGTGTGGACCCTTTCGAACCGAAACGAGAAATCATGAACGATACTTCGTGACTTTCATCGATGACTACAACATATATGCCTATGTCTATCTGATGAAACATAAGCATGAGACTTTTGAAAAGTTCAAAGAGTTTCAAAACGAAGTACAAAATCAATTGTGTCGAACTATTAAAATACTTCGATCTGATAGAGGTGGTGAATACCAAAGCGCTGAATTCCTGAATCATCTGAAGGAATGTGGAATTGTTTCACAGCCAAATCCTCCTGGCACACCCGAGTTAAATGGCGTAAGTGAAAGGAGAAATCGAACTCTGCTTAACATGGTTCGATCGATGATGTGCAGGACCACCTTGCCACATTCCTTTTGGGGATATGCTATCTTGTCCGCTGCTCGCCTAATAAATCTGGCACCGACCAAGAAAGTAAAGAAGACCCCATATGAGATATGGCATGGTTCTCTTCCTAAACTATCATACCTCAGGGTATGGGGATGTGATGCTGTGGATGTTAAAGAAATTCAAGATACACCTAACCCTGAGATGGTCGCTGCATCTGGCCGACAAATGGTTGTCGCACCATCAGACCCAAGCACAAGCGTAAGCGTTCGCAGGAGAAAAAGGACGCGCAAAGAGCCTGATAGATACCTTGGCTATCATGAAGCCTTTGACGTTCTGTTAATAGCCGATTCTAATGATGAGCCTACTAACTACAAAGCTGCTATGTCAGATCCAGAATCTGATAAATAGCTGGAAGCCATGAACGTTGAGATGCAATCCATGCGTGACAATCACGTCTGGGACTTGATTGAGCTACCCCCAATACTCGAGCAATAGGGAGCAGGTGGATCTTTAGAAGAAAAACTGACATGCATAGGAATGTGCAAACCTACAAGGCACAACTTGTAGCGAAAGGTTTCACTCAAACCCAAGGGATTAACTATGATGAAACCTTCTCGCCCGTTGTCATGATCAAATCGATCTGGATTCTCCTTGCCATAGCCACATACCATGATTATGAGATATGGCAAATGGACGAATTAATGAACCCGACCGATATTGACCCGTGGGAGACTGTTGGAAACAGGGTATCCTGACCCGACGAATTAACGAACCCGTGGGAGACTGTCGTTAAACAGTCGCATTCAGTCCAAGTGGGAGACTGTTGGAAACATGTATCCTGACCCGACGAATTAACGAACCCGACCGATATTGACCCGTAAGAGTTACACCTGGGTCAACAGACTATAAATCTAATTAATTGTTAATTAATATTAAAACGAACTATGGGGTCAATTCAATAAATAGTTGATTATTTATTTAATTAAACGACAAAATTAATTCGGCTAAAAACGCTCGTAAAATAAATAGACGGACTAATCAGTTGTTACGGATTAACAGACTGATCAGCATGGTGGATTATGGAAATCGCGACCGGGCCCAGTCCGTCAGAGCCCCGGTCCGCGAATATTTTAAATAAAATAGGGAGAGGGAGGTGAATTGCAGAAGAAGTCAAGAACCCTAATTCTCCACCTCTCTCTCTCTCTCTCTCTCTCTCTCTGCACCGATTCCCAGCCGGCTCCCCTAGCCACCACAGCCACCGTGATCCCTCGCGTTTCCGATGAATCCCCGTCTTGCCAATGTATGTGCTTGTATCGAGAAACAAGCCGCTGCAGCCAGAGCTGAAGCCGAAGCCGCAACCCGAGCCACAGCCGCGGCCCAAGCCACCGCTACCGCTGCCTCCGCCGCACCGCCGGTCGATCGCCGGCTAGTGGTCCTTGTGCTGCTGTCGCAGCCGAGGCCACCGCGCCCTGTCCCTTCGTCGTGGTCTGCGTCGCTCTACCCGCAGGGCCACCGTCACTGCGTCACCGTCTGTCACCGATGACAAGATCTTCGTAGGGACCGTTCCTGTCACGATCCCGGTGGAGAAGGTTTTGTCACCACCACCCGTGGTAACCCTACCACCTCCGCCACCATTGCCGCTGTCGTCGCCGATGGCCGCCGCCACCGTTGACGATCTGTCTCGCAGGTTCGAGTCGGACATCTCAGTTCGTACTAGCGACAGTCCGTTGAATCCAGGTGTCTCGAGCAGTTGCTCGGATCCCGCCAAGGTATATCTTAATTAATTAGATATTAATTTTATTTATTTATTTATTTTAAATAAATATTTTTCTGTGTTTGTCGTGTACGGTGATTGATCTTGTTGCAGTAATATTCGTGTGTTTTATTTAAATCGTTTCCGCTGCCAGATTAATATAGTATTAATTTATATTTAATCGGTTTTAATCAAAAATTAAGATCGATAACCCGGATATCCACTGTAAATCCCAACAGTTAGCACTCCAGCATTCGCCGATGACAATGGCTACCAACTGAGACATTTTTCTTATAGCTACAAAATAAGAAATCAAAACAGAAATGTAACCTAAATATTAAACCCCAAAATGTTTTAATGGTACACAAATCAAAATATTAAACACCAAACTCAACATCCAAATATTAAACCATCATTGACTAAATTATTTTAATCTAACCACAAAAGAAACCCAAATAAAACCCCAAACTTTTTAATGATACACAAATCAAGTTTACATTTTTAAAAACAACGATCCACAAACATGCATAAGATTGGATGAAGAACCATAAATGATTTTGGAACTAGGGTTTCTAATAATCAGAGTAAACAGACCCATTGGGGTTAGGGTTTCAATAAACGAAGGTAAACAACCACAATCCTAATCTAAACCTTTTCTTATTGTCTTATAATACATTCAAAACTACACAAAGTAAAGAAACAAATGACGATCTAACAGGTTGCATGTTATTAAATCAAGTGTAATATCAAGTGTTATAAAAATTCCATAGAATCGTCGTATGTGGAAGACGATCTAACATAAAAAGAATAATATTTTCATAGCAAGAAGAAACTGACCTTGGTTGACGAAGATTCTAGAATTGAAGATGCGGAGAATCGCCGATCGAATCGCCAAATAATGGGGTGAAATAGAGTTGTGGGGTGAGTGGTGCTTAAATTGTCAGATTAAAGCGACGGTTCGTTTACCCGAACCATTTAGTGACCCGGTTTTTGATAAATACCTCTCGCCGTTCAAAAAAAAAATTAAAAATATCTAAACTAAACTAGGGTTATGGTTAAGATATGATTCGGTTCAAATATAAACAAAGTATTTGCTAGCCCAGCTGGTTTGGGAACTAGGATGTAATCTGTAGTACCCAGGTTCGATTCTTACACACATGTTTAATTTTTAGTTATTTTTTAAATTTGCCTAAAGGATTTTTTTTTAAATAATTTTTAGCTAATGTGTTAAGAATACTAGCTAAACTAACTAAAACATTTTATATCTAATATTTTTTTTTTAAAAATGATCTATCCTTTCTAGCCAATGGTAATCGAAATTCCCATCAGTAACCGTGATAAACCAATAATGTTGTAAATGAACATCAATAAGTCGTAATTAGCCCTAGGTGACCCATCATTAACCGTATTAACCTTTTATATTGAATTATTGAGAATATAATATATATGGTTTGAGAACATGGGCGTAGGTAGCCAGCAGGGTCAAGCAACCTAATAGTGGTAATGATGACTCTATTGCATGATTTTCTTGACAAGCTAGACGAGGTTTGTTTTGGACGATTTTTAAAAGTCAATTGTTAGCTAAACAGGGATCTTATACAAATTTAAAAATATTAGCAAGTTAAGCACAAATACTATATGTAAATAGAAAAAATAAATTGGAAACTTAAAATCTTATACACTAATAGTCTATTACAAGTGCAAAGTTCTAACTTCTAAAGGGTCGCCGGAACAATACCAAAACAATAATGAAACCAAATTCAACTAGAACATTGCAATAAAAGGATTTCTTCAAAGAATAACTTATAAACAGCATCAAACATTTCAATAAGTAAAGTACATAGATGATAGTACAAACACTGCAAACATCACACAATAACTACATTCAACTAGAAGATAACATATGCAATTACACAAATTAATAAACTAAATAATGAAATTTTCAGCAATTTCTTGAGTCTTATAGCCTCTGCTTTGCTTTCCTTCAACTCTTGTTCCAATTTAAACTTTGCATTCCACAAACCAGGGATTATATGGATACAACAATAGCACCTTGGACACCAATCAATGAAGCTTAAATCGCAATCTTTGTTTGAACATCCATAGTATCGACGGCCTGGATTTGCAGCGGTCCTGGATGTTCTGACATAAGCTTTTCTTCCACAAAACAATACATTGAGATGGTGATTAGGGTTCCAGTCGATTTTCAAGAGTGACGAGCGAATAGGGACATGGTTTTTAAAAACCCCAAAATATTACAATTATAGTCCCTCTAATATCAATTTAAGTGTAAAACTAACCCAAAGTGTATAAAAAGTTATTAAAATACATATATATTAATATATAAATATAAATATATAAATATATTTTATAAAAAAACATATAAAAATTCCAAATAAATTAACCGCGATTAAATGTCGCACAAATTTTCAATTTGGATGATCATATTACATGTTAATAAGAGATAAAGCATAGTTGCATGTCACTCCAATGCCGGTTGATGGGGTTTCCTTGGAATCATGACTCCAACGCCTTATCGGGTCCACCAACACCATCAAAGTGCTCAGTCATGACCCGACGCCCAATTTTTAAAATTGGATGATCATATTACATGATCATCCGAGATAATGCATAGTTTCATGTCACTTTAATGCCGGTTGATGGGGTTTCCTTGGAATCATGACTCCAACGCCTTATCGGGTCCACCAGCACCATCAAAGTGATCGGTCATGACCCGACGCCCAAATTTTCAAACTGGATGATCATATTACATGATCATCCGAGATAATGCATAGTTTCATGTCACTCCAATGCCGGTTGATAGGGTTTCCTTGGAATCATGACTCCAACGTGTAAGGAAATGAAAATCTGAGTCAACCGGTTTAAGATGAAGATTTCCGGTTGAAGATTTGCTCAAGCGGAAAACACTCAAGCGGAAGACTTGTCAACCGGAAAAGCTCAAGCGGAGAACATTTCCGGGTGAACTCTTTTGTCCAACAGTATAAAGAGTTCAACCGGAAAAGTACTGAAAGTTCACTTTTGCAGAAATCAGGCCTGCAACTACTTTTCTTCTCCAGATTCAGATCCTAGCCGTCTCCTACTTATAGATAATTGCATTTTGCACATTTCCTCATTTGTATGTTTACTAATGTTCTTTTAGTAAGTTTATTGTTTGACTTTCATGTACGGTTAGATTAGCCCGTATGAGATCAACGGCTGTGGTTGATCTCCTTAGTACTATATATAGTTGTTAGCTAGTTCATTCACAAGTACCAGATTCAGTGCTTACACTTGTAATAGTTTGAACTTGAGTTAATGCAAATAGTACCGAGAAATTTATTATCTTGTGCTTACTAGTTTATGCAATCAACATAATCAAACTACAAGTAAAAGTAAAACAAAGCTTAAGTAAAAACAAGTGTGATACAACTTTATTCCGCATGGTTGTGATCCACAAGTAAAGAGTTCTTGTTCTGATTATTTTCTCTGAGTAATCAATGGTCCTACAAGTGGTATCAGAGCTTTGGCTCTCCACTTTGAATACTTCTAGTGCTTCAAAGTTGATACTTTACTTGCTTACTTGATTTTTGTAAGCTTTTTTTGTTTTACAAAACTGTTTTTCACAATGACTGACTTAACTCTTGGTTCACTTAATGGTAGCTCTAACAAACAACCAATTTTCACTCCTGATGACTTTGATACTTGGAAACTCAGGATGGAAGGTTTTGTTAGAAGCCTAGACAGACGCATTTGGAACAGGTTGACTGTAGGTCCTTACAGTCCAACTGTTCAATCTGCTGATGATGCCCAAGTGCAAATACCAAAACCACTAGACAAATATGTTGAAGCTGATTATACTGAGCTTGAATATGATCACAAGGCCTACTGGACACTCCAGGCTGTATTACCCGACTCTATACTGGTAGGGTTCAAGGGATATAAGACAACACATGGCTTGTGGAATGCTCTCAGTGAGATGTATGAAGGGTCTAGTGAAGTTAAGGAAAACAAGAAAGATGTTTTGAAACAAAGATATGAAAACTTTACTTACAAAACAGGTGAATCTATGACCAACCAGTACCTTAGATTTGTTTCACTTCTTGATGAATTGCAAAAGGTAGAAGTAAAAACTAAACAGGGTGATGCAAACAGGTGAATCTATGACCAACCAGTACCTTAGATATGAAAACTTTACTTACAAAACAGTGTGGACTGTCTACACAGTCAGCATCAGGGAGTGCAATGACCTCAAGAAGCTTAAACTAAGTGAACTCCATGGAGTCCTTGGTGCTTATGAAATGGAACTTAATCTTAAGCAGAACAACTTTCCTGAAGCATCACCACAGTTGCAAACCACTGCTTTGGTTACAACTGATTTTTAAAAGATCTCAAACACTTCTCAATATCACTCACCCTCAGTTAGTTTCATTGAGTCACCCAGATGCTCAGAAAGTTCTTCAACACAGTTTGACAACTTTCACTCAGCCTATGTGGCAACTGACTCATCTCAAGGCTTCACACGTGAAGACTTGGAATGCATAGGGGCAGATGATCTAGAAGAGATGGACATTTTAACTCAATTAGCTATGGTTTCTGTAAGGGCCCAAAGATTTTATAAGAGAACAGGAAGAACTTATAAAGGGTCAAAGGGATCATCAATTGGGTTGGATAAATCTAAAGCTAAATGTTATAATTGTCACCAACTTGGCCATTTTGCCAGGGAATGCAAGCAGCCAAGGAGAGATGGACAGAACAATAACAACAATGTCCAACAGAGATCAAATCATGGAAGCTACAGCAGCAGCAGTCAACACAACAACAACAACAGCAACCAGCAGCCAACTCAACCAAAACCACTTGGAAATCAAAATGTGGTGGCAGCTGTAGCTAACCAGACTGAATGCTATGAGTTGGATGACTTTATCATTGAGTTTGAGCCAATCAATCATGCTTTGATGGCTAAAGAAGATTCAACTGAACAGGTAAATGAGATTCCTGAAAAAGTTTTGGAAAATTTGTGCAGCCCTGCCTGCATAGAACAAGTGTCAAAATACAGGAAACATAACACTGATCTGATTGATGAAGTTTCTAACTTGAATGAGTTAAAGAATTGCTTTAAGAAAACTGAAACTGCATACATCACCAAAATTGAAAATTTAAACAAAGAATTTGATGTTTTGAAGCAATCTAACTCCATTTTGGTTAGAGGATTTGTTGAACAAACTAACTATTTCAAGACAAGAAACAAAAGATGCAAAAGCAGAAAATGATGTTCTTGAAATTAAGTTAAAAGATGCCTTGTTCACCTGTGACAAATTCCAAACAGCTAACAAGAAAGCTAAGAAACTTTGGAATGGGGCAATGCATGGGAAAACAGGTATTGGGTACAACAATGTTGAACCACCCAAGGAATACTCACCTGTTATTGCTCCAATCCAAGCACTTCAGGAGGAGTGCAGTGTGAGTCTAATTGTTGATAGCACTGCATCTTCCTCATCTGAATCAAAATCTGTTGAATCATCTTCAAACTGTGAAGTCAAAGATGCTAGCACATCAGCATCTGTTGACCAATCCAAGTTTTTAAAACCAAAACTTGCTTTTCCACCACCAACTATTTATGAGCCAAAAGACTCAAAAGTTGGAGGTAAACTACCTGAGCAGCCAAAACCAAGTGAAACTAAGAGAATGGGTAAGCTTACTTACCTCCAGGTCACTAATGAAAAGACAACCAAAAACACAGATACTTATCAAAGAAAAATGTTTAAATGTGTTTTCTGTGGTGAAAAAGGGCACATGGCTGCAAAGTGCAAATTCAATCTATTGAGCATAGCTCAAAACTTGTTAAAACCCAAAAATGTTTCTACTCAGAAAAGATCTACAGGTAGAACCTCACCTGTAAGAAGTAACACAATGAAGTATTTTGATACTGAGTCAAACAAAATTTTAATTGGGAACAACAAAAATGGAAGTTTTTCAGTCTTAAAACCAAACAGGGTTCCGGCTGAACTTCAACCGGAAAATTTTTCAACCGGAAGTGAAGTTCAACCGGAAATCTCCAAAACACTCAGATCAGTTACTGCACCTAGACAACGACCCAGGGTTCAGTTCACTGATGAGTATGACCATTTTGAAGGTCAAGAAAGGAGAAACTCATCTAGAGGCAAGACCACCTCTAGAGAAAATTTTGTGAAAAACAAGCACAACTCTCAACCGGAAATTCCTTCTAGCTCAAGTGGAAATGCCACTGCTGGATTCCACAGTGAGAGATCTAGCCAGACCAGCAAATTTTCAAACTTTAATGCTAGAATCTCACCAGTAACTAGAGTTGATTAGACCTACACCTCACCCAGTGAGCTGCCAAAGGTTTTGACCAACAAACAAAGGAAGTATAGGGAATATAGAGAGAGGAAGAGTGCTGAGAGAAGGCTTAGCAAGATGACCTGTTGAATGAGGATCCAATACTAAATACTTTAGTACTTAAAGAGTACAAGTATTATGATGCTTCTGGCAAGCCCAAGACCTCAAAGGCTAGGAAATTTCAATCAAGTGCACAACCTGAACACTTGAACATTGACCAAGATGACCTGTTGAATGAGGATCCAATACTAAATACTTTAGTACTTAAAGAGTACAAGTATTATGATGCTTCTGGCAAGCCCAAGACCTCAAAGGCTTGGGTTCCCTTTAGAAATTAATCAATTTCCTTTGTGTGTAGGTGCATAATAGAGGCCAACAGAGCCTATGGGTTGTTGATAGTGGATGCACTTGCCACATGACAGGAAATAAGCATGTATTGGAAAACCCCAAAAACATAAATGGAGGTCGTGTAGCCTTTGGGAGTGCAAAAGGACACATTACTACACAAGGTGCTGTTAGTAATGGGATGCTTACCTTTGACAAGGTAAATTTTGTTGATACATTAAATTTCAATTTACTTAGTGTCTCACAAATGTGTGACAAGAATTTGAATATGTTGTTTACTGAGAGAGAGGCCATAGTCTTGAAACCTGGTGTTAAAATCCCTGAGGAACTTGTGTTGCTCAGAGCACCTAGGAGAGAAGGACTGTATGTTTTGGATCTGTCTGCTGCCACTCCAGCCAGTGGAATTGCATGCTTTATATCCAAAGTCTTAGTGGATGAATCTGATTTGTGGCATAGGAGGTTATGTCATGTTAACTACAAGAACATGAACAGAATAGTGAATTTTGGCTTGGTTAAGGGTCTTCCTAACAAGCAGTACAACTGTTCTGAACACTGTGTTTCTTGCCTCAAGGGTAAGCAACACAAGACCTCTTTCAAGCCCAAAACTGAGTCTTCTATCACTCAACCTCTAGAACTTTTGCATATGGATTTGTTTGGTCCAACTAGAGTGATGAGCATAGGGAAAAGGTCATACTGCTTTGTCATAATAGATGATTTCACTAGATATACATGGGTGTTTTTCTTAAAAACAAAAGATAAAACTGCTGAATTGTTGAAAACACTAATTGTATCTTTAGAAAATCAAGCAAAACTGAAAGTTAAGACAATCGGAAGTGACAATGGCACTGAGTTTAAAAATCATGTTTTGAACTCATTTTGTGAGGAAAAGGGAATCCTTAGACAATTCAGTGCTCCTAGAACTCCACAGCAAAATGGTGTTGTTGAAAGGAGAAATAGGACATTGATTGAGGCTGCTAGAGCAATGCTAGCAGATTCTAAGTTACCTGTGATATTTTGGGCAGAAGCAGTGAACACTGCCTGCTATGTCCAAAATAGGACTTTGATTGTTAAGGGTAAAAATAAAACTGCTTATGAGCTTTGGAGAGGTAGAAAACCTAACATTTACTTCTTTAAATCATTTAGCTGTCCCGTTACTATTTTGATAACTAATAGGTTGTTGCCTAAGTTTGCTGAAAAGGCAGATGAAGGATATTTTGTTGGATATTCTGGTGTGTCAAAAGCATTCAAGGTATACAATAAAAGTACTAAAATTGTTGAGGAAACCATTAATGTGACTTTTAATGAGAAATCTCTTAACAATATTGTATCTCAACCAGACTGGTTATTTGATATAGATGCACTAACCAATGCTTTAAATTTTACCATTGAGAAGCCATTGAGTTCAACAGTGCCGGAACAGAAACATAAGCAAAATCACATGAGGTCAGCTGATGATATCTGGCTGATGAACACCAAGGGACTGCAAATGCAACATACCTTCTTTTCATCCATCAGCACCAAGCCTGTGAAACCCAACAACTCAAAGAAAACCTCTGAAATTGTTCTTACTGATGCAGAAGTTCATCCGGTTGAACTTCTGGTTGAAGTTCAAGCGGATCCTGTAGCAGTAGAATCTCCGGTTGAAACTCAACCAGAAAACAATTTTTCAGTAAATTTTGAGAACAATGAATCTAATGACTCAACTGATGCTAGTTCAAATGATTATAGTTTTGAGCATCTAATTTCAGATTCGGTCCCCAGTTCTCATGAAGCAACTGAAAGTTCAGAACCTGTATCACAAACCAACAATATTGAGTTATTACCTCAACTCAATATTCCTCACAATGGGAGAAGCCATGAATTCCCATTGTTTACTGATAGAAGAGTTGGTAAGAATCATCCAAGGGAGAACATTATAGGAGACTTGTCAGCTCCCGTGCTGACAAGAAGCAAGTCTATTGATGCAAACATTTGCCTGCATGCTGCATTTCTGTCTCAAGAAGTACCCAAAAAGATCAATGATGCATTGGAAGATGAAAGCTGGGTAGAGGCAATGCAAGAGGAATTGTTTCAAATTAATAAACAGAAGGTTTGGGAATTGGTAGACTTACCTGAAGGTGAAGAACCAATTGGAACCAAATGGGTATTCAGAAACAAGAAGGATGATAGAGGAATAGTGATAAAAAAACAAGGCTAGACTTGTAGCTCAAGGCTACACACAGGAAGAAGGCATTGATTATGATGAAGTTTTTGCTCCTGTGGCCAAGCTTGAAGCAATCAGAATATTTCTTGCCTATGTTGCTTTCAAAAACTTTCTGGTATTTCAAATGGATGTTAAATGTGCTTTTCTGTATGGTCTTTTGGAACAGGATGTGTATGTCAAGCAACCTCCAGGCTTTGAAGACCCTCTTTATCCCAACAAGGTTTTCAAGCTGATTAAAGCTTTATATGGTCTCAAGCAAGCTCCTAGGACATGGTATGAGACACTTTCAAACTATCTCCTAGTGAATGGCTACAAGAGAGGAGCTATTGACAAAACACTGTTTGTGAAATCTGATGGCAAAGATACTTTGATGGTACAAATCTATGTTGATGACATCATCTTTGGTTCATCCAGTGCTGCCTTATGCAAAGAGTTTGAGGGATTGATGCAATCTAAGTTTGAGATGAGTTCAATGGGAGAACTGAACTTCTTCTTAGGCTTGCAAGTGAAGCAAACTGCCAATGGAATTTTCTTGAATCAGTCCAAATACATTCAAGATATGCTGAAAAGGTTTGATATGCAGTCTGTTTCAACCTCAAGAACTCCCATCTCCACTTCTCATAAATTAAACAGTGACTTAGGTGGAAAACCAGTGGATGTTCACCTCTACAGGGCAATGATTGGATTACTGCTCTATCTCACAGCCAGCAGACCTGACATCATGTTTAGTGTCTGTTTATGTGCTAGATACAGTGTCAACCAAAGGAATCACACATGTTAGCTGTGAAGAGAATCTTTAGATACCTTAAAGGACAACCAAAGCTTGGGTTGTGGTATCCAAAGAATTCAGATTTCTACTTTAAAGCTTACACTGATAGTGATTATGCTGGTTGCAACTTGGATAAGAAGTCTACTTCAGGAGGATGTCAATTTTTAGGAGAAAGACTTGTGTCTTGGCAATGCAAGAAGCAAACCTGCGTGTCCACTTCTACCGCTGAGGCTGAATACATTGCTGCATCAAGCTGCTGCAGTCAAGTCTTATGGATCCAGAATTAAATGTTGGATTATGGCATCAAGTTCATGGAGACTCCTATCCTTGCAGATAACAACAGTGCTATATCAATCACAAACAACCCTGTTCAACACTCAAAAGCAAAATACATTCATATCAGGTATCATTTTATTAGAGATTGTGCTGAGAAACATTTAATTAGAATGATTAAAGTTCATACAGATCAACAATTGGCTGACTTGTTTACCAAAGCATTTGACGAAGCTAGATTTTTCTATCCCATTAGTGCCATTGGGTTGTGGTATCCAAAGAATTCAGATTTCTCCTTCAAAGAGACCATTTTGTGTCAAAGAGCCCGTCTCTTGATACAAAAAGAAAAAGAAGAAGAAAAGCTCCTGTATAAGTTAGACACCTTTTTCAATCATAGTCAGGTCATACTGTTAAACTATGATAACTGATACATGTGATTTTCAAATTCGAGTGTTTTTTTTTCTGTCTTCCGGTTCAACTTTCCAGTTCAACCCATCCGGCTGAACCTCAACCGGAAAGTTAGTTTTAACCGGAAACTCAATTTTTGATCACACCATCCTACTTTCTGAAACTGGTAAAAGGAACAACAATTCTTTATTTGAAAGTTCAGATTAAAATGAAAATTTTTCAAATGAAAATTTTATTTCCTGTTGACAATCTCAACCGGAAAAATTTTCAACCGGAAAATTTGTCCGCTTCAACTCTCAAAAGGAAAGAAATTTTGTTGTGAGGAGAGAAAACTCTCCGCTTGAATCTCAACCGAAAAAATCTTATCTTCAATGAATCATTTAATTCACCGGTTGAGGCACACATTTTCAAGCGGATTTTGCATTTAAAGTGTTTTAATTAATTTAAAAAACACGCAACAGGCAGTTGTATTGTACAACCACCTGAAGCACACTTTTTGCGGACCCACTTGCACTTTTTATACTCTCTCCTGTGACTCAGCACACTTTATCCCAATCGCTGATAATCGTCACTCACCTTTGAATCCACCAGTTAAATATCCACAACCCCTTCAACACTCCTCATAATCCCACAAGCAAGAAACCGTTCCAGTTTTCAAAAACCTAAAATTTTTTCAGAACTCTTTCTTTCTACTCCCAAATATCTCTCACACAATCAATCAACAATGGCACCAAAGTCCAAAGCAAAGGGGAAACAACCAGTGAAGCATGATTCTTTTCCGCTTGAACACAACCTTGTGGCATTTCTTGAGACTCCAGCAAACTCTACACACGCTAACATCTTCACCGAGATGATTAATTTCCTCAAGAACTCATATCTGAATCACGCACTCACTGTTGCGGTTCCATTATATGAGGAAATTCTCTCGGAATACTGGAAGAACATCCAACTTCTCGAGAAGGATGTAGATGATGTGGAGGAAGACACGTTAAAGTCAACAGTACAAGGGGAAACTGTTCTGATCACTAAATCACTGATTAGGGAATTACTGAAGTTAGATGACATGAAAGGGTATGTTCGCAAGACTACCAAGCAATACATGACCTTACTTAAGGAAATTGGCTATGGTGGTGCTACTGAAGGAACTGCCACTGTTCACAAGGGTCAAATACCCTACAAATGGAGATTTCTGGCTCATACCATCATGGTGTGTCTAACGCCAAAGAAATCTGGTTTTGATGAAATGGCTGCAGAGCAAGCATCTGCCTTATATGCTATGGTGAAAGGGGAGGTATACATTTTTTTCTGCTGTAATATTCACTGCTTTAAAGGGTAATGCATAGACATTTGCATTTTACATGTACCCTAGATTTATAACATACATTTTGCAAGAAAATTACCCCAAAATTAATCTGGATGGAAACCTGCTAGTTCCAAGATTTTTATCTGAAAACACTTTTTCCAAATTAACCACCAACAAGAAGCCATTTCTTGGGAGGGATACTGACCATCCCATGCCAATCCAAAGGGTGATTTTGGTTGAACAAGGAGAACCTAGTTCTCAACCGGAAACACATCCTTCTGAAGAGCAACCTGCTCCAGTGGACAACACTGTATCAGCCACAGTAGTTGAACCCCCCACTGATCAACCATCTTCTCCTTCTGATATTCCAATCCTGACTTTCAAAAGAAAAAGGAGAAGCGATTCAGAACCACAATCAACTTCAATTCCTACCATTCCCCCTTCCCCAAAGCCTACTAAGCTTAAAAGGCTTAAAAAGGTTGTGCAAGAGCCTACTCCTCTCTTGCAAACCATTGCCTCCAGCCCTGAACCAACCCTTGGCACACAGCCAATTGGGTCAGCCAAATTGGGATTCAAACTTGTTGATGAACCTTCTTCTGAGGGGGAGTCACTTCGTATGGATGTACAATCCCCATCCACTTTCTCACCCTACAATTCACAATTCTCACCTGTGAATGATGATGTAGAAAGAGATGTCACAAATGATGGTGTTATTAACTCATCCACCACATTACATGAGAACATTCTGAGAGACACTCACACTACTACATCTAACCCCCATTCACCTCAGGAGGTGAATCTCAGGAGTATAGATGAGATTCATATGGAAAGGGCTGCTGCCACTCAAAGCTTCTCAATGAACTTTGATGATGTTAGTAACATTCATAAGACCCAATCCATGGAAACCCACACTATAGTTCAACCGGATGATTCCCAAGTGGATCCTAAAGGGAAAACTGTAGTTGAGGGGAATCCCAGGAGCCAAGAACACCAGGGTGGTGGACTTGATCAGCATAGGGCTGATGGTCCATCTTTTTCCTATGATACTGGTGCAAATCCAGTTGAGGATAGTTTAACACTTACTTAATTGACGGCACTATACAAAACTCTACAGGCTCAGGTAACCAGTCTCAATTCGACTGTTGCCAGCCTTGTAAAGACCAATCCTGCTGCTGATCAAGCTCAAGAAGTTCTTGTTGATGCCCCAATTGCTCAACCGGAAACTTCCCCTGCACCAAGGTTTGAACCGGTTGCACAGCATACTGCTGAGATTAGTACTTTGAACCCATTTCCTTTTGGAGGTCAGGCTGTAGAAGATGATGCTACCAAAAAGGGGGAGAAGGCTAATCCTCCAACACCTGATATTGCTGCTGCTGCAACTACAACTGATGAAGATGAAGGGTATGATTAATCAGTGCCACTTTCTGAAGAGGCAAGGCAAATAGCCTTTAGGTTAGCCAAGGTTGATCCCTTTTCAGTTGTTGATGGGTTAACCAAGGTGAAGATGAGCTCTCTCATAAAGGTCTTTCCACAGGATCCAAGCCTGTTGGGAATGATTGAAGCAACAATGTTAGTTGCAGGTGCTCAGCCAGAGAGCATTCTGCAGGTCAAACACTTCTTGACCAATGTGATTATCCCACAAGAGGAGGCATTTGCCAAGTCTAAAGTGGATGAAATCACAGCTATCATTGCCACTGAACCTATTGCTGATATGGTTCATGAAGATGTGATCGGTGAAACTTCAGTCATCCAGACTGAAGTAGTTG
Source organism: Deinandra increscens subsp. villosa (assembly GCA_039602395.1). Taxonomy (NCBI): domain Eukaryota; kingdom Viridiplantae; phylum Streptophyta; class Magnoliopsida; order Asterales; family Asteraceae; genus Deinandra; species Deinandra increscens. Next base: position 52,197,292 of record JBCNJP010000023.1, read on the forward strand.
AAGGTGAAAAAGAAGGAGAGGATGAACCTGAAATCATCAGCTCTGTACTGAAAAACCTAAGTACAGAATCTCCGACTGAAGTTCAACCGGAAGAGACTCAACCGGAAAAATCTCAACCGGAAGAGTCTCAACCGGAAAACTCAACTGAAGCTGAGATAGCTGAAACTTTGATCCAAATGCACTCCACCTCTGATTCAGAGCCTCCATTGAACTTCAAAAGAAAGAAACAAACCAAACCAAGGAGGATGATCAAGCTGAAGGAGAGTGAAGATTGCATAACTCCTCAACCAAGAGTACTAGAGACTATGGTTGATTCTGACCAGGCAGAAGAACAACTGACTATGGACGACCTAAATGAAGAGCAATTCGTTCATGACTGGGAAGATGATCAAGCCAGAATGAGATCAGAAGCTGCCAAGTCAAACTTGCAACAAAAACAGTTTATGGCAGATCTGGATCTTCTCTCAAATGACTTTGTGGTTGAAGGAATGGTGGATGAAGCTAGGAAAAGGTCCATTGAATGGAGAATGCAGATATATGACCTTCCTAAGCTGAGTGAACAAGAGAAAAATAGGCTGATCAACATTGCTTCCAGAATGCAACTGTCTTGAATAAAAGCATAGACAACCTGGAGCTAATGGAAAGGATCAAGAGATGTGCTATCATCAGATGTCTCAAGCCTACTGCTGAAATAGAGAAGATGAAGGCCAAAGACATATGCAAAATTGTAGATGAGCTGCTCAAACAAGTCAAAGGAGCAGAGTTTGCTGTGATTCCAAGTCTCCAAATGCCTTTGCCATCTGAGACAGTCACAGGTAATCCCTCATCTACATACATTAAGCCTGAACCATTTCATCCTTCTGATCTACTTGCTGAGTCTCTTCCTACTAATCTGTTGGAAAGACTTAAGCACCCAGCCTCTCATGTTCCCACACCATCATCCAAATTCCAGTCCTATAGACCCAGGGGAATGAACCCAAGGCCCAGGGGATCCAGACCTACCAAACCCAGACATATGTCGCCAAAGTGGAGGGTAGATAACTGGACTGACATTACCCCTGCAAAGCCTAAACCCTGTGCACCTGTTTGGATGTACAATCAACCTTCCTCCCCACCTAAAAACACCTCACCTTCAGCTCCACCATCACAAGCCATGAAACCACCCTCCATATCACCAATAATTCCTTCTGAATCCACTGAGCAAGCTGCAACCAGTTCTGTTCAAAGTCCCTCTCAAGCAGATAAAGGGAAAAGTAAAGTCCCAATTGAAACTGATGAATCATCTGCTAATCCTACAACTAGTGTTTCACCTGGAAGAAAGAAGTCTATTGCAAAAAGACCTCATCTTTCAACCAGAAATTTTCAGACTAGGAGGATTATAAGAGAATTGAACAAAACAAAAGTTCAATTTGAAAGGCCGCCATCTCATGAAGAGTAAAGCTCTTGGAGATAGTCAATTTTTGAAGAACAACATACAGAGGATAAGTTTTGGCAGCATCATCTTAGGGGGAGATTGTAAGGAAATGAAAATCTGAGTCAACCGGTTCAAGATGAAGATTTCCGGTTGAAGATTTGCTCAAGCGGAAAACACTCAAGCGGAAGACTTGTCAACCGGAAAAGCTCAAGCGGAGAACATTTCCGGGTGAACTCTTTTGTCCAACAGTATATAAAGACTTCAACCGGAAAAGTACTGAAAGTTCACTTTTGCAGAAATCAGGCCTGCAACTACTTTTCTTCTCCAGATTCAGATCCTAGCCATCTCCTACTTATAGATAATTGCATTTTGCACATTTCCTCATTTGTATGTTTACTAATGTTCTTTTAGTAAGTTTATTGTTTGAGTTTCATGTACAGTTAGATTAGCCCATATGAGATCAACGGCTGTGGTTGATCTACTTAGTACTATATATGGTTGTTAGCTAGTTCATTCACAAGTACCAGATTCAGTGCTTACACTTGTAATAGTTTGAACTTGAGTTAATGCAAATAGTACCGAGAAATTTATTATCCTGTGCTTACTAGTTTATGCAATCAACATAATCAAACTACAAGTAAAAGTAAAACAAAGCTTAAGTAAAAACAAGTGTGATACAACTTTATTCCGCATGGTTGTGATCCACAAGTAAAGAGTTCTTGTTCTGATTATTTTCTCTGAGTAATCAACGGTCCTACACAACGCCTTATCGGGTCCACCAGCACCATCAAAGTGGTCGGTCATGATCCGACGCCTAATTTTTCAAATTGGATGATCATAATACATGATCATCCGAGATAATGCATAGTTTCATGTCACTCCAATTAATGTTGGTTGATGGGGTTTCCTTGGAATCATGAATCCAATGCCTTATCGGGTCCACCAGGACCATCAAAGTGCTCGGTCATGACCCGACGCCCAATTTTTCAAATTAGATGATCATATTACATGAACATCCGAGATAAATCATAGATTCATGTCACTCCAATTAATGTCGATTGATGGGGTTCCCTTGGAATCATGACTCTAATGCCTTATCGGGTCCACCAACACCATCAAAGTGCTCGGTCATGACCCGACGCCCAATTTTTCAAATTGGATGATCATATTACATGATAATCCGAGATAATACATAGTTTCATGTCACTCCAATGCCGGTTGATGGGGTTTCCTTGGAATCATGACTCCAACACCTTATCGGGTCCACCAGCACCATTAAAGTGATCGGTCATGACCCGTGTTAGAGCATATTCCTATGCTAGCGTGTGTCTCGTGTATTGTATCTAATCTAGAGCATCTGTGTGAGTTTTATAGTCACTGGCCGTACCAGATGCACCGCCGGACCAGATGATCCGGGCGGACCAGATGGTCCGCAGCTGGTACGCTGGTCTGTTACTAAGTGACTATAAATAGCTTGTTAGAGAGAGTGTTTAGGAGTGCTGTCATTCTACAACTCTTAACTGTGTGTAAACTGGGTGTGTTTCTCTCTCTACTTGTAATCTCTAAGTGAATCAATAAAGCAAAGCTTTATTTACATCTTGTTGCTATCCAATTAGCGAATCATGCAGTAGTAAGATCGTCTCGTGCTCTACTGCTGTGATTTGGTAAGTTTTCGAAATTCTAGAGAGAGAAAGTTTGGGTTTTCTACGTTTTTCATCACTTTTTCGTAATTCCGAGTGTTTCTGTGATGGAAAATGATTTCTGAGTGTTTCTGGAGTGTTTTCGCACCTATTTGAACCAATTTTTCAATCGAAAACGTCGAATTCACAGCAGTTACAGCGTACCAGTTTTGATCCGCCGTACCAAAATCTGATCAGCCATATGAAATTTGGTCCGCCGGACGAAATCTGATCCGGAATCTGGTCCGCTAGTACAAATCTGATCCGCCTCGTTAATTTGATCCGGAACTGGTCCGCTGATAGTATTTTGATCCGCCAATTTGTGTTGGTCCGCTGGCAGAAAACATATCTTCACTAAAACTGACGTAACTTGCAAGCCGTTTGGAGTTACGGAACCTAATACCAGTCAAAACGTTCATCTTTCCGAGATCTAGACGTGTACTAACCTAAAAGGTCTGTACCCCCCAGTTTGACCCCTAAAATCCGCTTGGAAGACCCTCGTTTTTTAAGTTCAAAGTTTTGGAGTTTTAGGTTTAACATCAAAATGAGTGTTTTCTATGCAATGACTGCTGCTCAAACATCAATGCAAACCATGTTGAACTATGATAATGAGATAGGAACAACTCAGAAAGTTCCTAAATTGCTAAGGCTTGAAGATTATCACAATTGGAGAAGTCGGTTTGAATCTTACATTTATTCGCAAGATATTGAAAGTTGGATTCCAATTGAAAAAGAATATGAATATCCGATGATAAGTCCAAACAAACCAAAGATGATTAGTAGTTTCGATGCTGATGAACGGAAATTGTTTGCTCGAGAAAAGAAAACATATAGTTATCTTACAATGGCCTTACCAAAAGAACTAATGCATCAGTTTAAGCAATATATAACGGCTAAGGAGTTATGGGATGCTATTGAAGAGAGATGTACGGGTAATGATCAATACAAGAATACTCGAAAGAAAGTTTTGAAGAAAGAGTTTGATAACTTCAGGCACTGCGAGAATGAGAAAATTCCAGATTTGATTGCTCGGTTTTCACATTTGATAAATGAGCTTGATGTTGTAGGAGTCAAGAAAGATAGTGATGAATTGAAAGAGAAATTTCTGGAAGCATTACCAGAAAAATTGGAAAATTATGTGATGATGTTGACAAATGATCCTAATTATTCAAATTGGACATTTAATCAAATAACTAGCAAATTACAAGCTCGTGAGATGGAATTGCTAGTAAAGAAATCTGCACATCCTACAGTTCAAAATCCTGAATTGTACTTTGGGGAAAATAATGCTACAGTTCATGCTAAGGCAAAGTCACATTCTATTTCAAGCAGTAATCCGCCGGTAACAGCTTTTCTTGCTGGATATACTGAAAATTCTGGTTCTTCTCCAGGATGTCGTTTTACCATTCCAGATAAATCATCAAACAATTCTCATCCTGCTCAATCAACTGAAGAGTTGGCTGCATTATTATCTGCTTTTATATCTTCATCGTCTGGATCGATTTTTGGTCAAGTTAGTGATGCTGGTTTAAGTGGAACTGAGTTAGAACAGCTGGATGATGATCAATTAGCTGAATTAGATCTGCATTGGCAATTTGCAATGATGGTTGAAAAAGGAAGACGATTTATCAAGAAACATGGAAAGAATTCTTTTGTTCCAGGGAATAAAAAATTGGGTTTGGATAAAACTAAAGTAAAGTGTTACAACTGTTCCAAGGTTGGACATTTTGCTCGTGAGTGTTCTCAATCATCATCTGATAAGAGTAAATCTGATAAGACTGACGCAAAAGCTATGATGGCTCAAGCTCAAGCAGATAAAGAATTTGATGAATGGTCAAAACAATTTGACAAATCAACTATTGCTTTGACTGCTATTCAAAATACGTGTGCCGACTCAGACGAATGTTGTTATATCAATGGTCAACATGTGACTTTAATGGCTAATATTGAAGTTGAATCAAGTGAATATACATCTGAGCTCACTACATCTGAAACAAGTGATTCTGAAGTTAGTTGGTATGAGTCAACTTGTGAATTTTGTGCTGAAAAGGATAGAAAAATTCGTGATTTGGTTCAAGAAAAGGAAGGGTTAATGGTTGAGAGAACACTGAAGGAAACAGATTTAGAAAGTTTCAAGAAGAAAGTTGACAATTCTGATGAGATTTGCAAGATAAATGAGAATTTAATCGCCGAAAAGAATGTTTTGAAGGAAGAGTTGATGGCAGTTCAAGATAAATTGAATGAGTTCATTAGTTCCGATAAAGAACAAATTTTGAAGTTGCAAAGTGAGAATGAAGAGTTGGTTAAAAGTGTTGAGAAATGGGAAAGTGAAGCAAAAGATGTGAGTAATGATTTTGATAATTTGTTTGAGAAGTCAACGGCAAGAGTAGAGTCGCTGAAGAAAGCTTATGATGATCTCCAGAAAGAGTTTGATGAAATTACTGCTAAAGAAAGTGTTCGTCGAAAGGAACATTCCATCTTACTTGATAAAGTCACAACTTTAACACATGACAATCAGTTGTTGAAACGAAATATTGAGATTCATGAAGGCCGTGTCAAGAAAATTACTCAAGAAGTGTGTGATGCCCATGATCAGATGCGACAAGAAAAGTTTCGGTTTAATACAGCTTCAGAGCAATTAATTGAATCAGAAACAGCATTGGGTGAAGCTCAAAAGAAAATATCTGATCTGAATGTTGTAGTGTTGGATCTTACTCGACAGTTGAATAATTTGAAGAATTCACATTCTTTCACAAGCTATTTGTGTAAAGATGAGAATTTCAAGAAGGTTTTTGGGAGTGAAGAATATAATCAGATTCCACATCCGGTTATTGAATCTGATGTCCTTGCTGACATTCAAATTTCAGCTCTAACTGGTGATTATTCTGAATTTGTTGCACAGAAGTCTGACTCGAAGAAATCACAGAAATCAAAGAAGAAAGTGGAAAATGAGGAACTTTTGGTCGATAAAACACCACCATTGTTTGTTTCTCGTGGATTTATGTCAGAAGAGGGTGTTATTTCTGCTACTGAAAAGATTGAGAAAGATGAAAAGAAATTGCATGAAGAAGCTGTTGCTGCAAAGTTAGTTGAAGCTAACAAACTAAAAGATATAAAAGCTTCATTTAACCAAGTTGCTAAATCTGGTTCTTTAAGTTCTCAAATAGATCTTTCCAAGTTACCTGGTTACAAACAAGCTGGGTTGGGAAGTGACGGGAAGAAAGTTACAAAGCAAAAGAACATGCCCAAGAAAGCAAAGAAAGATACAAACTTGGATCAAATATATCATTTGGCTCAAGTATTCATTTCAACGATGGAGAAAGGATTTGGAGGGAAGCAAAGAAAGAAGGTTTTATCTGAGAGTTCTCCAAAAGAATCTTCGTCATATGGCTCTAATTCTTCGCCCCACAGTCCTACTTCCAAATGGGTACATGAGAATAGATTTCAAGTATTTGATAGTTTTTATGATAGTTTTGAATCTGATGATAGATGTCCTCCAGTTCAGGGCAAACCACAATCTAAACGATCATATCGTTTGTGCTATCGATGTCGCCGACAGGGACACATGGCACAGGATTGTCCTGAACCTAGTAAAAGATCATTTTCAAACAAATCTGCCACATTTATCGATGAATCAGGCATGATTTTTACTGAGTCCACACCGTCTAACACTAAGTCTAAAAAGAAACATTTTTTTAAATTTGATTCAAGTGTTGAAGGTTCATCACAGGATGATGTTTCGGTAAAAACAGAAAAGGTCAAAATGCAGTGGCGACCTAAGGTGGTCAGCAAAGCTGCAAATGATTTTGTGGAAGACACTGGTCGACCAGAAGCTGTGTGCTTCGGGTCATTTGAGTACTAATCTTTAAACCAGTGTGCAGGTATTCCTAGAAGACCCGTTGGTGATTGCAAAGTTGCTGATGGAGGAGTATTCTGCGTTTTTAGCTTAAATTACATGTGATATCATTTTCCACACTGAAATTTTCTGAAAGCTAAACCTGACAGGTATCAGTATCGATTGGTCAATTTTCTTTCTTTTACATTTTGTATGTAGGTTAGGGGGAGAAAATTGAAAATTTAAAAATAGCGTCTTTGTGTTTTTGTTTGTGTTAAAATGAAAATCCAAAATAGAGTTTTCATTTTAAGGGGGAGAAATTGAAAAATACAAAAACATCGAAAAATGGAAAAATACAAAAACATAAAAAAATGAGAAATTGTATCCAATATGATTGGGAAATGATGGTACATTGGCTTACGTGTTTGACTCATGGATAAAATAGATGAAAATGCCATAAGATCATTGTTCGATGTACTTGGTAGGCTCGGCATTAAATCAGAAAGTATTCAGATGTGATAAACACTAAATACTAATGCTTGACCAAGTGGACAACATCTTGATGCATATCTCATGATATATCAAGAAAATATATGTGAAAAAGAAAATGAGAAGTCACTGTGTATACATGTGTTCATTTTGCAAAGATTTAAACTTGTTTGATTTTCTTTATTGTCAAATGATCGGACTTTCTCTGCGTGTCGAAAGACCGACCTGATTGTTGTTCGTTTGACATTCTGCTTTATTTTCTTTGGTGTTTCGTATAACTCATCGGACTTTCTCTGTTGATACATAAGCTGTGCGTCATGTGAAGTATCTGAACGAGACGATGTGAAGATTCAAGACAAGATTGCTGCTGGCCGAACCAGGTCCGAACCTGAGGTTCGGACCGGCCGAACTCCGAGTTCGGAGGAGGCTCGGACCAGACGTGTATATATAGTTAGCTTGTCTTGTAATCATAAACGAGAATGAGTGAGAGTGTTTGTGAGAAACCAGTTCATAACTATGTGTGTTTGAGAGTGTTTCTCCAGAAAGCTTAATTGAGAGTTTGTAATTGAGTCTTTGTGATTTCAATGAAAACAAACTTTATTTACATCTCGTGTTCACTCTACGATCAAGCAAACCTCTAGTAAGATCCGTCTTACGGTTTTTCAATTGGTATCAGAGCAAATCCAGGTTGCTCTATTGCGTTTGCCTTGATCGTGATCGTTTTCTTGACAAAACCGAGTGTTTTTCATTCAAAAACGAGTCAAATTTTGAGCTTTTCGAGTACATTTCATTTCTTAAACATTTCTATGGGTTTACCTGAATTCCTGTCGAAAATCTCATCCAAAAACTCTCAAAATCGCGAAACATGATGTCAAGAGGGTTTGAACTCGTCTGAGGTTCGGAGTAACAGAAATATAACCGCTCCGAACCTGGGGTTCGGACGAAGTTCGGGGTTTTCTAAGTTCGGTGAGCGTTCGGACATAGTTCGGTATAGACTCGGAGGGAGTTCGGGGTAGTTCGGTGAAGGCTCGGAGCTATATCGGAGGTAGTTCGGAGTTACCAAGTTCGGAGATACGTTCGGAGGTGTTCGGACGAAGATCTAAGTTCGGACTTTGTAATCAGGTTCGGACATCGTTCGGAGCTAGATCGGAGGTTGATTTGGGTTCGGACGAAGATCGGTGGAAGTTCGGACCAAGTAGGATTTTCAAATTTTCAAAATGAATGAAATTGAGGCTGAGCGTCATCGTCAGAATGTACCAAAGTTGATAAATCTTGAAGATTATCATGGTTGGGCAACAAATTTTCGAGGATATGTACACGATTTGGATAAAAAATTATGGTTACCAATTACACACGAACATAAGTATCCAACTTATAGTGATGGTGATTTTAAGGAAATGCATGAATTTTCAAGTGAAGAAAGGGAAGCATTTGATCAAAATGAAAGGGCTACTACACTTCTAATGTTAGCTTTGCCTATAACTCTTAAAAATCCAATCAGGAAGTTTCGAAAGGCAAAACGGATATGGGATTTTGTGAAGACACAGTGTGAGGAACATATATCTAAAGTTTCTCAAGAAAAGATTGATCAAGATTTGAAGTTTAAAGGAATAATTGAAAAGTTAGAGAAAAAGGTGGAAAAGCTGACTGAAGAAAATGTTTTATTGATAAAAGAAGTGGAGGAATGGAAAAGTAAAGTTTGTAATGATTTAGATACCAAAATTCAAATGGATGTGTCTGTATCATGTGCAAATTGTTTGGAGTTTGCAAGTATTAAGGAAGGATGGTTGAAAGAGAAGAATTTGTTGATTGAAGAATGTAATAAAGCTCAAGCTAAAGAAAAGGAAGCTGTTGAAGATTTTGATGCTTTATTTGAGAAATGTTATCCTCTTCAACAAAAATATGAAAAAGTTACTAAAGCTGCTGTCGAAGTTGCCGATAGAGTAATACAACTTCAAGAGGAAGTTACAAAGTTGCGTGATGAAAAAGGTGAGATTCAAAGTCAAAATAACATTTTGAAACAAGATGTTATTTATCATAAGAAACAGGTAGAGAAAGTTACTGCAGAAGTTCTGGAAGAATGTCGCTTGAGACGATGTCATATAATAGATTATAACAAATTGTCTGACAAGCACATTGCTTCGCAGAAAGAGTTGTCAGAAGCTAATATGAAAATAGCTGACCTCAAAGTTGAGTTGTTTGATCTACAAAGGAAATTGAAAAATTGCAACAATTCACCGACTTTCCTGAATTATTTGTACAAGTTGGAAACAAATCAGGAGAATGGTAAAGATGCGAATCTTAATCAAGTTCCTGCTCCTGTTGATATTGACATTTCTGTTCCAGCTAGACCATCGGGTATTGAACAGCATGATTATTCCAAATTTGCTGATACCAGTTCAGGAAAGAAGACAAAGTTCAAATCGAAGAAAAATAAAAAGGAGGTTGATTATCGAAAAGGGTTGAAGTTTGATTCAAAATCTACATTTCTTGAGAAAGAAAAGGTGTTTAATGGAAATCCAGGAAATGCGAAAATGCCAAAGTTTTCTGAGATCGTGATAGATGAATCTTTGATTTCTGGAAAGAATGATGTGAAAGGAATCAAATCTGAATTTACAAAGCTTGCCAAACAAGGTCATGAGATACCAAAATCTGTTCAAAATACATTCAAGCAGAAAAATGGTGGTTTGGGATTTGAAGAAAAAGAAATGCCGACTGAGGATTTCAACAAGAAGAAAGTCAAACCACAAAAGATAAAGAAGCAGAAGGTGTTTTCAGATAAGAAGCAACAATGTTGGAAGAAGAAAGTATCCTCATCGGATGAAAAGCTTTCTTCTGAAGAGTCATCTTGTATATCTGATGCTACACCACCAGGAGGTAACAATTCAGATTCATTTTATTCTGCTAGATCAAACAGGTTTTATCGTCAAGATAAATTCTTTGGTTATGGAGATGATTCTGATTTTTATGATTCTCCAAAATGTTTTCCAAAATTTCACAAACCAAAGAAATCAAAACCTGTGTTTTCAAAAATTTATGATGAAGGTCTTACTGATCAGTTTGGAAAACCGATTTCTATCAATCCAACTGGTCAAAGACTTTGTTTTGTTTGTCGTAAGAAAGGTCATTATGCAAATAATTGTCCTACGACTGCTAACAATTCATCATCACATGCCAAACATACAATGTATGTTGATCCTGATGGCATTATTTTTAGTGAACCAATACTCAATACTAACTTTTTCTGGAAAAAGAAGATTACTTCGGAAAAGTTGGGTAGTAGTTCTGATTGTCACTCATCAGTTGACAATGGTTCACTAGAAATCAAAACACCAAAACAGGAATGGAGACCAAAAGTAGTCTCCACGGCCAACACAGATTTTGTTGAAGACACTGGGCGACCTACCATCGTTGGGGATGAAGGTCGGGGTTTTAAAAACTTACTATTTTCCAGTGTTTGCAGGTATTTCAGGAAGACCTGTTAGTGATTTAACGATTGCTGACAGTGAGATACTTGTAGTTTTAAGTTAAAATGCATCGGTTCTATCTTTGAAAAATTGTTTTTCACAAAAATCATTTTCAAAAATGTGTCAAGTGTTGATCAATCATTTTCATTTTTGTTTTTCATTTTTCTTTCATTCATACTTTTAGGGGGAGAAAATTTGAAAATTCAAAAAATAGTATTTGTTTGAATTTTAGGGGGAGAAATTTGAAAATATAAAAAAATGGAAAATTGAGAAATTGATCCGACAAAAGCAAGAAATGATGGTACATCAGCATATATGTTATCAGCCATGGATAGATTAAGTCTAAAGGCTGTAGGTGCTTGTATGATCTGTGAATGTGCATGACTAATCTGATATCTGCAAGTAAGATATAAACATAAAGCTTGCCTGATAAGTTTTGGTTGTTTGCTTCTTGATGAATGCTATGTGATGATTCTGACAAAAATAGAATAAAGAGATATCCTGATGAATGCATGTTTTCATTTTGAAAGATTTCAACTTGTTTGATTTTCTTTATTTTGTCAAACGATCGGACTTTCTCTGCGTATCGAAAGATCGACCTGATTGTTGTTCGTTTGACTTTCTGCTTTATTTTCTTTGGTGTTTCGTATAATCCATCGGACTTTCTCTGCGCGTTCGGAAGAACCGACCTGATTGTTGTTGGATTATACAATTTCAACTTGTTTTGCTTTCTTATTTTCTCAAATACTTGGGCTTTCTCTGCGTGTCGAAAGACCGACCTGATTGCTAGGTATTTGAGGTTCTGCTTTATTTTTGCATGACTCATCAAGGATGTTTTAAATCTCGAATAAAAGTTACTTCTATATGATAAAAATGATGATTTGCAAGTATTTCTGATAGAGTAGAAGCCGAGTTATCAGTGCATGATAAAATTACCTTAAGCATATCTGAAAACGATAAATATGATTGGTGCATGCTGAAATAAACATAAATGTTGTATTTGCGATTATCTTGGCTTGCATGCTGATTAAGACCGAAATTGATATGTGCTAGATGCGTTATGTCTGATATGATCTTGCGTCGTGATCTTTCTCACAAAATACCAAAAATAGAGTTTGTTTCTGTATTGCAATTTCATTTCATTTCAAGAAAAGTACAAAAAGATTTTTGGTGTGTTTTGATATAAACTTTGTAAAAAGCCAAAAAGATTTTACTTCTTTTTATTTTCGATTGATCGACACAAGATACGAAAAACATTTTCAAAACATATATCTTGGATTCTCTAAGAGAAGTTTTGCGCCAAGATTATTTATGTTGGCCAGGTACTCAAAGGAAAGAGTTCATCACAACTTCAAGTCTTCTGAAGCTGTTGATAAGGATGAAAGATTCTGTGCATCGTCAAGTATTCAAGGTCAAGCTACCATCAAGTTGAGGGGGAGTTTGTTCGGAGAATATGTTTTAACTGGCGAACAGATACTGCACATGACGAGGGGGAGTTTGTTGATACATAAGCTGTGCGTCATGTGAAGTATCTGAACGAGACGATGTGAAGATTCAAGACAAGATTGTTGCTGGCCGAACCAGGTCCGAACCTGAGGTTCGGACCGGCCGAACTCCGAGTTCGGAGGAGGCTCGGACCAGACGTGTATATATAGTTAGCTTGTCTTGTAATCATAAACGAGAATGAGTGAGAGTGTTTGTGAGAAACCAGTTCATAACTATGTGTGTTTGAGAGTGTTTCTCCAGAAAGCTTAATTGAGAGTTTGTAATTGAGTCTTTGTGATTTCAATGAAAACAAACTTTATTTACATCTCGTGTTCACTCTACGATCAAGCAAACCTCTAGTAAGATCCGTCTTACGGTTTTTCATTCTCTGCGTGTACGGGAGTACCGACCTGATTGTTGTTGAGTTATACAACTTCAACTTATTTTATTTTCTTATTTTGTTAAATCCGAGGCCTTATCTGCGTATCGAAAGATCGACCTTAAGGTAGACGATTTAACGTTCTTATTTCTTTTTGCATGGAACACAGTTGACTGAATCATGAATACAATCATTATGTGATTAAATCACAAATGAAATCACAAAGTGTGATATAAAAAGCAAAAACATATCTGAGTATGTCTGATAGTGTGGGGTACACTGGTCGAAGCAAACTTAATCAATACAATAACATATCCAGATGTTATGAGTATGATTGTGCCTGAGTTTAAGATGGACAAATTATACCAGTAATCGACATGACTTGTGTGCTGAGATAATTGAAATTGAAGTGTAGTTCAGCATGTCATGACCAATATGATCCCAAGTTGTGATCTTTCTCGCAAAATACAAAAATAGTGTGTGATTCAGTATTTCATTTCTGTATTGCATTTATGTTTCACATCTGAAAAATTTAAAAAGATTTTCGGTGTGTTTTGATATAAAGTTTCAAAAAGCCAAAAAGATTTTGTTTCTTATTTGTTTTCGACCAATCGATATGTGATACACAATTAACATTTCAAAACTATATCTTGGATTCTCGAAGAGAATTTTTGCACCAAGATTAATTTAATTTTCAAAAGAAAAAGGAAAGCCGCGTTTCTGTCTTCTGAAATTGCAGGTTATCTGAGTGAGAAGACTCAAGCATGGTGAAAGGGGGAGTATGTTATATCTTTCACAAGTGGATCTTGAAGTTCAAAGTTTTTTCAAGGTTGATCCAGCCATGCAAGCTCTAATTCTGACAAGATTTCAAGTTGTCGATCGGATGCAACATTGTTGAAGATTGAAGACTGAAGTTTCGTTAGAATATAGATACACTACACGTTAAGGGGGAGTTTGTTAGAGCATATTCCTATGCTAGCGTGTGTCTCGTGTATTGTATCTAATCTAGAGCATCTGTGTGAGTTTTATAGTCACTGGCCGTACCAGATGCACCGCCGGACCAGATGATCCGGGCGGACCAGATGGTCCGCAGCTGGTACGCTGGTCTGTTACTAAGTGACTATAAATAGCTTGTTAGAGAGAGTGTTTAGGAGTGCTGTCATTCTACAACTCTTAACTGTGTGTAAACTGAGTGTGTTTCTCTCTCTACTTGTAACCTCTAAGTGAATCAATAAAGCAAAGCTTTATTTACATCTTGTTGCTATCCAATTACCGAATCATGCAGTAGTAAGATCGTCTCGTGCTTTATCAACCCGACGCCCAATTTTTCATTTTGGATGATCATATTACATGATCATCCGAGATAATGCATAGTTTCATGTCACTCCAATTAATGTCGGTTGATGGGGTTCTCTTGGAATCATGACTCCAACGCCTTATCGGGTCCACCAGCACCATCAAAGTGATCGGTCATGACTCGACGCCCAATTTTTCAATTTGGATGATCATATTACATGAACATCCGAGATAATGCATAGTTTCATGTCACTCCAATTAATGCCGGTTGATGGGGTTTCCTTGGAATCATGACTCCAACGCCTTATCGGGTCCACCATCACCATCAAAGTGCTCGGTCAAGACCATGACCGAATGGTGCATATGGTTTATTAATGAAGATGATCGTATATCATCTAATTAACTCCCTCCTAATATTTCTCAAAAAAATTAAACATCCGTCCCAATTCCAATTTCGGTTCCCCCAATTCCCAAATAATCGTTGTGTGAAACAATCACTATTCGCTCTAGTGTTTTCGATAATTCCCATTTCTGTTCACTCCCAATCCCCTTTTCATTCTCCATATACGAAAACAATAATTGGTTCTTGGTCATATAGCACTGATCTAATCAACTGGTTTCTGATCATCGGCCTGCAATCTGCATCACCTTGAAACCGGTAACGTCTATCAATTAGCATTTCTTCAATCATCAAGAATTATTTTGTTTCATGATGTTGTCAATAGTTAATTAGTAGGTTTTGGTTTTGGTTAATGAGTTGAGGATGATCTGGGGCGTGGATTTGGGTGGTTTGTTTCAATGGTGGTTTGTAATTAAAGTGGTTATAGATGAATCTTTAGTTTGTTTATAGGTTGTGTTTAAGGTGTTTGATGAAAACTATACGCATCTATTTCATATTAGTTTGTTGTAATACAACGTTGTTGATTATTGGATATAATTAAGTTATCTCTTATGAAAACCAGTACGCATCTAATTCTTCACCATTGAACATGTATAAAATGAAGCTAAAAAGCGGTAAGCAAGTTCAAGGTGTAAAAAACCCCATGACTGATTATGAGAAAAAGAGACAAGTGAGGATTCAAGAATGTAAAGACAAACAAAAAGCACTAGGAATTACGAACATTTCAAAATCTTTCACAAGTTTAGTAGATAGTCAAGGAAATAAGAAAACAAGATTATCATCAACAAATAGAAATGATGGAGGTCCTGAATTTACTTACGATATGGAGGAGGAAGTATCCAAAAAGGTAAATGGCTTACCAACTTTTTTATTATCTTATGTTAATACAACTATTCTCTAATGATTATAACTTTGTTGTAGAAACTTCGAAAGCAATACGTTGCACCAATGTCAATAAAAGAACTCTCGGAATTAGCTAAGGAGAGGAAATTAATTGCCACCAGGGAATTACGCTCACAAACAAAAGGGCCACAAGGGCTAAAGGAGGTTTCAAACCAAAATATGAACAAGGCTAATTTTATTGCACACGGAGCTTAGCCGCGGTTTAGTCTTGTTGATGAGGATGAGGATGATGATGATCATGATGAAGAAGATGAAGATACTGCTGAGGATGATGATATGTTTGAAGGTATAACCTTATGGATGTTATTTTATGGTGTATTAACTAGTAATAACAAAGGCACTAATAAAACTATATTTTATATGCTTGTAGTAAGTTACAGAGGAGACAGAGTAATGGATGATGTGAATGATGCTGATGATAATGATGATGCTATTATGAGATCTCAAGGTAGGTACTTAGGCTCAATGATTCGACTAATTCCTTGTTCTTATATTTTTTATTATTTGTTACTTTTAAATGTCGTTATAATGACAAGATAATGATGGCCAAGATGATGAGTATGAAGTACATGGGGATCATGGCAATGATGATTTTGAAAACAAGGCCGATGTGTCAGTTCAAGATGATGTAGGCCAAGGTGATGAGTATGTAGGCGAAGATGAATTTGAGAACGGGGACGATGTGTTACTTCAAGAACAACTAGAACGCCCTGAGTTAGAAAAGGCAATACGTAAAGTCTTTAATTCAAGTCAACTGTTCTTTAACTAATACAAATATCTTATATATATATATATATACTAGAGGTATACCCGCGCGTTGCGGCGGTCGCAGTTTATAGGACGTTATTCGTCATTTGTTCGCTTGTTATAAAGCATTATCTGTCTATAGTTCATGCGTTCGGCGGCAACAACAATTTACAACACGATATTCATTTTTGTTATCGCGATGCAGCGGTAAGACAATTTTTAATGTTGTACATACGCGTTCGACGGCGATGAAAATTTACGTGACTCAAACCAAATACTTTATAATAAACATAAATTAACAAACGGTTAATGTGATTAATGCTTTATGAACAAGTAAGATTAATTATTTCAAGTGTTGCAAAAAATTGAGAAGTAGTTATGTGTTTTTTCTACACTAAGACGTTTTTTATTAAGTGATTGATGTCTAAATAACTATACATAATTGTAAGAAAAACCATCTTTTGTCTGAAAGTCACACCATTAACTGAGTCGTCGCAGCATGTGTTTGTTACAAACAAAACATGTAGAAATATTAATGAAAGATGACACCTAAAACTTGAGCAATTTTTCTCCCTCGCAAATCATTCCAGTGTGGAATTCTAACTGAAAATTAATAAAAAAGGTAAATCATAATTGCAGACCAAAAAAATAAGGAACTACAAGTCTACAATTGTTCAACTTTTAAGGTCAGAGAATTAACTTAATTACAACACAATATTCAACATGATGTGTCCCTTTTCCATAATCTCTTGTTGGATCTTCAGTGGCAAACATCTCAAACAACATCCCTAATAAAACCTACATCAAATATCACAGTAGTACCAATTAATTCAAATATAAGAACTAATAACATAATGCCATCATTTGCTCTAGCTAAATCTTGGCTCATGTTCCATTCATTAGGAGATCCAGATTATTATTATTGTAATAATTTTGGATTGTAACCAGAATTCATGAACACTTTAAGAAAAGAAAAAAACGTATGTGATGCGGAAAAGATATGATCTTAAATATAAAAGAAAGAATTGTAACCAATTTAATCACAAAGAAAACATTTGTCATATTCTCCTGGATAAGATATAACCTTAAATATAAAATCAGAAACTATGTTAGTACATTTACTCAGGTATGTTTAAAAAGAAGAAACACATGATTCTACATCCAAAAGGCTATACTTTGAGGTTCTACAAAGATAAAAGTTTATGGAATGTTATTTTTAAAGGCAATGAGGCGTACATAAAGTCCAGGGCATACACAATATGATTTATGTTATCCTGAAAATGGATCATTTTCATATCTTCTTACAGTTGGCTTTTCCAACTAACCAGATGATTTTCTTCTTGTGGAGGTTTGATCTCGATCATAAGTACTGGTCCAGAAATCCTTTTTAACATGCTTTCAAACAAGGTGCATAACCTTTGTGATCTGCATAGAAGCTTCTCAACATCTTTAAGATATAACACCATAGGGCCATTCTTGGATATGAGAGTGATAACCTAAAAACCCAAGGAAAAGTAAAAAAGTTCAAGAAAAAATTATTTAAGATTTAAGAAAAATTATCAAAAAATTCAAGGAAGAGAAATTTGTAACAGAAGGCAGTATACCTTGTATAAGGTCTGCATAAAAAGCTTCTCATCCAAAGACAAGCTGCTTGTGCGTCTAAGTGGAGCTGAGAAGGACATAGGGATTCAAGTACAATTTTTAACATATTTTATAAATTCGGATAAACATTTATCTGGATTTGTTGGACATTTTGTAGCAAGTTCTTCCATGTTAGTCGAGGAAGACACGTTTCTTCGAAGATTTGGAGGATTTGAGAAATCTTCAGCACCCCTACAAATAGATGTTAGTTAAACATATTTGCCACTACATCCCAGTGTTCCATGCTACAGGACTGCATGTCACACCTTGATCCAAAATCAGAAACACTGCTATGTCTACATAATGTCCCTACAATACCAAAAGATAGAGCGAATAGGTAAACCATATGATGAAATCACTTACATGATAAATCGGCAATAATATAAATTAAAAGCACAATAGTCATCTCTGGAGCTGAAACTGTGCATGTCCACAACTTTAGAACCACTTGATGAACTGCCATCATATTCAAGATGGCAACAATCGGATGCAGTAATTAGCATGTCCACATGATAGCTTTAGTGACGTTTTTATAACAATAATTAGCACATTAGTTGTTCATAAGATGGACGATAAAGTGTCATTGCCTACCACTTAACCAATGTCATACCTGACCTGCTTCAACCTTTTTGTTTTGTAAAAATAACCTCATTGTTTTAATGTATTACCCAACTTGCATACTCTGTCACCCTATGAAATGGTAATATTATATATTAACTTCAATGTCATAGTTAGATAAGTAGGTTAATAAAATTGGTTCGAAAAAAAACTTACAACGGCTTCTTGGTTAGTAAGGTGCTCTCGAAGGCCATCTGAAGCAAATATGATAAACTGGTCGTGTGGGTGTAACTGGTGCACAAAAATAGATGGATCTGAGCTCAATATCAGTCTTTTAAATGGTTCATGAAGGTGGAACCTGGTATATGAATGAAACATGAACAAAGGCACAATGCATCATAATGTTTAAAACATAAACTTTAAAATCTTGTAATGCCTTTCAGCAAACGGCAGATTATCTGATGCAATTTAGAGACTGCAATTACCAAAAAAAAAAAACAAATCTGAAATATAGGAGAACTAAATGAAGGATCATAAAAAACACAAACCTGATTATAAACCATAAAATAAAGAACGATAACCAAATGAATGAACTTTATTTCAAAATCATAAAACATTAAGTAAAGACCATTTTATTACTTTCATAATCCAAATTATAATCAACTAAATTCTTTAAAACACTTTAAGACTAAAAACTTATCAAATCTTTCGCATATCCATAAAAAGCGATCAATCATTAATAAGAACCAATAATTTCCAAATTGCTAAAACAATCCATATAACTCTCACCAATGATTCAAATAGTCACTCTGTCCAGAGGGTGGTTTGCTGATCCCAAATAACAAGTTCCAGCTAACCTTTAGATATGCATATTGCATAGCCAACAATAATATCAATTATAAACAGTTGCAGGAAAAAACTTCTAAGTAGATGTAGCATAATAGGTATTGTGGTCCGAAGACAAACAGACGATCACATTAACACACATTCACAATTGATGGTAACACACAATTATAATAGCATAAACTTTGTTATGAATATATGGACTTTAGACATCATAAATTAGTTTTGAAAAACGTATCGTTGTACCTTGAGTTGAGATGAACTTGAGATGAACTTGAGCTCAAAATCTTCCTTAACACAAATAAAGATTGAACATAATATTAAAATGGTTACAAAACAAGATACACCAAAGACAACATACACCAAAATCAGTTATAACACAAAATCAGTTTAAAACGATATTGGTCTATAGTGGGTCTTCTCAACATAATAGGTTCTAAGATTGACCATAATATTAAAATGTAGCATAAGGGTCATGGCATAATTATAGCAAACAAAGGGATAAAGATAGTACAAATCTATAGCAAACAATTGAGGAGTTCGCGTATAACTTGGCTTAATATACATCTTCACCCCCTGCTGAATGCAAACCAAATAATGAATTTCTAAATCTGATTAAGCAATAGAAACATTAATCCAACTAAAACTAAATGAAACTTGAGATAGGGATAAAGATAGTTCAAATCTATAGAGAAGAGGGACTCAACAAACTGTCTAGAACCTTGAATATGGTAAACAGTTACACATATGACTACTTCAATTGTGCTTAAAATTCTTGATTATTAAGTCCTTCATTGTCTTAGTTTTCAACATGACACAAACTTTGGTACATTCAAAGTTCCTAAATAATCATTAAGGTCTACTACTTATAGTT
This sequence comes from Deinandra increscens subsp. villosa, assembly GCA_039602395.1. Taxonomy (NCBI): domain Eukaryota; kingdom Viridiplantae; phylum Streptophyta; class Magnoliopsida; order Asterales; family Asteraceae; genus Deinandra; species Deinandra increscens. The sequence continues at coordinate 52,217,302 of JBCNJP010000023.1, forward strand.
ATGCATGTCCTTTACTAAGTTCCTATAGAACTCAATCTGAAACACAACAAACAAAGTGCTTTACCACTATAGAACCTAAGGTCTACTACTTATAGTTATGCATGTCCTTTACTAAGTTTTTCAGCTTATATACCATCTAATCACCATACCTACACCCCTTTATAGCAAACTGTCATCAAGAACAGTATTTACTTCCTATAAAGTCACAACTGCCTAACAAATAGAGGTTTTATGCTTATTTACCATCAACAACACTGTTTTAGAACATTGTTTTAGACCGATTATAACAATCAAATAAAACCAAGTATTCATGAAATTCCCTGATTCATGTTATAACATGCACTTCAAAATCCATAAAAAAGTGTACTATTTTATTTAAAATTGCAGCAGAGGCAGTTAAGAAAATAGTGACAGTTAACTCTTTGATTGATGTCATCATGTTGGATAGAAAAAAAAACTGCTACACACTAAAGAGCTTTTTGGAAAAATAGCAGCTTCACTACGAATAGAAGGAAAATTTTAAATACAAGACATAAGGAAAATTTTATATGCTCTTTGGGACTGTTTTCTTTTCAAGTCCTATGTATTTGATCAATTGTCTACACCATTTAGTACTGCTTTAAAATGTTGAATAATATAATATGTCTACACCAAGTCATGTTTTGAAGGTTTTAACCATCTACCCCTGCCCCCAACATCAACCCAAATAACAGTTCCACAGTAATAAAAAAAATAGATACACCAAGTCACATTTTAAGGTTTTAACCATCTACTCCTACCTCAACTAGATGCAGAAATTTAAAGTTTTATACCCCTAGATCAAGGAACTATTTCATGGTAACCAAAGAAACAACTAACTCTTACAATCTCTGTGGTTAGAAAACCAAAATCACCGAGCTTATGTTAAAGTGGGTAATTTTAATAGTAAATATTCAAACAAGTTGGATAATTTTTAGTGGGTTGCTAATGGGTCAAACGGGTTCATGTTAAATTGAATAAATTTACTATTGTTAAAGTTTTTTATTGAAATAAGGTTCATGTCAAAAGGAATAATTGATGTTTGTACGTTCAGTTTCTAATGGAACCAACAGATGAAAGGCTTAGGTTGTATGCTCAAGGCTTAGGTTGTATGCTCAGTTTTGGGAGGGTTACTAATGGGTCAAAAAAATGGGTCCAACATATGAAAGACTTAGATTGTATGCTCACTTAAAATACTAATAGGTCCAGCTAATGGGTACAACAGATGGGTCTAATTACACAAAATTGGTAAATGACATGCATAGATAATAACATCATCTTTAATACCATTCCATTTAGTAATTCTATTTCTTTAAAATTGTTTTTAAGAAGTTCTCCACCAAACACTATAATCATAACAACTTTATGAAAAGTTAGTTTAATAACCCTGCCAATTTTAACACATCTGGGTAAACCAAAAACACATCAAAGGAGCCAACTAATTAGGTTCAAAGGTATGTGTTTTATGGATTTAAAAGCTTAAAAGTCTATATACAGCCCTAAAAAAATGAAGGATACTTGAAAATCAATGTTTTCAAAACTCAACATACTGAACTCAAAATCAATGCTTAAAAGTCTATACACAGCTCCTGGGAATAATATTCTAAACTCAACATACTGAACTCAAAGCCATTTTGTTAAAACTAAAACTTACCTAAAAAATATATGTTTTCAAAATTCTTCTGATGTATAATTGAAGCAAAGTTATTAAACATCCAGTGACACATAACCTGCTTGCTGATCTAATAATTGTTATAGATCTTTAAAAAGAGCGAATTTTGAAGTTTTCAAGAAAGTCCAAGACAGAACAGCCATATTCAAAAGGTTGTTGTCATAAAGTCTTTGGTTCATTCTATATTCATAAATGAAATTCTATATTCTTATGATACCAACCCTGAAACTACTATTTCCTAAAAAGGTCTTTGGTTCATTCTGAACTGATTTTAAAACAGAATAGTTGGACACATTTATAGGCACAAATGAACATATTTATACGCCACATTGCATAGCAAACATATTTCACATAGCAAATAGATTTCACATCAGAAATATAAAACTCAGAAATATATGACCCAGATTGCATAGCAAACAGATTCCACATCAGAAATATAGGACCTAGATTTCATAGTAAACAGATTTCACATATTGGAATCATAGCAAACAGATTTCATAGCAAAGAGATTCAAGAGTGTGTTTTTCATTGTTAAGGATATTCAGTATTTCATAGCTACTGAAATTGCCTGAGCACGTGGATCTTCTACTTAGTCGTATAGAAATCAATGTAATACGAGTGGAAACACAGAGAGTAAATACAACTGAGACTTGTATTAACCACAGAGACCACAGAGTACACTTAGAAAAAGTTATAACACGGAAGCTATCAATTCTATACAAGACGAACATATTTATAGGCTGAAAACACGACTGGCCGAACCTCAGGTTCGGCCAAGCTTCGGCGGCTCCGAACCTGGAGTTCGGCCAAGGTTTGGCCAGACCTAAACTTGCACGATCCGTCTTGTTCTCGATACTTCACATGACGATCAGGAACCATGTATCAACAAACTCCCCCTCGTCATGTGCAGTAACATCTCCTCTTAATAAAACTTGTATCTTGTATCTTCAATCAAACTCCTCCTCGATCTAGACGATGAGTTCAATCTTGAATACTTGATATTGCAACGTGTGTAGTCTCTTTATCAACAATCTTCAGAAGACTTGAAGTTGTGATGTTCTCCTTCCACTTAGAAATCTGCCAACATAAATAATCTTGGCGCAAAACGTCTCTTCGAGACTCCAAGATATCTTGATTTTGAGAATGATTTCGTAATTCGTGTTGATCAATCGAAAACAAATCAGAAACAAAATCTTTTTGACTTTTAGAAACTTTATATCAAAACACACCTAAAATCTTTTTGATATTTTCTAAAAATGAAAACTAAATGCAGTACAGAAACAGACACTATTTTTGTCTTTAGTGAGAAAGATCACGACTTGGGATCATATTGGTCATAACATGCTGAACTACACTTCAATTTCGATTATTGTAGCACATAAGCCATGTCGATTGCAGATATAATTTGTCCAACTTTAAACTCTGGCACAATCGAACTCATAACATCTGGATATGTTAATGTATTTATTAGATTTGCATTGACCAGTGTACCCCACACTATCAGACATACTCAGTTATGCTTTGCTTATCACATTTTGTGACTTCATTTGTGATATTAATCACATAATGATTGTAACCATGATATAGTCAACTGTGTTCCATGCAAAAAGAAAAAGAACGTTAAATCGTCTACCTTAAGGTCGATCTTTCGATACGCAGATAAGGCCTCGGATTTAACAAAATAAGAAAATAAAACAAGTTGAAATTGTATAACTCAACAACAATCAGGTCGGTACTCCCGTACACGCAGAGAAAGTCCGATGAGTTATACGAAACACCAAAGAAAATAAAGCAGAACGTCAAACGAACAACGATCAGGTCGGTCTTTCGACACGCAGAGAAAGTCCGATCGTTTGACAAAATAAAGAAAATCAAACAAGTTTAAATCTTTTCAAAATGAACACATGTATACACAGTGACTTCTCATTTTATTTTTCACATATCTTTTTCTTGATATATCATGAGATATGCATGAAGATGTTATCCACTAGGTCAAGCATCAGATTTAGTGTATATCACATTTGTATACTTTCTGATTTGCCGAGCCTACCTTGCACATCGATCAAATGATCTTATGGCTTTTTCACTTACTTTATCCATGAGTCAGACGATGTCAGCCAATGTACCATCATTTCCCATTCATGTCAGATAAAATTTCTCATTTTTCAATGTTTTTGGCTTTTTCAAATTTCTCCCCCTAAAAATGACAATTCTATTTATAGATTTTCATTTTTACAATTTGAAAAACAACACACTGTTTTTGTATTTTTGTAAAAACAAACTCCCCCTCAGAATGAGACGGAGTGAAAAACAAGATAAATTGATCAACCAACACGAATACTTGCAGTTTAGCTTTGTGAAAACAAAAAATGATTTGAAAATTCAGTTTAATTAGAACAGATATTTCACAATCAGCAATTATCTAATCACTGAAAGATCTTCTTGAAACACCTGTTGACACCAAATAAATCATTAGTCGCTCTGGGATCGACCCGATGTAACATCGTCGGGTCGCCCGGTGTCTTCCACAAAGTCATTGTTGGCCTTGGAAACAACTTTTGGTTTCCAAATTTGTAAAATTTTCAATTTTTGATCAGAACCTGAATCAGACTCAACCGACGTACTTGGTTTAGACCAAGACGATTTACGATTTGATTTTATCTTTGGGGACCATGGTTCATCAAAAATTTGACCTTTGTTATCCACATATTTGGCAGTTTTGTGGATATATGCAGTCGTCGGACAATCAGCAGCTAGATGTCCTGTTTGACGACATACATAACAAAGTCTTTCTCGAAAATTGTTTGAAAATGATTTTGATTTTGAAAAACCAGATGAATGCTCAGAATCAAAATTGTCTAAGAAATCATCAGAGGAATCATACCTAGGAGATGGACTCCTTGAAGATGACGATCTTCCAGAATAGTAAGTGAATTCCTTCTGAGATGGTGATTTCTTTGCATTCTTTGCTTTAGGAGCCTTGGCAACTTTCACCGGTTTCTTTGTTTGAATCAATTCTTCCTTCACAACAAACCCCACACCTTTGTGTTTGGAACCTGAAACCTTTGAAGTACTTGAGGAAGAACCCGAAGCTTCTCTCGCCTTAGCTTCACTAGTAAATTTGGCTTTGATATCCTTCAGCCTGTTCTTCTCAACCAAAACTTTTTCTTCTTCAGTTGCAGATAAAGAACTTGACGCAATCTTATCAAAAACCTTCTCATATTCTCCAATAAAACAGACTTAGAAACAAATATTGGAGCTTCACTTAAAGGCTTTTCCTTCTTTTTGGACTTAGATTTATTCTTCTTGGGTGGAGTAGCAAACTTGGAATAATCATGCAATTCATCTTTTGGATCAATCTGAGCAGCAGTAACTTCAGTTAAATCCACTGGTTGAGGAACCAAGTGAACATCAGCCTTCTGAGAACTATCTGAACTCTGATCCTGCTTGTATAAGAAATTTAGCATTGTTGGTGATAAATTGCAATTCTTCACTTGCCACTTCAACTCCAAAATCTCCAGTTTTAAATCATTGATCTTTTGTTGAGCGTCAAAAACTTCTTTCTGTGACTTGATGAATTTTGCATTGAGATCATCATATTAATAAGTTTGTAGCTTTCGGATCTCACATTCAGCAAATAATTCTTCAAGAACACTTTCTCTCTTTTTCTTGTAAATCTCAACATCCTTTATCAAAACTTCATTTTTATAACGATAGAGAGTATTCTCATCTTGAAGCATAGATATTTTATTCTGAAGCTTTTCAACAGTAACAGGAGTTGTAGCAATAAGAGCAGTTGCTTCTTCATACTTTTTCTGAACCGGATAACTTTTCTCAAACAGATTCTCAAAATCTTGAGCTGCATCTAAAGCTTCAGCCTTTGCTTTCTCACATTCTTCAGCCAATATTGCTTTCTCTTTTAAAACATCTTCATGAACATGAACCAACTCATAATACTTCTTTTGAAAATCTTCCAATTCTTGCTTTAAAACCACTATTTCTTCAGTCGATATTTGACGACTTTGTTCAAAACTTGCAATCTCCTGAAGAAATTTCTTACATTTAAGACATTCAGTCTCTTCAATCTTCGAACTCTCAGGAATTTTAGGTAATTCTTCTTGAACCATGGAGACACTTGAATAAGAATCAGAATACTTTAAAATGCTATCATCATCAATATGGCGAACAGTCAAAGCAATTGCAGGTTTAGTATTATTCCTTGTAGCTTCAGTATCTGCATTCCATGCAAACTCATTTGGATGTTGAAAAGTATTGGTCCAATCATGAGCAAGAGTAGCAGATTTCATCTCAACCTTCTCAGCTTTATTTGATGGATGATACACCAAATGTGCATGTTCACCAGTCTTCAATTTATGATCTGCAGAACTTGGACATTCTCGAGCAAAGTGACCATAATTTGAACACTTATAGCATTTCACCTTAGACTTGTCCAAACCAATCTTTCCTTCCTGATTCAATCTCTTCTTCCCAGTTCTATTGAAAAACTTCTTTGTTCTTCGAACCAACATAGCATACTGCCAATTGAGATCCATTTCCTCCAAATGATCATAATCAATCTGATCATAATCTTCATTTGCTAACTCAGCATTACTCACAGCACCCGTGATAACACCAAAATACGAAGATACCAAAGCAGACATTAATGCATTATAATCATCAACAGTTTGAGCAGATAATGCACTAGGAGTCGAAGAACTTGGAATTGAAACAGTACAACCAGCAGATGAATAACTTGAAGATTCAGATTTACCTGCTAGAAATGCTGTAGGAGGAGCAGAACTAAGACTAGTAGACTTCCTAGCATTCATTGTAGAATCATTTTCACCATGATACACTGCAGGATTCTGAATTTGTGTATGTAGAGACTTGTTCACCATCAATTCCATATCCCTAGCCTGAATTCTTTGAACTAAATCATTGAAAGACAATCCTTGAAAATCCTTGTCATGAGTAATCATCATAACATAATTCTCCCATTTTTCAGGTAGAGCTTCCAAAAGCTTCTCTTTCATATCAGCTTCGTCTTTAGTACGATTCACCAAACGCATTTCACTCATTAAATGAGCAAATCTTGCAATCAGATTGGGAATCGTTTCATTCTGATAATGCTTAAAGCTGTCAAACTCTTTCTTCAAAACCTTTTGTCGACTTTTCTTGTATTGGTCATTGCCTTCACATCGTTTCTCCAAAGCATCCCATAGACTTTTTGATGTGTAGTTACCAGCAAATTGATGAAGTAACTCTTTAGGCAATGCCATCGTTAAAGTACCATATGCCTTTTTCTCAGCTTGATAAGCTTTCTTTTGTTTAGAAGACATTTTTCTTTGAAGTATAGGTTCACCAGTTTCATCTTTAGGGTAAATATATTGCTCAGTGAACGCTAACCACATATCAATGTCATTTGTATCGACATATGCTTCAAACCGTTTAACCCAACTATGATAATCTTCCAACTTTAGCAATTTGGGAACTTTCTGACTTGTTCCAATTTCATTATCATAGTTCATCATCGTTTGCATAGTCGCTTGAACTGAGTTTTGAATAGCCGCGAACGCTTGAAAATCGGACATTTTCGAAACACAGGTTACTGTTCACTCCGAACCTCGTCCGAACCTAATGATCCCTCCGAACTTTCTCCGAACGTGGTCCGAACTCAGAAACACAGTCTGAACTCTCTCCGATCTCTTACCGAACCCCGTTAACTCCGAAATACTCCGAACGAGCTCCGAACTTTCACCGAACTACGAAATAGACTCCGATCCTTCACCGAACTTCTCCGAACGTACTCCGAACCTGGTGTTCGAAGCGGTTATGCCGAGCGTACTCCGAACCTGGAGTGCGGAGCAGTTACGCCGAACGTGGAGTTCGGCCGAACGTGAAATTTCGGAAAAACTTGGAAAAACTCACTGAGATTGACACCTCTCGAGCAGTAAACACTCAATCAACTGAAAATGAGCAACCACATACATATTTGACGTGAATCATGATGTTTTGAACGATAATTTTCAGAAATGAAGATGATAAACGAATTTTGAAACTCAAAAACGTGAATTTGAACTCAAAAACACGAACAAACACTGATCTCTGACTAGTAGAGTAAACCTATAGCTCTGATACCACTTGAAATTGCCTGAGCACGTGAATCTTCTACTTAGTCGTATAGAAATCAATGTAATACGAGTGGAAACACAGAGAGTAAATACAACTGAGACTTGTATTAACCACAGAGACCACAGAGTACACTTAGAAAAAGTTATAACACGGAAGCTATCAATTCTATACAAGAAGAACATATTTATAGGCTGAAAACACGACTGGCCGAACCTCAGGTTTGGCCAAGCTTCGGCGGCTCCGAACCTAGAGTTCGGCCAAGGTTCGGACAGACCTAAACTTGCACGATCCGTCTTGTTCTCGATACTTCACATGACGATCAGGAACCATGTATCAATAGCTACAGATTTTAAGCATAGCAAACAGATTTCACATATTGGAATAATAGCAAACAGAGTTCACAGCAAATAGATTCAAGAGTCCATATTTCATTGCTTAGGATATTCATCATTTGATACATGTGTTCCTTGTTCTACCCTCTCCAAATAGATTTCATATAATTCCAAACAGAGCAAACCAATTTCATATATCTATCTTGTACAATTCCAAAAAAAATTATGTTCCTTTTGTATGTTATGAGCTACATATCCACAAATGTCAACATGATTAGGGGCTAGAAGATAAATATAATTACATTAGCTCTTTATAATTCCAAACATGACTGTAAAAAACTTTGTAAACACAGATTCTCAACTTCAATTTAACTAAATGTGTAAACTAACCTTATGTGTGTGTTCTTGATGCCGAATATAACAGAAACGCAAATCAGTTCCTCCTTTTCCACAAACAGATCCAAAGTACGACTGAATGAAATTGAATATAACTAAATCAGATTGAAATGAAGCTTAATTTAAACCAATGATGTAAAAAATTAATTGAAAAATAGAAAAAAATATAAAAATTATAATCAAGAATTACCAGAGAAGAAAGGCCGATGCAACAGGATGTGTGATATGAAATTCATCTTGCTGTGACTTTATAGACGCAATACAAATCGACCAGGCTCCATCCAATCGCCAATCAATCCGTGTGAAAAATTGCATGAACCGTCGATTTAGGGCTCCAAACGCAATCCAACCGTCCAATGTGTGTTTTCTTCACCGTGGAAAGAAGAGAGTGCCAAGAAGAGACTGCTGTGAAAAAGTGAAGATGGAAAAAGGGAGGACTGGTTGCCGAAAATGGAAGAGAGCTCGCTGGTGTTTTGTCGTGGAGGCGGAGGGTGATGTTTTGTCGTGGATCCGGAGGGTGGGTAAGGGTTATTTGGATGAAGACGCACGGATCTTCATATGGGTGGGTCTTACCGGACGGGCAACCCATGTTTCTTAAACATGTTGCATTGGTGTGTTGTACACAATGCTTCCCTCACTTGTAAATTTCTTAAATTTTCAACTTTCAACATTTATGCTATAACCATTTGTACATCATGCTTCCCTCACTTGTAAATCTCTTAATTTTTCAACATTCAACACTCTCTCTCCAATATGTATAATAAGATAGATATATATATATATATATATATATATATATATATATATATATATAGTTTAATGATTTTATTAGTATATCTTAATTATTACAACAACTATGTTATTGGGGTGGTAAATCCTTATGACCCAAAAGCTGTTTAATACATAAGTTGTATATAGTTCAAATATCTAGTTGTTTTATAATTAAGTTTTTTTATATTATAATAATATGATGGTATATTATTTTAGGAAACTAATCACCATGATCGGATTTCTCCTAAAAGTTAGCTCCAATCACGTTGATTGATTTTCTCCTAAAAGGTAGCTCCAAAATATAGGCGCTAAAACCAATGCTTCTTCCTGCTATTTTTTATCCCTCTCCCCCATAATATACTATGTTTAACATCTGTATTTATATTTTTGATCTCACGTCTTTCTTAGGATCTTTCGGTACAACACTACCATCAAGCCAGATTCATCAATCAAGGTAATAATTTTGATGAGCCCTCTTTTTATCTTCAACTGTCTTTGTTATGGTCGAGAATTTATGAAAAACATTGTTTCTTTTGGTATTATATGTTGACTTGATAGATGCTTACTTTTTTAATAACTATTAAATACAGCAAAATGTCAAGACGAGGCGTGATGGTTAAAAAAGGTGGAGACCGTAAAGAAGATGGACGCCGTACTGGTATGTGACAGTTTAATTTCCTTTTATTATTAGGTACAAAGGGGTGTGTGTAGTCCACTTTAAAACGGTAAACCGTCCAAACCGCTCATTTCGTAGAATTTTTTTTTTACTTTTACTTGGTCAAATAAAAAGTTTAAACACCAGTGAGCGGTTTGCTTTGCGGTTCATTTTAAGTTCGGTCATATAAACTCAAACAAGAATGTAATATTAGGTACGCTAATTTTTTTGTATCTTTAATATTGCTATAGATACAACCTTTCAAGTCTCGAGTCTTCGAACTTATCCAGTGTCTCCGATATCAGGTACCGGCTCACTAATGTCTGCATATGTATCCTTACTTAGTATTTATACTACTTTTGTAATTTTATTTATAGACATATCAAACATGGATATCTATGCAGAGTAATCTCATGACCCAGAGCAAGAACAACAACCTCGACTACCTATTAGTAATTATGTTCAAATTTACTTGTTAATACTTTATGTAGGTAATGTTGTTAATAGATATCTTCTTGTATTTGGTTATAGACAAGCAACCTAATATCAATTCTCTTGGAAATGATGTGACAAACAAAGAAAGTGGCAATACGTGTCACAAAGGAGCTTGAGAGACAATATTAGGAAAATTGAATTCTGCACACAAGTCCTCTTCACTTGCAAGGAATCATCCTACTCTCACCTCTAGTGGAAATGGTGTGACAGGCAAAAAACGTGGCAGTATGTATGACTCCTGCAAACGAGACCTCTTCACTTGCAAGGAATCAACCTAATCTGACCTCTGATACATCAGGTACCAGTTCACTAGTTTTTTCGTTTACTCATACTAACTAGTTATTCTAATCTTATAAAAGACTAAGTGAATACACTCATCTCTAACAAATGTGGTTGTTAATACAGAGCCATCTCAAGAACAGGAAAAATCTCCAGAACATGGTTAGTAAATTTGTTAGAATATACTTACTAATACTTGCTACATGTAATGTTGTTAATCTTGATATGTTCCGTTACCTGTTTGTAGCCATGACAGCTTCTGCAGACACAGAGCTAGAAAATGGAATAACTGGCCCTATCAAAAAACGTGGTGAAACGTGTAGCAAGGGAGCTCGAAGCATCATGAAAGCATGTAAGATGAGATTAACAGTGACGTTCAATTTTCAAATGAGGAAAGTAGTTTCTGATAACGAGTCCAAATTCATGTTCGAGTGTGGCTATATTTTGCGCAACAATTGTAGCTTTGCTTATAAAGAGTGGAGGTCTTTACCGAATAAAGTTAGGGTGCCTTTACGCCACAAGCTAACTGTAAGTTTCTTATTGTAGTTCGGTATGCTTTTAACATCTACATTTACTAACCAGTTAATATATTTGTTACATGTGTTGTTTAAAGACATTATTTGGCATTGATGTGGAGGATACGGAAGTTTGTCATGTTATCGATAGCTACATGGCAAGGGCATGGAGAGGTTATCGAGCTGAGTTGCATAAGCACTTCAAACAGATGGAAGGATCGAAAGATCAAACAAATCTTGCAAAGGCTAAGGCCTCACGCCCTTCCGGTGTTGCCAAAGAAGTAGATTGGGAATATCTCTGTGATATGTGGTCTGATCCAAAATTCTTGGTAAAGTTGTAACAAAGTTTTAAATATGTTAATTGTATTATTCAATAATTCTGAATTCGGTCAAATATTTTATGTTGCACTATGGTTGTACTTTTTTGAAAGAAACTACAAAAAAGAGGGTTGAGGCACGTGGAAAGCTTAAGAAAGATACTAGAAATGGTTCGAAGAGCACTGTATGTTATCACCTGGAGAGTGGACAAGATTTGGATATATCGTCTGGTCAAATTGAGACGTGGAGGCTTACCCACTGGGATGCAAAGAAGGGTTGGATATCTGATGATACGGCTGCGCTTTATGTAAGTGTACTTTAATTTTCTTGTGATTTTACAAACTTGACGAAATTAGTGGTGAGCATATATAGTTTAGTTTAGGAACATTAATATAGTTTACTGTTCCTCATGCAATCTTGGATGCTTTTGTGTCTAAAGAAATAATCTTTTGTACCAGAGCTAATGTCATCAATACATTGCAATGTTTATGAAGGGAAAATGAGACTTTTTGCATTTGTTGTTGGATGCACTTAATAATAGAAGTACTTTAGGTTAACCCAAACTGACTTGTGCAACAGTAAAATCTTTTGACCCGTTACACATCTCGACCAACCTACCAAATTGCTAACTCTATGAAAGATGGAACTTATGTGCAAATAAACATTACGCTTTGCAAACTGTTGTGTGTATCTTGTAATTTAGGACAAAAGCAACCTTTATTTTTTATGATTAATCATATAGTAGGTTATTATACAACATGGATTGTACTAATTGTCTAATATGTTTCGCTTACAGAATGAGATGATGAAGATGAGAAAAGAGAATCCTGATCAGGGATTGATGTGCGACAAGTTGATCCTCGAGAATGTACTTGGACGATCCTCTGTTCATCTGAATGGTTGGGGACATGATCCTGTTGCAAAGGGTTCTACTCAGAAATCAAAGCGCCCTTCGTGTGACGATCTGGCGAATGAAGTTCAATCGCTCAAAGCTTTGTGTGCAACAATGAAACAAGCATTGATTGATAATAATATCTTGCCTCCACCTAGCACACCAGGAGCTTCTCAAGTTAATGGTTCAGACTTTGATGAAAAAACTGCCTATGAAGTTGAAGATGAAGATACAACTGTGCTTGACAAGTAATGTGCTTGACAAGTAATTTGGTGACTCATGATTCTATTTATATAACTTTTAGTGACTTATGATACAATGTATTGTGCTTTGTTTCTTTTAGTAGTTGGTATTTGTGGATTGAATGTAAACAATGCTTTTTAGATGTTAGGCATCGGTGATTATGGAATTTAAAGATCAATACCTACATATATTGTGTCTTATATATACACATAACTATATTATACCAACATATGTTTATTTCTCTCTACACATAATGAAATCAATACCTACATAAAAAATAATGTTAACTACACATAATATTATAATTACCCACACATTTATTTAATGAAATTCAAGTGACTTAACTACACATAATAATATGTTTTACCTACACATATATTTTGTGGGTATATCCTACTATATACCTACACATATTATGTGTAGATAAAATTATATATACCATGTCAGCATCCACGTCAGCTGTCACATAACTATAATATACCTACACATAGTATGTGTAGGTAAAAATGTATCTACCATGTCAGCATCCACGTCAGATGCCACATCACTATTATATACCTACACATAATATGTGTAGGTAAAAGCCTCTGCCATGTCAGCATCCACCACGTGTCACACGCTTGTTATTTGAACAAAATGTAACGCTTTTACCAACACGTATTAATAATATTAACTACACATATATGTGTGGGTAAAATCGACCATATACCTACGCATAAAAAATGTGTAGGTATAGACATTTATCTTCAGTGCTCCGGCCACACATACTCACAATTAATTTATGTGTAGGTACAAACAAATACCCACGAATTATACCCATTTGACCACACATATCATGTGTGGGTGAACACCCTAATTTCTTGTAGTATCGCTTGGAGCCCTAGGTTGCTCTAGTATATACGCCTAGAGCCTCTGTCTAGCAGCCCCTTTGACTTTTGTTGACTTTTCATTTTTTTTTAATGTTTTGGTCACGGTTTTCAATTATTTGGCTTTTCCTCTATTTAGCATTGTTTTTATTACATCGAATCCAATAAAATCAAGTATCAACATGTTATATAACAATTTATAATCACACAATTAAATTCACGTATCAGTTTCACATAATTCATGACACATAGCAGTTTTTAGTTTATCACCATTGTTTCGAGACTCCAACTTGTGTGTGATGTATGTGGATCGCTTTAAGGCTACTAGACTCTTCTAATACCTTAATTGACATACTACGCCTATATACACATCTTCCGGTTTACCAGTTTTATTCGTTTCTAAGGTTCGGGTTCCACCCGACGGGCCAGAATGTCACACATTATCCTCAATGTGCTCAAGTGCATACAAAATGAAGAAAATATACAAAGTGAGGGAAAGGAAAATGAAGACATAGACTCCATTATGTGGTTTTGTTTATGACGTCTCCGTAAGATAAATACCAACCTTCAAAGAAAAGAAAAACATAATATCCCAGTATTTGAGGTTTTGGTTATTTGATGGCGCTTCATAACAATAGAAATGTGATTGCGGAAAGATTCTAAAATTGCACCAGCCAAATTAATACCTCCAATCATAAAGTTATACTTTCGAAAACAAAAGTTTTAGGTGAATGAGTGGGTGGGATGAAATGTTGAATGGCGTTAATCGCAAGCCAAGTCATTCGTCTAAGTTTTTGTTTTTGATACTTCTATCTAGCTATCAGTGGTAAGCCGTCATAGCTTGCCAGATTATTCAAAAAGGACAAATTGAACATCCTGGTTTATTTACGAGTCCCAGGTTAGACCCGATTTTTATTTTATCTTTTATTAGATGTCTTCTCTTTTATTCGTTTCCCACTTGTTCCTATTACTTTTACCCTTTTCTCACCAAATGGGAATTACCTGGTAACGAGTTTAAAAAAATGTTTTCAAAATCTAGAACGAGTCAGGCCACCATGATTTGTACTTACGTGGACCAAAATTTATTTTTGTCATGTAGTGATGGAGGCGGGTATCCTTGTTGGTTGTGGAAATTGTGAAGTGCTCCCTCCCTATCCTTGTAACAGATGGCTCCGGTTTGTACCGAGGTTCATTTTCTACCCACATTACTTCTTGTAACGAACTATCATTATGTAAGGAATATCGCTTTGGAGATTTCCGGCTGAAAGCCAATTTTGATGTTTTCCGGTTGAAGTTGAAGTTCAAGCAGAAGTCTCAACTTCGAGCGGAACCGGCAGTTTAAGCGGAAGAAGCATTTTTGTCTGATAGCGAATATTCCGGGTGAACTCGATTATCCACCAGATAATGAGTTCAACCGGACTTTTCCAGAGATGTCTTTTCAGTAGTCCAATCCTGCAAAAGCTTCTCGGTTGCTTCCAAATCTATCAAAGCCGCTATCCTAAAATAGCATGTTGCTGATAACACTCAAGATATTCCGATTGTCGAAGTTTATTCTTTTGGTAGTTTGTATTTGACTTTGTAGTTAAGGGTTTAGATTAAACCGTTCGAGATCAATGGCTGTTATTGATCTCATCTGCACTATATATAGCATTAGTTAGCTCTAGTTTTCACACGGTTCTTGATCACCTTGTAATAGTGTAACTTTGAGTTAATGCAAATAGTGCCGAGTATTTCTTACTTCGTTGTTCCTATACTTATGCAAATCAAACACTACCTAATACAAGAAAACTAAAATCAACTCAAGTAAAGTGAAATATAACTTTAATTCCGCAGGGTTGTATTTACAAGTAGAGGGTTCTTGTTTAGTTAAAGTCTAACTAATTTTCGATCCTATAAGTGGTATTAGAGCTTTGGCTCTCACTTTGAAGACTTCCAGTGCTTCAAAGTTGATACTCTACTCGTTTACTTTACAAGCTTTGTTATTTCTGTCTCTCAAAAGTTTTTCAAAATGAATGAACACAGTTTAGGATGTTCAAACGGTAGTGCTAACAAACCGCCAATGTTCACTCCTGATGACCTTGGTACCTGGAAACTCAGGATGGAAGGTTTTTTTAGGATCTTAGATCGCCGTATATGGAAATCCTTGACTGAAGGTCCTTATTCTCCCATAGTTCCATCTGCAGATGACGCTGAAGTCAAGATACCAAAAACTTTAGATAAATATGTTGAATCTGACTATGCTGCTCTCGAATTTGACTATAAGGCATATTGGACTCTGCAGACTGCACTTCCCAACTCCATTTTAAATGGGTTTAAGGGTTACAAAACTGCACATAGCCTGTGGAATGCCTTAAGTGAAATGTATGAAGGAACCAGTGAGGTTGAAGAAAACAAGAAATATGTTTTAAAACAGAAAAAATGAGAACTTTACCTACAAATCTGGTGAATCTATGACCAACCAGTACTTGAGATTTGTTTCCTTACTTGATGAACTGCAAAAAGTAGACGTAAAACTAGATCAGGTCGATGTAAACAGAAAGTTTTTTACGTTCTTTGCCTTCTGTGTGGACAGTAAACTCAGATATTTTCAAATGCTCTAGTAACTACTGATTTTCAAAACCAGAGATCTTCAAACTCACTTTCATATCAGTCACCTATAGTCAGTTTCCCTGTGACACCAAGGTGTCAAGAGAGTTTTTCAAATTCCTTTGATAAATCTCACAATGCTTATGTAGCAACTGACTCATACCAAGGCTTCATTCCTGAAGACTTAGAATGTATAGGTGCTGATGATTTAGAAGAAATGGATATTTTGACCCAACTTGCTATAGTGTCTATGAGAGCTCAAAGATTTTACAAAAGAACAGGTAGATCTTATAAAGGAGCAAAAGGTACTCACATTGGCCTAGACAAAGGCAAGGTAAAATGCTATAACTGTCACCAACTGGGTCACTTTGCAAGAGAATGCTCCCAACCAAGAAGGGAAGGACAGAATCAGGGTCAAACACATATAAAGAATCATGGTGGAAACAACCACAACAACTCAAGCAACAATGCCGCTCATAGTTCAGGACAACAACCCACCCAACCAAAACCAGCCGGAAGTCAAAACCATCAGAATGTAGTTGCTGTTGTAGCAAACCAAACTGAATGTGTTGAATGGGGAGACTTCCTAGCTGAGTTCGAGCCTATCAACCATGCTTTGATGGCCAATCAAGATTCTCCTTCTGATCAGGTAAATTCAATTCCTGAAAAAAGTTCTAGAAAAATTATGCAGCCCTGCCTGCGTTTAACAAGTGACAAAGTACATAAATCACAACGCAAATCTGATTGATGAAGTTTCAAACTTAAATGAGTTAAAGGAATGCTTTAAGAAAACAGAGTCATCTTACATCACTAAGATTGACAACTTAAACAAAGAATTTGAACAAATGAAGCAAACCAACTCTATTCTTGAAACACAACTGGATGATTTTTTGTCAAAACTTGAAAAATCAAGAAAAAAAACCAAAGAAGCTAAAGCTGAGGTTGATGTTCTTGAAATAAAACTAAAAGATGCTTTGTTCACTTGTGATAAATTTCAAACTGCTAACAAGAAAGCTGAGAAACTGTGGATGGGAGGGATGTATGGGAAAACTGGTGTTGGCTACAACAGTGTTGAGCCACCAATTGAATATTCACCCGCAATTGAACCAATCAAAGCCCTGTCAATAGAATGTAAAATTAGTCTCACTGTTGATGATACCTCATCACAGTCAAGCACCAAAAAATCTGTTGAAACCAAGAAGCCTAAAGTCAACAATGATAGCACATCTGCATCTGTTGACCAATCAAAAATTTTGAAACTATCAATTGCTGTCCCACCTCCAACTATTTATGAATCTAAGGAGTCAAAAGTTGGAGGAAAACAACCTGAACAACAAAAGGGAAGTCAAACTCAGAGACTTGGTCAATTAAATTACAAGCAAATTACCAACATTGAGTCTCCCAGGAAAAATGAGTTTTATGAGGTAAAAAGTCTTGAATGTGTTTTCTGTGGTGAAAAAGGGCACCTTGCTGCCATGTGTTTATTCAACCCACTGAGTAAAGTTCAACATCTTCCAAAACCAAAATTTACTCAAAAACTAAAAACTGATTTCCAAAGAAAGCCCACAGGTAGAATCTCACCTGTGAAAAGCCAAACAATGAAGTATTTTGGATCTGAGTCAAATTGGATTTTGGTGGGAAATGAAAGAAATGCAAGTTTTTATGTTTTAAGGCAAAATTGTTTTCCGGTCGAAGTTCAACCGGAACGACCTTTAGCTCGAACTTCACTTCAACTGGAAAATCGAAAACAAACTAGATCAGCTACTGCTCCCAAGCAGAGACCGAAAGTACACTTTGCTGAAGGATTTGAACTTTTTGAAAGTCAAGGCAGGAGAAATCCCTCAACAAGAAAGACCGCCTCAAGGGAAAGTTTTTCAAAAGGCAAAAAAACTAACCAACCGGAACTCTCTAGTAGTTCAAGTGGAAATTACTGTGTTCCACATCAGGTTTGAAAACTTTTCTCAAAGGTTTCCCCAATCACCTGAAAGAACTAAATTGGCCAATCAAGCTCACTATTCATCAAGTGAAATACCAAAGAAAGTGACCAATAAACAGAAAAAATTCCGGGAATATCGTGAAAGAAAAATTGCTGAGAGGAAAAACAACAAGATTGAGAGATCAAGTCAAACAAGCACTCTCTATGAGAGCTTGAACCTTGATAATGATGATCTTCTTATAGATTCTTCAGTTATGAATACTTTAGTACTCAAGGAGTACAAGTATAACGACGCTTATGGCAGACCCAAGACCACTCAGGCTTGGGTCCCTTATAGAAACTTATCAAATCTGATGTGTGCAGGTGCAAAATAAAGGCGAACACATATTATGGGTAGTTGATAGTGGATGGACTTGCCACATGACAGGGAATAAGCATACACTGGAAAACACAAAAAGAATCAATGGAGGACTAGTTGCCTTTGGGAGGACTAAAGGTCACATCTCAGCACAAGGAGATGTGAGCAATGGACTGGTAAGTTTTGATAGAGTAAATTTTGTTGATACATTAAATTTCAACCTTCTCAGTGTCTCACAAATGTGTGAGAAGAACTTGAATTTGATGTTTAATGAGAGGGAGGCTATAGTTCTCAAATCTGGTGTGAAAATTCCCAATGAACTAATCATGCTTAAAGCACCCAGGAGAGATGGACTATATATTTTGGATATGTCAGTTGCTGCTCCCTCTTGTGGCACTGCTTGCTTTATATCTAAAGCCTCTTTGGATGAATTTGATTTGTGGCATAGGAGGCTAGGACATGTAAACTACAAGAACATGAACAAAATTGTCAATCTTGGCTTGGTTAAGGTTCTTCATAACAAGCAATTTACATGTTCTGAACATTGTGTGCCATGTCTCAAGGGCAAGCAACACAAAACCTCCTTCAAGCACAAAGTTGAATCTTCTATTTCACAACCTCTAGAGTTGTTGCACATGGATATCTTTGGTCCAACTAGATTGATGAGTTTGGGAAAAAGGTCATACTGTTTTGTCATTATTGATGACTTTTCTAGATACACATGGGTTTTCTTTCTTAAAACAAAAGATGAAACTGCTGAATTGTTAAAAACTCTTGTGATGAATTTAGAAAATCAATCTGATTTCAAAGTGAAAACAATCAGATGTGACAATGGCACAGAATTTAAAAATCATGTGTTAAATTCATTTTGTGAGGAAAAGGGAATTATGAGACAATTCAGTGCTCCTAGAACACCACAACAAAATGGTGTTGCTGAAAGGAGAAATAGGACACTGGTTGAAGCTGCTAGGTCAATGTTAGCAGACTCCAAACTCCCTGTGATATTTTGGGCAGAAACAGTGAACACTGCCTGTTATGTCCAAAACAGGATTTTAATTGTTAAAGGCAAGAACAAGACACCATATGAGCTTTGGAGAAAAAGAAAGCCAAACATTTACTTCTTTAAGCCATTTGGTTGTCTTGTCACAATATTAAGAACCAATGAGCTATTGCCTAAATTTGCAGAAAAGGCAGATGAAGGATATTTTGTTGGATATTCTGGTGTGTCCAAGGCATACAGAGTATACAACAAGAGATCCAAAATTGTTGAAGAAACCATAAATGCGTCTTTTAATGAAAAATCTCCCAACAATTTTGAGTCTCAGCCCACCTGGTTATTTGATATTGACGCACTAACTACTGCTTTCAACTTAAATGTTGATAAGCCTGTGAGTACATCAGTGCAAGGATAAAATTCTTATAGGTCAGCTGATGATCATTAGAAGAGAAACCACGCTGGAATCAAGAAGCCAATCTTCTTCTCTTCAATGAGTATCAAGCCTATCTTGCAAAACATTGGAAAGAAACCATCTGAAATAGTTCAAATCTATGATGAAATAGTTCCGGTTGAAGTTCAAGCGGAACCAGTTTCTCCGGTTGAACTTCAACCGGAAAACTCCATTTTAGAAACTGAGGAGAATACTGTGTCAGGGTCAAATGTAGCTGAAATTCAGAAAATGCCACATCAAATGAGCTTGATTTAGAGCATCTGACCTACAATTCAGACACAAATTCTCATGAAACAGTTGAAGTTTCTGATCCTGTATCACACTTTGGTAATGTTGAGTTTGAACACATACTTCCTAGGCTCAACATACCATCAAATGGAAGAAGCCATGAGTTCCCCATGCAAGTAGATAGAAGAATCAACAAGAATCATCCTCTGGAGAATGTTATTGGAGATATGTCTGCACCTGTGTTAACAAGAAGTAAATCTGTTGATGCAAACATATGTTTGCATGCTGTATTTTTGTCTCAAGAAGTACCCAAAAAGGTGGTTGAAGCCTTAGAAGATAACAGCTGGGTAGAGGCAATGCAAGAAGAATTATTTCAAATTAACAAGCAGAAAGTTTGGGAATTTGTTGACTTTCCTGGTGATGCAGAACCAATTGGCACCAAGTGGGTATTCAGAAACAAAAAGGATGACATGGGCATTGTCATCAAGAACAAAGCAAGACTGGTGGTTCAAGGTTATGTATAGGAAGAAGGCATTGCTTATGATGAAGTGTTTGCACCAGTGGCTAGATTGGAGGCAATCAGAATTTTTCTAGCCTATGCTGCCTTCAAAGACTTCCGAGTCTTCCAAATGGATGTCAAAAGTGCCTTCCTATATGGCCTACTGGAACAAGAAGTGTATGTTAAGGAACCTCCTGGTTTTGAGGATCCTCATAACCCAAACAGGCTATCCAAGCTAATCAAAGCCATGTATGGCCTCAAACAAGCACCTAGAACCTGGTATGAAACTCTTTCAAACTATCTTCTAGAGAATGGCTACAGAAGAGGAGCTATTGATAAAACACTGTTTACCAAAACTGTTGGTAAAGATATGTTGATGGTACAAATTTATGTAGATGATATTACTTTTGGTTCATATAATACTTTGTTATGCAAGGAATTTGAAACTTTGATGTAGTCGAAATTTGAAATGAGCTCCATGGGAGAATTAACTTTCTTCTTAGGACTTCAAGTGAAGCAAACTACAGATGGGATCTTTCTGAACTAGTTAAAGTACATTCAAGACATGCTAAAGAGATTTGATATGCTGACATGTTCAAGTGCCAAAACTCCCATCTCCACTTCCAACAAGTTAACCAATGACTTAAGTGGCAAGCCAGTGGATGTACACATGTACAGAGCAATGATAGGATCACTGATATATCTAACTGCAAGTAGACCTGACATCATGTTCAGCGTTTGCTTATGTGCAAGATATTAGTCATCACCAAAGGAGTCACACATGCTAGTTGTCAAGAGAATTTTCAAGTACTTGAAGGGTCAATCAAAACTAGGTCTTTGGTATCCCAAAAATTCTGACTTCTCTTTCAGGGCATTCACAGATAGTGACTATGGAGGGTGTGACATAGACAAGAAATCAACATCAGGCGGATGTCAATTTTTGGGTGAAAGACTTGTTTCCTTGCATTGCAAGAAGCAAACATGTGTTTCTACATCAACTGCTGAAGCTGAGTATATTGTTGCTTCGGGCTGCTGCAGTCAAGTTCTTTGGATCCAAAATCAGATGCTTGATTATGGAATCACCTTCATGGAAACTCCAATTTTTGCAGACAACAACAGTTCCATATCCATCATTAACAATCCAGTCAAGCACTCCAAAACAAAGCACATTGATATCAGGTATCACTTTCTTGGAGATTGTACAGAAAATAATCTGATTAAGTTGTTCAAAGTTCATACTGATCATCAATTGGCTGATTTGTTCACCAAAGCTTTTGATGAGGAAAGATTTTTCTACCTCATCACAGCCATTGGGATGATGAACTTTGATTAACACAAAGCTTTTCACAATTTAATAAAAGAGATGCATGTGCTCAAGAGCCCGTCTATTGATACAAAAAGAAAAAAAAAATGAAAATTATCTTGTGTTAATTAGAAAACATTTCAGTTCATAGTCAGTAACTGCTGTTAAACTATGAAAAATTAACACAAAATTTCAAAAATCATGTGTTTTGTATTTCGGGTCCAAGTTCCGGTTCAACCTGTGAGCACAAAATTTTTGAAAATCTCCGGGTGAACTTCAACCGGAAAAATGTCTTGTAATTCGTGTGGAAAAAGTTTTTGAAAAAAATTCTTCCAAGTGGAAAAATCATCCGCTTGAAATTCAAACAGAAGGAATTTAGTTTTTAAAATAAAGGAGAAAATGAGTTCCGCTTGAACTTCCGGGTCAACAAGTCGAAGTTACTTTACATTAAATTACCCGGAAGGCACAACTTTTTAAGCGGATACACATTTAATTACCCGTTGAATTTTTTAACCATTAAATATCCGAGGTTTTAGTAAATATCATTTTGGATAATGACATGCTTTAACGTGTTGTACCGTATAACCCATAAAGCACCAGTCACATCAGTTACTGAACGGTTGGTTTAAAACCTCTCTCCTCCACGTCACCGACGGAAAAGGTAAAAAGCCTTAAATTACCGTCATTTCCCTATTTCTCTCAAACCCCACTCCGAAATTACTCCCAAACTCTCTCCATAACTTCCCAAAAACCAACAATCTCTCTCAAAATCATGCATCAACAATGGCTCCTAAGGCGAGTACGAGTGGTAAGAAGCCTGCCAGTGACTCAAGGTTCCCTGTGGAACACAACCTGGTGGCTTACCTTGAAGCACCCAGTAAGACCAACATCTACAACGGCATGATCGACTTCCTTAAAAATAGTCATCTTCATCACGCGCTGACAGTTGAAGCAGTGATATTTGAAGAAATCATGGAGGAATTCCGGTCGTATGCTAGGGTTATTGAAGGCGATGATGTTGGTGAAAAGATTGTGTCAACTGCTCAGGGCACAATAGTGGAAATCGATGAAGCCAAAATCAGAAAGGTGTTAAAACTAAGGGACATCGGCTACGGCAGTTCAATGGGAAGCAAAACCATAAAGAAGGGGCAACTGCATTACAAGTGGAGATTCTTGGCCCATACCCTTCTAGTTTGCCTAACTCCCAAGAAAGGCGGCTTTGATGAGCTTGTTGCTGAACAAGCCTCAGCATTCTATGATGTGGCCAAAGGTCAAAACTTTGATTTCTCTAAATTGATTTTTAAGGGTCTTAAAACAAACATTTCACCAGACTATGTCTATTTATACCCTAGGTTTTTAACTTGTATTCTCATTGAGGAATACCCCCAAATTGTTTTGGGTGGTACGATTTTGCAACCAAAACTTCTCAATGAGAAAACTTTCTCAAATTTAGCTTTAAACAAGAGTGTTTTTCTTGGATGGGATACTGACCATCCCTTGCCAATTCCAAGGCAGTTTCCTAATGAACCTGCTCAAGCTGAGGCTCTGACAGAAACTGTGGCAGAATTTGAGAAACTTACTCAAGATGACAGGACTACTAACCTAATAGTTCCTGATCCCAGATTTGTCCCTGCTTTCTCTACCATTAAAACCTATCGTTCCAAAAAGAGGAAAGCTTCCACTCAAACCATCACTGCCACTTCCTCATCCGAATCCCCTCCTGTCGTTTTCAAAAGACAGCGAAATGTGGTTATTAGGTCTCCTCCACCTACTACCACTAACCAACATGAAGCTTCAAACCCCACAAAAAGCAAAAAGCCCAAACGGAAACTGGTAAAAGTGGGATATTCTCTTAGGGAAGAACCTTCTTCTGAAGGGGAGTCATTAGAAACGGATGTACTATCCCCATCCTCAAGGTTTTCACCCCTGCAACCCCTATCACCTCGGAGTGACAGTGCACCCATTCTTGGTCCAAATGAGGGTGTTATTAACTCACTAACATCATTACATGAGAACATTCTGATGGACCTAGACCCTGTTGCACTGAACCCCCACTTCTCACCAGAGGTGAACCTCAGGAGTTCAGAAGAGATTCATGCAGAGAGGGCTGTTGCTGCTCATGTGTCCCCATTGGGCCTTGATGTCAACAGTAACATAAATAACACCCAAACTGCGGTAATCTTCTCTGAATCAGCACCCATGGGTCCTTCATTGGAACCAAGGGCTGCTGAAACAGTTGAAGAGAATCCTAGGTGCTAAGAAGCCATGGGTACCACAGTTGATCAATCTCGGATTGATAACTTGGTTTTGTCCAGGGATATTGGTAAAATGTCAGTTGAGGACAGTTATACACTACCTGAATTGACGAAACTGTACCTAAATCTCCAAACACAGGTTGATCACTTGAACATAACTGTTGCAACTTTGGTGAAGGCTGCTCATACTGAAGCTGAGGCAGGTTCTTCAAACCCTAACAGAGAAGTTAATGAAGTTGAGGCTGTCAAATTGGGGGAGAAATTGACTTCAACACCTGCTATTCTTTAAATTGAAGAAACTGATAGAATTCTGGCTTGCAAACCCGTAAGACGGATCTTACTAGAGGTTTGCATGATCGTAGAGTAAGAACGAGATGTAAATAACGTTTGTTTTATTGAAATCAACAAAGACTCAATTACAAACTTTCTAATCAGCTCAACAGAGAAACACTCTCAAAACAAATAGTTAAGATCTAGTCTCTCAAAACACTTCTCTCTCAGTTATAGATTTCAAGACAAAGTTATCTATTTATATACGACTGGGCCGAACCCTGTCCGAACCCCAGGTTCGGCCAGTCCGAACGCCAGGTTCGGCCAGTCCGAACGCCTGGTTCGGACCAGGTTCGGCAAGCAGCTTGAACTTGTCTTTGAATCATCACATCGTCTCATTCAGATACTTCACATGACGCACAGATTAGGTATCAACAAAGTCCCCCTCGTCATGTGTAGTATCTGTTCGCAAGTTAAAACATATTCCACGAACATACTCCCCCTAAAAAAGATTTTAGGTTCGAACCAGGTTCGTCAAGCAGCTTGACTTGAAGTTGTGATAAACTCTTTCCTTTGCGTACCTGGCCAACATAAATAATCTTGGCACAAAACTTCTCTTCGAGAATCCAAGATATTGATTTTGAAAATGTTTTTCGTATCTTGTGACGATTAATCGAAAACAAATAAGAAGTAAAATCTTTTTGGCTTTTAGAAAGTTTATAGAAAAAAAACCTAAAATCTTTTTGATTTTTCAAACTTATGCTAAAACACACCAAAAATCTTTTTGTACTTTTCTGATATGACATGTAAATGCAATACAGAATCAGACACTATTTTTGTCTTTTGCGAGAAAGATCACGACGCGAGATCATATTAGACATAACGCATCTAGCAGACTTCAACTTTCGGTCTTAATCAGCTTGCAAGCCAAGATAATTGAAAATACAACATTTTAGGTTTATTTCAGCATACACCAATCAATTTTTTTATCGTTTTCAGATATGCTTAAGGTAATATTATCATGCACTGATATCTCGGCCTCCACTCTATCAGAAATACTAGAAAATCATCATGTTTATCATATAGAAGTAACCTTTTATTTGAGATTTAATCATCCTCGATGAGTCATGCCAAAATAAAGCAGAACCTCAAATACCTAGCAATCAGGTCGGTCTTGTGGACACGTAGTATTTGAGAAAAATAAGAAAATAAGAAAGCAAAACAAGTTGAAGTTGTATACTCTAACAACAATTAGGTCGATACTCCGTATAAGCAGAGAAAGTCCGATGGATTATACGAAACACCAATGAAAATAAAGCAGAACGTCAAACGAACAACAATTAGGTCGATCTTTCGATACGCAGAGAAAGCCCGATCATTTGACAAAATAAATAAAATCAAATAAGTTTAAATCTTTCAAAATGAAAACATGCATTCATCAGGATATCTCTTTATTCTATTTTTGTCAGAATCATCACATAGCATTCATCAAGAAGCAAACAACCAAAGATTATCAGGCAAGCTTTATGTTTACATCTTACTTGCAGATATCAGATTAGTCATGCACATCCACAGATTATGCAAGTACCTACAGCCTTTAGACTTAATCTATCCATGGCAGATAACGTATATGCTGATGTACTATCATTTCTCTCTTTTGTCGGATCAATTTCTCAATTTTTCATTTTTTTATATTTTCCAAATTTCTCCCCCTAAAATTTAAACAAATACTATTTTTTTTTTAATTTTCAAATGTTCTCCTCATAAAACTATGAACGAAAGAAAATGAAAAAAAAAATGAAAATGATCGATCAACACTTGACACAATTTTGAAAATGATATTTTTGAAAATTAGTTTTTCAAAGATAAGAACGATGCATTTTAACTTAAAAACTACAAGTATCTCTCTGTCAACAATCTCTCGACTACTAACAGGTCTTCCTGAAATACCTGCAAACACTGGAAAATAGTAAGTTTTTAAAACCCCGACCCTCATCCCCAACGATGGTAGGTCGCCCAGTGTCTTTAACAAAATTTGTGTTGGTCGTGGAGACAACTTTGGTCTCCATTCCTGTTTTCGTTTTATGATTTCTAGTGAACCATTGTCAACTGATGAATGACAATCAGAACTACTACCCAACTTGTCTGAAGTAAGCTTCTTTTTCTAGAAAAAGTTTGTGTTGGGTATTGGTTCACTAAAAATAATGCCATCAAAATCAACATACATTGTACGTTTGGCATTTGATGATGAATTGTTAGTTGTCGTAGGACAATTATTTGCATAATGACCCTTCTTACGACAAACATAACAAAGTCTGTCACCAGTTGGATTAATTGAAATTGGTTTGCCAAACTGATCAGTCAGACATTCATCATGAATTTTTGAAGACATAGGTTTTGATTTCTTTGGTTTTTGAAATTTTGGAAAACATTTTGGTGAATCATAAAAACTTGAATCATCTCCATAACCAAAGAATTTATCTTGATGATAAAACCTGATTGATTTAGCAGAATGAAATGAATCAGAACTATTACCGCCTTCTGGTGTAGCATCAGATATACAAGAAGACTCTTCAGAAGAAAGCTTTTCATCTGGTGAAGATACTTTCTTCTTCCAACATTGTGGCTTCTTATCTGAAAACATCTTCTACTTCTTTATCTTCTTTGGTTTGACTTTCTTCTATTTGAAATCCTCAGTCGGCATTTCTTTTTCTTCAAATCTCAAACCACCATTCTTCTGCTTAAGTTTATCTTGAACTGAACTTGGTATCTCATGACCTTGTTTGGCAAGCTTTGTAAATTCAGACTTGATACCTTGCAAATCATGTTTCCCAGAAATCAAAGTATCATCAATCACGATCTCAGAAAAACTTTGGCACTTTTATATTTCCGGGATTTCCATTAAACACCTTTTCTTTTTCCAGAAATGTAGATTTAGTATCAAACTTCAACCCTTTACAATAATCAACCACCTTTTTATGCTTCTAAGATTTTGACTTAGTATTCTTTTTCTGAACTGGTATCAGCAAATTTTTAATAATCATGTTGTTCAATACTAGATGGTATAGCTGAAACATACATTTCAATATCCACGGGAGCAGGAACTTGATGAAGACTTGCATCTTTACCAATCTCCTGACTCTTTTCCAACTTATACAAATAATTCAGGAAAGTCGGTGAATTGTTGCAATTTTTCAATTTCCTTTGCAAATCAAAAACCTCAATCTTTTGTTTAGCTATTTTCGTATTAACTTCCATCAACGCTTTTTGTGAAGCAATGTACTTGTCCGACAAGTTGTTATAATCACTTATATGACATTGTCTCAAGCGACACTCTTCTAGAACTTCTTCAGTAACTTTCTCAACTTGTTTCTTATAATAAAAAACATCTTCTTTTAAAATGTTATTTTGACTTTGAACCTCACATTTTTCATCACGCAACTTTGTGAGTTCCTCCTGAAGATGAATTATTCTATCAGCAGCTTCGATAGAAATGTTATGAATGTTTTCATACTTCTGTTGAAGAGGAAACATTTTGCAAATAACGCATCGAAGTCTTCAATGACTTCCTTTTCATTAGCTTTTGCTTTATTACATTCTTCAATCAACATATTTTTCTCTTTCAACCATTCTTCCTTAATACGTGCAAATTCCAAACAATTCGCACATGATGCAGGCATATCCTTTTGAATTTCAGCACCTAAACCATCACAAAATTTATTTTTCCATTTCTCCACTTCTTTTGTCAGAAAAATATTCTCTTTAGTCAACTTTCCCACCTTATTCTCTAATTCTTCAATTTTACCTTTAAACTTCAGATCTTGATCAAATGTTTTCTGATAAATTTTAGACATATGTTCTTCACACTGTGTCTTTACAAAATCCCATATCAGTTTTGCTTTTCGTTACTTCCCAATTTTACTTTTAAGAGTTATAGGCAAAGCTAACAGAATAAGTGTTGTAGCCTTTTCATTTTGATCATACGATTTCCTTTCTTTACTTGAAAAATTATGCATCTCCTTAAAATCAGCATCATAATAAGTTGGATACTTAAATTCATTCGTAAACGGTATCCATAAATTTTTATCCAAATCAACAACATAAGCTCTAAAATTTGTTGCCCAACCGTGATAATCTTCAAGATTTAACAACTTTGGCATATTCTGACAATGACGCTCAACGAACACCTCAATTTCATACATTTTGAAAATTTTGAAAATCTGCCCTGTCCGAACTTCCTCCGAACTGTGTCCGAACTTTATCCGAACTTTATCTTGACGAACTCCTTCCAAACTCTGTCCGAATGTGACCCGAACCTCTACCGACAACGATCCGAACTTCCTCCGAACTCTCTCCGAACACTCTGCCGAACTTATGGTTCGGAGTGGTTATTTTGGGCGAACCTGGGGTTCGGACGTACGTGTTTTGGCAGACTAACGAACGCGACCAAACAAAAGTTTTTGGTCAAAAATCATGATTTTGAGCATATTTGAGCAAGATTATCAATAGTCAACGTGATTTTAGCAACCAGGAAGATTTCAAAAAATTGAATTTCACTCGGTTTTATCAAGAAAACGACCACAATCAAAGAAAACACGATAGAGCAACCTAGATTTGCTCAGATACCAATTGAAAAACCGTAAGATGGATCTTACTAGAGGTTTGTTTGATCGTAGAGTAAGAACGAGATGTCAATAAAGTTTGTTTTATTGAAATCAACAAAGACTCAATTACAAACTTTCTAATCAGCTCAACAGAGAAACACTCTCAAAACACATAGTTAAGATCTGGTATCTCACAACACGTCTCTCTCAGTTACAGATTTCAAGACAAAGTTATCTATTTATATACGACTGGGCCGAACCCTGTACGAACCCCAGGTTCGGCCAGTCCGAACTCCTGGTTCGAACCAGGTTCGGCAAGCAGCTTGAACTTGTCTTTGAATCATCACATCGTCCTATTCAAATACTTCACATGACGCACATATTAGGTATCAACAAAGTCCCCCTCGTCATGTGTAGTATCTGTTCGCCAGTTAAAACATATTCCACGAACAAACTCCCCCTAAAAAGGATTTTAGGTTCGGACCAGGTTCGTCAAGCAGCTTGACTTGAAGTTGTGATGAACTTTTTCCTT
>JBCNJP010000023.1:52247404-52302737 GCA_039602395.1 Deinandra increscens subsp. villosa
ACCAACAATGTTTATACTAGCTTTGCTCATCATCATCATCACATCTCAAACACCATCGTGTTCATATCCGGGTGTTCATTTGTTTCTACAAAAATGAGTTACACAAAGACTCGATCCGCTTCCACAACCAAGGTATTTGCCCACCACCTCGGTTTTTCAATTAGCATCAGAGCCACGGTCGAGATAATGCAACTTCACCGTTGATATCTCAACTTTGTGTTCATATGCCTGTTTTTATAAACAAATGGAGATGTTAAACTTTTTAGAAAGATTTTGAACTCCCCTCCATGTCTTTCAAATTTTTTTGAAAAAGGTCTTTGAATTTTTCTTCCATAGATTAGTCAAAACCTATTTGTTCTTATGTTTTTGTGGTGTTCTTGAAATTCTATCTGGGTTTTGTGTTTTAACTTTGTAAACACAAGAGATAGTTAACTCTTTCAAGTTTCTGTCATATACTCTTACTCAAAATGTGTGCTAATCTGATTATTATTATTTTTTTTTCTCAAAACGTATGCCCTACTTGGTATAATTATTTTGTGAGAAATATCTAGATAGTAGTTCAAGATATTGTGGTTCTCGAGATCATCTGCATATATGAGAAGACTATTGAAATTTTCAAAATTCAAGTTACTTTTATCATATTCGAGATATATACCGCACATCACACGTTAGCCATTCTTTTATCATTTGTGTATGTACCATCACCATCACTTTTTATGTAGAATTCATTTTAACCATCTGAAAAACAAAAAGCACACACTGTCTCTCTTGCATGTGTATGTACATAGTACAAAAGACTTTTTGTGTTGTCCCAAAAAGGTCAACCTATCTCCCATCCTAGACCCATGCGTTTCTCTCTCTTGAGAAAACCCAGATTCTCTCTCTTCAACATTCAAACTCATGACTTCTCTCTCTTTAATGAAAGAAAACCAAGAAAATTGTGAGTTACAGGTTAAGGTTAAAGATGATGATGTTCATTAATGCTAGAGAATCGACAAACATAGAAGAAACGAGACTGCAGCTCCTCGTTCCTTTCATGTTTCTGGTTCGATATTAAGGTGTCGAGGATGAAGGTGACAATAACATGCTTTGTTTTAGGGTTTCCTAACGGAGAAGATGACGGAGGTGACGAAACCTCGTTTTGGGTTAACAGAATCTAGGTTAACGGATTAAAAGTTGACGGTGATGAAGACGAATCGTGTCCATTCGTAGCTGCTTCACGTACTAGAGTGTAACGTAAAGAAGTGGTTAACAGGGACAGGTCCGTTCTAGTGTTTCTGATAGGAAGACGAAGTGTTGCAGGTGTGTTATCAGAGAAAGCAGAAAATCGTCACAGAGCTCAAGGTTCTCTCTCCTGCTCCAATTCTCCTCGACCGGAAAAACGGTTCGAACCGGAGAACAATCTTCAACCGGAAATCTCTTCCGTTTCAACTTGAAGCGGAAAACCCTAGTTCAACCGGAACCTTGTCATTCAACTGGAAAATGATTTCAAGCAGAGATTTCAACCGGAAGTTCAAGTGTGTTCAACCAGAACTTCAAAGTTCAACCGGAACTTCAAAGTTCAGCCGGAGTTCCAGGTTCAGCCGGAATGCGTGATTTCAACCGGAAGTGTCACCTTGAACCGGAATACACCATTTCAACCGGAATCCGATTTTGTTCAAGCTACAGGTTACCGGAGATGCAACTTACCTCATCTCAGCTCGTCGAAGAACGCATCCGTTTGAAACCAGGTCATCGGAGAAGACAACTGTATTCAAGTTTACTTGCCGGAATTCGCCATCAGGTATGTGCTTCTGCTCACTATTCTGTCCACAGGTAATGCTCAGACTGCCGGAATATGCTAATCAGGTCGCCGGCTGTTTGTTTCTCGTCGACAGAAAATGAGAGGCGATGAGAAGTTGTCTGGTACACATTTGTTTACAGCCTCCATAATATTAGGGTTTCTTTTCTCAATAAAAGAAATGGGTTGGATCACCTACAAACCTTGACTGGGCCTTGCTTACTCCTTTATATATTTGGGTTGTTTCAAGTAAAACGAATGAATCAGATTGGGCCAGAAATGGAGACAGATTGGGTTAAAATAACAGTTGGGCTGCTGTTATATTTTTTTTGTTGTTATAACAAAAACATGCTTATTTATTTTGCTACGGGTTGCAAAAGTCTAGGGGGAGAAAATGTGATGATTTGATGAGACTTTTGCCTACGGTTTTATCCAAAGAAAGCAACGTGATTTTTAATCTTTGAAGAGTCCTAGAGCCGTAACAGTTGCGACATTGCCATTGTGGTAAAAATCAAGGCAAGGTTATTAGCACAAAAGAAGTGGTTTATCTTCGTGCAAAGCATTGGTTTGGTATTCGGCCAAGTATTTCAAGATGGTTGAATTATGGAGTTAATTCTCGAGTTTTTCATAGATCCTTTATCTTGTTTACTTTCAACAATATTGGTACCTTGTGTTATGACTTAGTCCTCAAGTAGCTTGCCATTGTGTTGAAGTTGTAAACACCCTATGCATTATAGCCTATGCTTTGGGGCTAGAAGAATGTTTATTGTAGGGGGAGCTTCACAAAGAAGAATTGAAGAATGAAAGACTTGAAACTACATGAAGATTATATTGAAGTCAAGTGCAAGAATACAAAGAACCAATATCACAAGTGTTGAGTATACCATCTACCAAATAGGGGAGATTATTGGGAATCGAGATACCGCGCCAACAAGATTTGGATAGATGTGATTAATACTCAACGGCCACTTAACTTAAACCTTCCCGACAACACGGTGAAGACCATGACAACTCAAGTTACAAGACTCAACTAAAGAAAAGGCTCTAGTGAATATTATTTATTGTTTAAATATTGTCACTAGTTGGTAGTTTACTATTATGCCCTTAGTGAGTTTGTATTATATATAGTAAGTCTTTCTCATATGAAAGACTTGATGAGTGATACTTTGAGAGAGAGTTAGTCATGGTTCTTTGAAGCTTATCGAGGGTTCATGAACTCACCTAGTAAGTTCATGATACCCGGGAATGCGTGGGGTAGGTAAAATGTAATCTTTCGGTTATCTTAATCATTCGGTTATCTTTACTTATCTATCCTTCACGTTGTTTATTATCTATCTATCTTGTTCTTCATATCCATGTTTATACTAGCTTTGCTCAACATCATCATCACATCTCAAAGACCATCGTGTTCATATCCAAGTGTTCATTTGTTTCTACAAAAACGAGTTACAAAAAGACTCGATCCGCTTCTGCAACCAAGGTATTTGCCCACCACCTCGGTTTTTCATTTTGTTTGTTCGTATAATATGTAATACATCGCTCAATAACCTGCAAAAACGTTTTTTTCCTGTTTTGTTAATGGAGATGTGACATTAGGGTTAGGAGGAAGATGACTCTGGAAAAAGCGTGTTATATGATTTTATTTTCGGGTTTAAACGTAAATGGGTCAGGTGTCCGGGTGGTTGTGTCTGTATGTTTGATTGTGGAGGTTGCGGGTTCGAAACTCGGCTCCCTCCAATCTTTATTTAAATTTTCCAAAACCCGATTTTTTTACAATAGTACATATTCAAAATATATTCTAAACAATCTTTTAACAAATCTTGCCGCTGGCTTAGTGGTTGTGGTTTCGGTTAGTGTTCTAGAGGTCATGGGTTTGAACCCGGTGACCTCCATATTTTCTGTTTTATTTTTATTTGATGTTTAAAGGGATTTGTTCAAACTAAAACTTGATTAAAACGAGTTCTTAGGAATGTCTAAAACCGTAAAACGATGTTTTGGACTATTAACCCGTAAACTTTGTCATTTTAAACAAAATATAGTTTTTATGTTTTTGTATAGATTAACTAAAAATCATGGTTTTACGTAAAATGGTAAAATAAATATATTTTCGCGTAATTTAATATATTAACGTATATCATTGGTTTGTTGGAACGATTAGATACTTTTAGGTAAAATATTATAAATATGTATCTCGTTTTGTAACCCGTTATTAACGTCATTTGCACGTTTGGTTTAAAAATATATATTATATATATATTTATTTATTTTTATTTTTTTGGAATCCTTGAACTTAGAAAATGTATAATATTGATATATATTGTATTTTCTCGCGTTATTTCGATAATCGCTCGGATTTGGCACACGCGCCAACCTCAACTTGTTCGGTCTTCACGATAATTCGTTTTCGTCATTTACGTTAGACTTGTTCGTCTTGTTTAAACACACACTTATACTCGTATGCTCATTAGGTGATTGATTGCTTACGCAAGACCCGTTCTTGCCACTTGAATTAACTGATTATCTGGAAATTTTTCTGTGCACCTTAAGGTGAGTTTCACGGCCCCATTCTATTTTTTAAATCCTGTTGGGGGAGATTAACATGCAAACACTTAAACTGTTAGATAATTATATCACCTGAATGATACTGGCACACTTATGATAAAGTCCTCACATTTAGAGTTACTGTCAATGTGACATCATCGAGAACTTATTTAGTAGATCTACTGGGTTTGACAGCCCCACCCTGGTCAGTCGCGCTGGCACGATCGGATATCGAACGGGTGTAATATACTTCTTAGTCTTAAGAAGGCAGAATTGAACTTGTCGAGCTTCAGTAACTGGATAGCTAGTTTATCTAGTTAAACATGCACTGATTTCTTGAAAATAGCCTAGCTAGCTATTGATACATTATCTGGATTTTAAACTGAAATTGAACTGTTGTTGAACAGTCAACCTTGAACTGTCTTGAACAGTTGAGTTATATTAATCTGTTTCGAACAGATGAATTACTTTGAACTGTTTCTGAACTGATAAACCTGTGAACTCACCAACCTTTGTGTTGACACGTTTTAGCATGTTATTCTCCGGTTGCAGATGTTCGAGTATCACGAGTATGCATGCATGAGACTTCGAAACCCTTTTATTGTCTTTGAACAAGCCAGGTCACCTTGGGTGGCGGCATTTTTACATTAATACTTTCACTGCATTACGCTTCCGCATTTGTAAAACTCTGTATTTATATTTTAATGAAATATACAACCTTTTTATTATTTATTGGTTGTTTGGTGTAACTAATGGACGACGATCCTGGTTTGTCACGCTCCCTGCGGCGCGTTATCGCGCGTGGGATTTTTGGGGGTGTGACATTTGCGTA
Source organism: Deinandra increscens subsp. villosa (assembly GCA_039602395.1). Taxonomy (NCBI): domain Eukaryota; kingdom Viridiplantae; phylum Streptophyta; class Magnoliopsida; order Asterales; family Asteraceae; genus Deinandra; species Deinandra increscens. The sequence continues at coordinate 52,252,558 of JBCNJP010000023.1, forward strand.
TCGAAAAATCGATCTTAAGGTAGACGATTTAACGTTCTTATTTCTTTTTGCCTAGAACACAGTGTACTATATCTTCAATACAATCACTATGTGATAAATCACAAGTGAAATCACAAAAATGTGATAAGCAAAGCATATCTGAGTATGTCTGATAGTGTGGGGTACACTGGTCAATGCAAATATAATCAATACTTTAACATATCCAGATGTTATGAGTATGAGTTTGCCTGAGTTTAAAGTTGGACAAATTATATCTACAATCGACATGGCTTATGTGCTTCAATAATCGAAATTGAAGTTTAGTTCAGCATGTTATGTCCAATATGATCCCAAGTTGTGATCTTTCTCGCAAAAGTCAAAAATAACGTCTGATTCTGTATTGCATTTACATTTCATATCAGAAAATATCAAAAAGATTTTAGGTGTGTTTTGATATAAAGTTTCTAAAAATCAAAAAGATTTTATTTCTTATTTCTTTTCGATTGATCAACACGGAATACGAAATCAATTTCAAAATCAAAATATCTTGGAGTCTCGAAGAGACGTTTTGCGCCAAGATTATTTATGTTGGGAGGTTTCTAAGTGGAAAGAGAACATCGCAACTTCAAGTCTTCTGAAGATTATTGATAAAGAGATAACACACGATGCAATATCAAGTATTCAATATTGAACTCATCGTCAAGTTGAGGGAGAGTTTGATTGAAGATACAAGATACAAGTTTTAATGAAAGAGTTGATACTGCACATGCCAAGGGAGAGTTTGTTAGTACCTAGTTCCTGATCGTCATGTGAAGTATTAATTACAAGACAAGATGTGCAAGATTGGTTATGGCCGAACCCTAGGCGAACTCTAGGTTCGGACTGGGGAACCTTGTCCGAACCTGAGGTTCGGACGGTCATGGTTTACCTAGTATAAATAGACGTCTTGTGTTGTATTTAGGGAGGTTCTTGGTGTGATCTTGTATGTGAACTCTGTGGTGTTTCTTTGTGGTCTAATACAAATCTTCATTGTATTTACATCTCGTTTCATCCTCGTTTAACATTGATTTTAATAGATTGAGTAGACGATCATACGCTCACGCATTTTCAAAAAGAAACAGATTAGCTATCTGCAAATGATGCTAACTGGGAGTTACTGAAAAGATGTAGAGACATTATCTTAGCTAGAGGATGGGTCACCCCGGAAGCCATTAGCTTGACCTCTGCTAATGATTTATGTCGATGAATGTCAATGGTAATAGAAGAAGAAGGAAATCGCAAGCTCAGCCAAAGACTTGAAGCTTATAATATCACTCATGAGCAATTGAAGATTGATGAAACACAGAATATTGCTAAGGCTCCTCTTACAAAAGCAGAAGAGACAAGAGCACTCAAAAGGTACTTCATAGAGATTTTAGGATTCTTTGAATACTCTAAGAGGAATGTATGGTGAGATAAGAAAGGAGAAATCAAGGATATCAGAAAGAACAAGAATTCCTAGACCTCCAGGAGCTTTCTCAGGTACACCTTCTCTTCCTCCTAAACCTATGAGTCTCATAGACTCACTTCTTGGCAATACACCCTCTACTCCACCCACTACCACACAGATCTCCACCATTCCTATCAAAAGAAACCCACCCAGGGCCAGCAGACGTCAATTCACAAAGCCACCAACCAAAAAGTCCAAACCTAGCAAACCTATTCCACCAAAATTCAGAGCTGATAACTTTACTCCCATTGAACCTCTCATTAAACCCAAACCAAAACCCACAACAATCATCCCAAATTCTTTCAATCCAAAAATCAACTCACCATTCCACACAACCACCTTCTACATAACCAACCTCAGCACCTACTAAAGCAACCAACCCTGTGAACCCACTAGAATCCACAACAGGTACCTCAAGGAGAAAGAAATCAATGGAAAAAAAGGAAAAGACCTCAAGTCATTTCCTCTAGCTCTGACTCATTTTCAAACAAGAAAGTACCTGAAGATATGCATGCTGATAGAAGAAGAATTCTCTCTTGGAAATTCGATGAAGACTCAAGTTTCTACCTGTTGATGTGCAAAAATCGATCTATAAAAATAAACTAAATTATCCTAGACCTAAACACACTAAATTAAACCCAATTAACCTAAAACTAGACCGACTCAACAGGCAAGCGAACCTAAAAGACAAAATTAACTAAGAAAAGTAAATTACTGATTAATTGATGAAATTTGGTTTTTGATTTGAAGAATTAATTAACTAATTAAATTAACTAAAATTAACAAAATTAAAATTAACTAAATTAAAATTAACTAATTTATTAAAACTTACTAAAAATGAAAACTGCTAAAATTAGAAATTACGAGATATGATGCGAAATACCACCTAGACCTAGAATCCTAGTTAATGCTAACGACTTCCCTTGACTATGACAATTCTGACTGAATCAGGGTCTACAGATACAACCTATAGAAAACCTACGAACGCCCGAAATCCTCTCCGGACATAACTGATAAGAATCCTAATGGTTGGAAAACGCTCACTGATTTGTTAGTTCACCTTTTAAGTTTATTCTAACCGATAATTCTACCGCTCAATAAATTGGTTCACCTTTTGAGTATATCCCAATTCAATTACCCTAACCACCCGCGAAATTAATCTAAGGCACCTTAAGGCAATAGGAGCTACCTCTAACCGCTATGAAAGTCACAACTAGCAAATTGATCTCTTAATCTGGGGGACATCCTTTTGAGACAATCCTGATCTAGACAATTAACCAACCCAACTAGTTGACAAGCTTATCCCCTTTTAAGTTCTAAGAAAAGCAGAATATAACAATCAAGATAATAACTACCAATCAATGTTCTAGTTCGGGACGTCTCCTAAACTATTCCTTAGATGAAAGCTCTAAAGCTAACACCTTTAGATGCATTACCCGAACCGAAAGACATTCGTAGGCAACACAAACACCAATTAACAATCAAAACCCTAATTGAAATATGCATATGCAACAAACACAGCAGGTTAAAGGAATTGCAATAGAATATCAAGCAATCAAACAATTGTCATAATCAAGAAAAGTCGAAAACATTAACTAATCATCAAGACGGTCTAAGTGGTACAATAGAATTAGCCAAGAATGATTGACATGTCCAGAATCATAATAATAACAGTAGTTTTAAACTTGGACAAGATCTGGTCTATGAAAAACGAAAGATAAATCAAAGTAAACAAGAACCCGTAACGCGATTAGATGTCGAATGCTTCAATCCAAGGCATCCAGAGCTTCTCTCTCGAATTCCTGGTCCAAAATCTTCTCCTGGAACTCTGAGTTACGGCAAGATCCAAGTTATCTCAACTGGAACCCTGCAACTTGTATTTATAATTGAAAAACTAGGGTTTTTGGATTTTTAACCTCCAAGCATATCACTTAGAGGAGTCTTGAGCAGTAGGCGATATGCCTAAGGGCGCTTGGCGACAAAACAGTCGGGTCAACGCACCGCCTTTGACTTTCTAGGGACATGCGTATCTGTTAGTACCTGATTCCTGATCGTCATATGAAGTATCGAGTACAAGACAAGATGGTGCAAGATTGGTTCTGGCCGAACCCTAGGCGAACTCTAGGCGAACTCTAGTTTTGGACTGGGCGAACCTTGTCCGAACCTGAGGTTCGGATGGTCGTGGTTTAGCTAGTATAAATAGTCGTCTTGTGTTGTATTCAGTAGACTTCTTGGACAAATCTTCTATGTGTCATTCTGTGTGAACTCTCTATGGTCTAATACAAGATTGATTGTATTTACTCTTGTGTTCACTCTCGTTTTACATTGATTTCAATACGATTGAGTAGACGATCATACACTCACGCATTTTCAAGTGATATCAGAGCATTTGGTTCATTCTACTGATCGGAAATCATTGTTTTTCGAAGTTCTGAGTAAAAAAAGTGAGGGTTGAAAATTTTTCAAGTTTTTGAGCTCATTTGATCATTTCGAGTGTATTTTTCATGAAAAATCTTCTTCTAAATCATTTCTATGGAGTTTATTTGAATTCCTGTTCAAACATTTCGTCCAGAAACACTAAAAATTGCGAAAATAGAGTCGAGAGTGTTCGAGTTCGTCTGAGGTTCGGCGTAACTGATTTGTAACCGCTCCGAACTCCAGGTTCGGATAGGGTTCAGACAGCTTTTGTACGAAGTTGAGGTTCGGATAAGGTTCGGCCGACGTTCGTTGTCTCCGAAGTTAGGGTTCGTACATAGTTCGGTGAAGGTTCGGCGAGGGTTTGTTGATCTACGAAGCTCAAGTTCGGAAAGGGTTCGACATTTTTATTTCAGTTCGGATAGGCTTTGGACAAAGTTCGGCGACACAGTGTAGGTTCGAGATAGGTTCGAGGTGAACAGTAACCAAAATTTACAAAATGTCCGATTTTCAAGCGTTTGCGGCTATTCAAAATTCGGTTCAAGCAACGATGCAAACTATGATGAACTAAGATAACGAAATTGGAACAAGTCAGAAAGTTCCTAAATTGCTCAAATTGGAAGATTATCATAGTTGGGTTAAACGGTTTGAAGCATATGTGGACACAAATGACATTGATATGTGGTTGTCGTTTACTGATCAATATGTTTATCCTAAGGATGAAACTGGGGAACTAGTACTTCAAAAAAATATGTCATCTGAACAAAAGAAAGCATATCAAGCTGAAAAGAAAGCATATGGTACTTTGATAATGGCTTTGCTTAAAGAGTTACTACATCAATTTTCGGGTAATTACACATCAAAGAGTTTATAGGATGCATTGGAAAAGAGATGTGAATGCAATGACCAGTATAAGAAGAGTCGTTAGAAGGTTTTGAAGAAGGAATTTGATAGTTTCAAGCATTATCAAAACGAATCAATTTCAAATCTGAAAGATTTGCTCACTTAATAAGTGAAATGTATTTGGTAAGTCTTACAAAGGAAGAAGCTGATATAAAAGAAAAGATTTTGGAAGCATTACCTGAGAAATGGGAGAATTATGTGATGATGATCACTCATGATAAAGAGTATTCGAGATTATCTTTTAATGCTCTGATTCAAAGAATTCAAGCGAGGGATATGGAGTTAATGGTTAACAAATCACTTCCTACACAAGTTCAAAATCCTACTGTGTATTTTGGTGATAATGATTATACCATGAATGCTGGGAAATCTAATATTCTTAGTTCTGCACCTCCTACAGCATTCATTGCAGGTAAATCTGAAATTCCTAGTTATTCTGCCGGTTGTACTGTTTCTATTCCTAGTTCTTCAACTCAGAATGCTTTGTCTGCTCAAACTACCGATGATTATATTGCTTTAATGTCTGCGTTGGTATCTTCATATTTCGGGATTATTACTGGTGCTGTTAGTAATGTTGAATTGACAAATGAAGATAAGGATCAAATCGATTATGATCATTTGGAAGAATGGATTTGAACTGGCAATATGCTATGTTGGTTCGAAGAACGAAGAAATTTTTCAATAAAACTGGCAAGAAGAGATTGAATCTGGATGGGAAAATTGGTGTGGACAAGTCAAAGGTTAAATGTTATAAGTGTTCTGTATATGGACATTTTGCACGAGAATGTCCAAGTTCCACTGAAAACAAGCTGAAGACTGGTCAACATGCTTATTTGGTTATTCTTTCACCAAATGCAGCTCCCACGGTTGAAGAGAAATCTGTTTCTGTTGACGAAAAACTGTCAGAGTTGTTTTGGCATCCAAATGAATTTGCATGGAATGCAGATTCTGAGGCAAAAATGAAACATGCTCCATTTACTGTTGCATTAACTGCTCGTAATGATGATGATGAGAGTATTCTGACTGACTCTGATTCCTATTCGACAATATCAATGATCAAAGAAGTTAAAGTCGAAGAATAAAAATGTCTTGAATGTTTAAAGTTGGGAAAGAAAAATGCAACTCTTATAAAAGATTCTGAGTTATTGTCTGGAGAAATTGTAGTCCTCAAGAAAGAATTTGCCAGGACCGATTTTCACTACGAGAATCCTGATCTTGAGCACGAATGAAGATCGGATGAGAAAACCCGAAGGAGACGATGATCGAAGAAGATATGAATCTAGGAAATCATAAACATGAAAGATGATGATCAAAGTAAAATGATTTCATTGAACCGAATGATTAGTTACAAGAAATCATGACAACAATCTCTCTCTAGGAATCCATGACTCACTCTCTCTCTCTCTAGAATGGAAATCTCACACTATACAAGAAAATCATCATCTCTACATTTGGAGACTCTTTTACTTGTAATGGGCACCCTCACTATATATAGTGAGGGTGACTGACAACAGAAAAAATAACAAAATGAACGAAAATTACAAGTAAATCAAATAAAATGAAATTTAATTAAATCAAAGTTGATTTAATTAATCCGAAGCTTGACTTGCTCGAACCGATCTTCTGTTGACTTTTACGTTGACCATTGACCCGAACGGTTGACTTTTCCAAAAAACGGTCTTCGGTCCAATCTCGCAAGCTTCGATCATCACAACCCGCGTCTCTGAATCAATTCACATGGATTCTTCAGTCGAATGCTTCGGTAAATAGATTTGATGGCGTCAGTCACATAGATTTTAGTTCCAACATATTCCCCCTTGACTGATGCTTTCAAAATCTGTTCAAGTGCTGAAGAATCGCTCTGTCGTACATCTTCAATGAGAAACTGATAAACCGGAGACAATCTGTCGTAGAAATTTCTCCTCAAAATAAGCTTCTTCTGTTCTCGTTTCTCCAGCCGAGATCCAAGTGTTCCGCTCAGTCGGTTCACACGGTCGGGTACAATACTAATAAAAAGCTGAACATCGGAGTCACAACTGCAACAAACCGAATCTGATAAACCAATCAAACACTGAAAATGCTCCAACTCCGGATAACCGACCTGATATCCAAATCCATAATAATTCGTCCTATTTCTCTAAATCTCTCCAAAAACATCAAGTCGGAAGCGTAAAAATCTGATGCAGAGAGTCGAACCGTCGCGATCGGTTGCCTAGAGAAACCGGATAAAAAATCTTGAAATTGGACAATCTCGCGAAAAACCGGAAGTCGGATGCTGAAAGTTGTGAAAGATCCGCGTGACTAAGGTTGGATGCGAAAATAACATCAAATCGGAGAAAAACTCAGATCCCGAGCGAAAATAATAATAACCGGAGTCTTCATAATTTTGGACGAAGAAAAATGAGCTCGGAAAAATATTTCGTGAAGATCTCTGAGAAATATTGGTGAAAACGGCGCGAACTGAAAAATTCCGTCAATTTTCGTCAAGTAACGGCTCCTCGAGAGATTTAACGGACAATTCCAATATTTAACTGAGATTCCAGTTAATCCGGTTAGCTGACATCGGCGCTACATGAGCTAAAAATAAACCGTGAGACATAACGAGAAAGCTGAATAATTAACCGACTAAGAAGCTAACCCGTCAGTAGTCGATAGAAAACGTGTGCGTGACGTCGGTAAACGAGAACCCCAATAAAATGGAATAAATCCACGACTAATAAAATATTTTCTGAAATCCGTCGCGGTGTTATCTCGTTTATCTTGTTAAAAACCGACAAGAAAAACGCCCACATTTAACGAAATAATGCTGAATATTTAATTAGTCTAATAAAATCTCTCAAAGAAAAACCATGATCCTTGCTTTTAAAATTTGGCCAATCAGATTGCATCCTCCATAGTAAATCCACAGCTAAAAAATAATTGATCCAAGGGTTTAGAGGTTGGATCCGTGTGAGTTACTCATCAGCCAATCAAATGATAGCTTGAGAAACACACTACACAATCCAACGGTTCAATAAAAAAGGCATCCAGCGGCTGAGAGACATGGATCCGTGTGGAGAGGGACGCAACCAATAAGGATGCGACAGCGCAGAGACTTCCAACGGATCACTATGCTAGTTTGGGACCCACGAACCTTCCATGTAGCCAATAGAAAAGAGATATCGATAAAGCTATCAATGGTTCCTTGATAGCTGGCGGGTCCCATAAGCTGAATTCAGCCAATCATAGTCCGAGAGAAAAGATGAGCAACGGCTCTCTTGAACCTGCGTGGACCCACTTCTTTTCTTTTGTCCATCAACACTCGACAACAATTGGAATGTTGGAGTTGACCGAAAAGTAGGATAGAGAAAGAATTCTCTGCCCACAAATCGTGGCCTGCCACATCATCATGTCTTTAAGAAAACGTCTACTACCTCTGCAAACCCTAATCAACTGGAAATAATCACCGGAAAATACAAAGCTTATCGGAAAAGCGTAAATCTCTCATAACTCCGTCAATTCTCAATCGTTTTTGATGATTTTTGTACCAACGAACTCGTATGTCGATCCTCTACGCATTTTAACGATTAAAATCTCTGAAATGGTCTCGAACGAAAACCCAGATCTCAAGTCCGCTAAAAATAGAAGTACGCTAAGAGGAGTAACAAGTCCGCTAATAGTCGTTCTTTCCGGACATGAACAAGTCCGCTAAGCACAAAAGAAGTTCGCTAAGCAAAGCAGAAGTTCGCTAAGATCGGAAGTTCGCTAAAGCAAACAAGTCCACTAAGCTCACGAGAAGTCCGCTAGGACAATCTTCAAACCTTTAAAAACTTATGAGCAAATCTGGAAAAAATGATGAACTTTGAAGAACACTCGCTTGAACAGCTTTCTTGATGATCTCGTAACAACCCAAAAATGTAAGGAAATCTCAGATTAATGACGGAAACATGTAGCCTTACCATCCAAGAAACTATTCTGGCCACAAACAGCTTCCAAACAGCAGCAAACACGGATCAAATCAATCCTCAAAAACCCTAAATTCTGGAAAATATGATGAACACCAAGAACGCACATAGTAGTGTGTGTTTTTCCAGAACCATCAAATTTGATGTGAATTAGATGAAACCACTGCTTCCAATGGATCCGGAACACGTTTTCCACTGAGAATCATACCTCATTTCATCCAAATCCATGAAGAAAAACCCAGAAAACTGAGAATCAAGCCCAAAAATCTCCAAAAACCCCAAAAAACGGGAAAAACTCAACAGTTACGAAAAATCTGCTCGGATCTTCATTTCTTCAAATGATTTGAACCTTTGAAGCATGAAATCACATCTAAACGAACCCAACAACATGAATCTATCATCAGATTCATCCAGAAATCATCCAACAGCTCCAAAATACAAAAAATATAAGAAAAAGTCTCCAAAATGAGTTTTCAAATCTTCACCTTATTCAAGCTCAAAATCCAGATTCGAGTGACCAGATTCATCGTGAGATGAAATCTGATCGGTTACCTCACTCTAATACCATTTGTCAGGACCGATTTCACTACGAGAATCCTGATCTTGAGCACGAACGAAGATCGGATGAGAAAACTCGAAGGAGACGATGATCGAAGAAGATATGAATCAAGGAAATCATAAACATGAAAGATGATGATCAAAGTCAATTGATTTCATTGAACCGAATGATTATTTACAAGAAATCATGACAACAATCTCTCTCTAGGAATCCATGACTCACTCTCTCTCTCTCTCTCTAGAATGGAAATCTCACACTCTACAAGAAAATTATCATCTCTACATTTGGAGACTCTTTTACTTGTAATGGGCACCCTCACTATATATAGTGAGGGTGACTGACAACAGAAAAAATAACAAAATGAACGAAAATTACAAGTAAATCAAATAACACGAAATATTAATTAAATCAAAGTTGATTTAATTAATCCGAACCTTGACTCGCTCGAACCGATCTTCCGTTGACTTTTACGTTGACCGTTGACCCAAACGGTTGACTTTTCCAGAAAACGGTCTTCGGTCCAATCTCGCAAGCTTCGATCATCACAACCCGCGTCTCTGAATCAATTCACATAGATTCTTCAGTCGAATGCTTCGGTAAACAGATTTGATGGCGTTAGTCACATAGATTTTAGTTCCAACAGAATTGGATGAATTTCAAAAGAAGTATTATGAATTGGTCCATGTTCATGAGGATGTTTTGAAAGAAAAGCTTCAATTGGTTGAAGAATGTGAGAAATCCAAAGCTGAAGCATTGGATGCAGCTCAAGATTTTGAGAATTTGTTTTAAAAGAGTTATCTAGTTCAACAAAAGTATGAAAAGGCGAATGCTCTTATTGTTAAGTCTGCAGCTACTTTTGAGAAACTTCAGAACAAGATCTCTATGCTTCAAGATGAAAATGTTCCTTATCGTGATAAGAATGAAGTTTTGATTAAAGATGTTGAAATTTACAAGAAGAAACGAGAAAGTGTTCTTGAAGAATTGTTTGCTGAATGTGAGATCCGGAAGTTACAAACGTATGAATATGACGATCTCAATGCAAAGTTCATCAAGTCATAAAACACTACAAGAAAAATGACTATCAGGGACTAAAGTTTTAGGGACTGAATATTCAGTCTTTGATAAGCACTATCTAAGACTAATTAACTAGTTATTAATGATATCAGAGACTGATACGTTTATGATCATGATAGTGACTGGTAATTAGTCTCTAATAATATGACTGATTATTTGTGACTAAATTTTAGTCATAAATAGCGAAGTGAAATTAAATATTTTGGAGGGAAAATGTTTGATTACTGAATTTCAGTTCCAAATAAGGGTAAAATTTTGGGACTGAATATTCAGTCTTTGATACACACTATTTAAGACTAATAAATCAGTTACTAATGATACCAGAGACTTATACATTTATGACTAGTGATAGTGACTGGTAATTAGTCTCTAATAATATGTCTGATAATTGAAGACTAAATTTCAGTCATAAATACAGATAAAAATTAAATACTTTTGAAGGGGAAATGTTTTTATTCCTGAGTTTTAGTCCTAAATTAAGGACTGGTATTCAATTTGGAATGCGTTTTAGGTAATCACTACTACGCCAATGTGGGAGTAGCCACTTGGTAGATGCATTGTCCTCTTAGGTGGAGGTCCTGGATTCAAACCCAGACAAGTAGTGTTATTTGGTGTAATTGTAAATATTAAGAGGGTGGTTGTGCTTTTTATTTAAACAAGGCATGCAACCTTGTTTAAGGGACTAGTCATTCATTACTTGCTTCTCCAATACTCAAGTTCTCTCTCTCTCTCTCTCCTTAAAAGCAAGAACACCTTCTTGCTAATAAAAATCTGGAAATTGATTCCAAGATCTTGTTGGTTTCGGATTCAACAAGAGAAGAAGGAAGAGTTAGTCTTCAAGAAATCCTAGCAACAAAAGGGTGCTTGTTGCTTGAAGCTCGTGGGTATCACTAACTTGAGGTCTCTTCTTCGAGGCTTTCCATTCGAGTTCATCATCCTTCTTCACGTATCTTGAGCTTGGAAGAAGGTAAATCTAAAACCCCCTATGGTTGTTTTAGTTTTGATAGCATGCATACATATTTGGATCCTCGGTTTGGGTTTTGATAAACAATGTTAAAAATCGGTTTTAACATTAACTAACATGATATATGATTTTGTTTCTGCTGTGTTTTACATTTTAAAGAGTTAAAATGGCTTTAATAATGTTCTTAAAACCCAACAATGGCATCTAGAGCCGCTTATATGGATGCATGCTTTAAAGAGCTAGTTGGTTAGCTCCACAAAGCTCTTGGTTTTGGTTCCTCATACCACAAACCGAAAGTCTTGTTCATGGTTTCCCTTTGTCTTTCAAGATGCTTCACTAACATGCATGTGGTTATCTTGAAAGATTAAAACATTTTATCATTTTGTTGTTTTTGTTGTTTGGACAAAAAAACCCACGTTTTCGGTTTTGTGTTGGACCGAAAAAGGAAATGGGTTAAAAGGGAACCAATTTAAATACATTTGTACATATGGATGTAATTTTAGATATATGTTTGGTGCATAAAGCCTAGCCAAAAGACCTTGTGATTGCTTGTGGTGAATGTTTGTGCTTGTTGTTTGTGCTTCTTGTAATTATTCAAAAGTTGTAATAATTTCAAGTTCGTCATTTTGGGCATGTAATATATTTATTTCATTTGGTATGTAATGTAATAGATTAGGTGCATTTTGTTTTACTAGAAAAATGTATTAGGATACAATCTTGTAAAAAGGAAGAATGCATAAGATGGAGGATCTTGGATGCCCAAAGGAGTCAAGCAAAACACAACCAAAGGAGGTCACTTGAAGCATTTGGATGCAGGGTCAAGTGGGAGTTCACCTACACATCACTTGTGTGATCTTGTCCCTTAGGATAGACCTTGACACACACTTGTTTCGGCTAACAAGTGTTGTCAATAGTTGGCTATGGCTATGCACCTATTTTTATTATGCTTGTGTGGTTGTTTATTTTCATGTTTGGATGATATTTGGATATGCATGCTAAAACAAACTAATAAACATTAACAAGCTAAAACCGGTTCTTAAAATATCATTAACAAAGACTAATACTATGGGTTTTAGTAAGTTGATGATGATTTATTAATAAAATGGGTTTTATTAAAAGGACCATGAAATATGGATTTCAAACTACACTAGGGTACCATACATTTGAATGCATGTGAATTGTATGGTATATAGAGTTTTCTACACTAGAATTATGAAAACTAAAAACGACCCTTCTCAAAAACAAGTTTAAACGCCATTCTTTTATATAACACTCAATTTGCTTGTAAACTCTTTATGGGATAAAGGTCACCTAACCATATTTGAGGGAACTTGTAAACTTGGGGTAGGTTTACCATATTTGTGGGATAAAGGTCACCTAACCACTTGTATGTGTAAATCTACACGTGTGTATAAGTAGGACAACTTGATTTGGAGACCATGTGAATAGGGTCACCGAAGCATGGGGAACCAAAGGCGTTGATGGGATTAAACATGCCAACTAAACATAAGATGTTTAATCGATCCCATACTACTAGAAGTTGCAAAGAGTTGCAATTGTCAAACGTTGACTACCTTGTTAATTTAAGTCATGGGATAAAGGTCACCTAACCACAACTTAAATGTAACGTTGGATTCTAGGTTTTAATTTATTAATTGTCTATGAGACATAAAAGGGTATTAATTAAATTAAAAGGTTAATATTGATATCAAAGATACTTAATAGAACTTTGTTAAAATTTTGTAGATGGCCAATCATAACGAAATCATCCCCGCCACAAACGTCCATGACCTATCACTCAGATCCATCTTAGACAAGAATCGTCTCAACCAAGACAACTTTTTGGATTGGTACCGCAACTTGAGAATTGTTCTCAAACAAGAAAATAAGTCTTATGTGTTGGACGATCCTATCCCCGACGAACCCGATGTCGAAGACATTGAGGCTTATGCTGATTGGGTGAAGTACACCGAGGACTCCGTCCAAGTTTCATGCCTCATGCTAGCAAGTATGATCCCTGAGCTACAAAAGGATTTAGAGAATCATGGGGCATACGACATGATATGCCAATTGAAGGAAATGTTCCAACAAAAGGCAAGGACCGAGCGCTTCGAAACGGTTCGAGCACTCCATGCATGTCGTATGGACGAGTCACAAACGGTTTCATCCTATGTTCTTAAGATGAAGAGCCTCATTGATCGTCTTGAAAGGCTCAATTGTCCCCTTTCAAAAGAGTTGGCTACGGATTTGATCCTCAACTCTTTGTCAAAGAAGTTTGACACTTTTGTATTGAATTACAATATGAATGGTTGGGAGAAGACCATTCCCGAGCTTCATGGGATGCTCAAAACGGCCGAGCAAGGGATGGGCAAAAGTGTTGTGCCCGTAAGAACGATCAATGAAGGTAGTAGGAAGAAAAGGTCTCGCTCTACCTCTAGTTCCTCAAAGGCAAAGGTTGCCAAAGGAAAGGGATTCGTCAAGGGGAAGGGCAAGAAAGAAGCCCCTAAACCGAAGGAGAAGAAGCAAAAGGTTGCTTCAAATGATCCATGATTTGAGTGTGGTGAGGTAGGACATTGGAAGAGGAATTGTCCAACCTATCTCAAAGGGTTGAAAGCAAAGAAAGATGAAGGTCAAGCCTCGGGAAAAGACCTTTATGATCTATATTGAGCTTAATGCTATTTCTTTAAACACATGGGTATTGGATACCGGATGTGGAACTCATATATGTAATATGTTGCAGGGGTTCAAAAGAAATAGGTAATTAAAGACGGGAGAAGTTAGTCTCTTCATGGGCAATGGAGCGAAAGTTCAAGTTGAAGCCCAAGGAGACTATATTTTGGAACTTCCAAGTGGTTTGGAAGTAATTTTGAATAATGTATTGTATGCTCCTAGTTTGACTAGGAACATAATTTCCGTTTCTCATTTAAGACATTTTCGATATGATTTTAAGTTTGTTAACAATGATATCCATGTTTCAATGAATGAAGTGTTTTATTTTAAAGCTAGCCCTTTAAATGGTATTTATGAATTGGTTCATGAAAACACTTCATGTAATAGCTCAATATACCAAACCACCACCAAGAAACTCAAAAGAGATTTGAGTGACACCTACATTTGGCATTGCCGCCTTGGTCACATTAATAAGAACCGCATACAAGAATTACAAAAGAGTGGTCTTTTGAAAACAAACGAATGCGATTCGTATGACGTATACGAATCTTGTCTTCAAGGGAAGATAACTAAGGCACCTTTTAGTGGAACTACCGAAAGGGCAAAGGATTTTCTAGGGATCATACATTCGAATGTATGCGGACCTTTTAAGCCAACATCTAGGAATGGTGAAAGATACTTCATCACCTTTACCGATGACTATAGTCGCTATGGGTATGTGTACTTGTTAGCACACACGGATGAAGCTTTTGAAATGTTCAAAATATTCAAGAATGAAGTAGAAAATCAATTCAACAAAACAATAAAGATCATTCGTTCGGATAGAGGAGGTGAATACCTTAGCAATGAATTTCAAGACTATCTTAGGAGTTGTGGGATTGTCTCACAACTTAGTCCACCTCGGACGCCACAACATAATGGAGTATCGGAGAGGAGGAATCAAACCCTATTGGATATGGTTCGATCTATGATGTGTAGAAGTTCATTACCTCTATCATTTTGGGGTTATGCCCTACTCTCAGCGGCCCGTATTTTGAATATGGCCCCAACCAAGAAAGTGGAAAGGACACATTTTGAGTTATGGCATGGAAGGGTTCCATCCTTATCTTATCTAAAGGTGTGGGGTTGTGAAGCTTATGTAAAGCATGATGCTTCAAACAAGCTAGATCCCCGGTCCACTAAGTGTATATTTGTAGGATATCCTAGAGATTCTATAGGATATTACTTCTACAATCCAACAGAGCAAAAGGTATTTATTGCTAGAAAGGCCGAGTTCTTGGAAACTAAGTTCCTTATGGAAGGAGCTAGTGGAAGAACGGTGGAACTTGAGGAGGATCAAGAACCACAAGCCAATACACGTTTGGTTGAAACTAGCCCTTAACAAAAGGTTGTTGAAGATGATCAAATGATTGATCAAAACACACACAATGTTCGCAGATCTGGTAGAACTAGTAGTCCACCTGAGAGATATGGATTTTTTCATGGAGGGATGCTATGTGGTAGATTCGGATGAACCAGCCACTTACCATGATGCAATGATCGATTCCGAATCGGACAAATGGCTGGAATCCATAAACGTTGAGATGAAATCCATGCATGCCAACCAAGTATGGGACTTGGTAGTGCGACCTCCTAATTCCAAGGTAGTTGGAGGTAAGTGGGTTTTCAAGAAGAAAACCGACATGCATGGAAACTTAGACACATTTAAAGCTCGACTTGTAGCAAAAGGTTTCACTCAAACTCAAGGGGTTGATTATGATGAAACTTTCTCGCCGGTGGCAATGCTAAAGTCGATAAGGATATTATTTGCCATAGCCGCCCATTATGATTATGAGATATGGCAATTGGATGTCAAAACGGCTTTCCTAAATGGATATCTTGAGGAAGATGTCTATATGGCTCAGCCCGAGGGTTTTGTTGATCCAAAACATCCTAATAAAGTGTGTAAGTTAAAGAAATCAATCTATGGATTGAAACAAGCATCAAGGAGTTGGAATCAGCGTTTTGATGAAGAGATAAAGAAATTTGGCTTCATCAATAACGAGGATGAGGCTTGTGTGTATAAGAAGGCTAGTGGGAGTATAATAACTTTTCTAGTATTGTATGTAGATGACATACTACTATTTGGGAATGACATTCCAACCTTGGAAGGTGTAAAAACCTGGCTTGGAAGTTGCTCTTCCATCAAGGATCTTGGTGAAGCCACCTATATTTTGGGAATAAAGATCTATAGGGATAGATCAAGGCGCCTGATAGGTTTAAATCAAAGTGCATACATTGACAAAGTCTTGAAAAGGTTCAAGATGGAAAACTCTAAGAAAGGTTTGGTACCTATTCAAAGAGGGACTATATTGAGTAGGACTCAATGTCCAAGCTCAAAGGTTGAGCAAGACAAAATGAAAGGAATCCCATATGCGTCTGCTATTGGATCGATTATGTATGCTATGATATGCACTAGTCATTGGATGGCTGTCAAGAGTATATTGAAATATCTTAGAAGGTCTAAGGATATGTTCTTAATATACGGATCCGATGAGAAGGAACTCGTTGTACGGGGTTACACGGATGCGAGTTTCCAAACGGATCGAGATGATTCTCGATCACAATCGGGGTATATCTTCATTATGAATGGAGGGGCGGTCTCTTGGAAGAGCTCAAAGCAAGATGTGGTTGCATTGTCCACTACAGAATCAGAGTACATCGCCGCATCTTTGGCCGCACAAGAAGCCGCGTGGTTAAAGAAGTTTATTGCCGAACTAGGGGTTGTTCCTACCATTCAAGGACCCCTAGAGATCCTTTGTGATAACGAGGGAGCGATTGCTCAAATCAAAGAACCTCGTGATCATCAAAAGGTAAGGCACATCGAGCGGAGATTCAACTACATAAGGGATGAAGTTGCAAAAGGAAAGATATGTATTCGCAAAGTTCACACCGACGACAACGTCGCCGATCCACTCACGAAGCTCCTAGAACGCCCAAAGCATGAGGGTCATGTTTGTGCCATGGGACTTCGACATTCTAGTGATTGGATATGATTTATGTTTTGTATTAGGATATCGGAACAATTGTTATTTACACACTTTTATATGAATGTGGAATTTCATTTAAAATTGTGTAGTGTTCCATTTTTGTATGTTTAAATCCGTGAATAAGTTACTTGTTCTAAATGTCCGTAGTCGATCATATTTGTGGGAACAAATATGAAGGTAAGACTATTATGAACTTGGATTGGTGGATATTCATAAGGTATGAATATGGAGCAATGGGTTGATACCAAAGTTCATAGATATTTGTGGGAGACAAATATTGGACGACCCGCTCTCAAGACTTACCCCATGGAATCTTAATTGATTGATCATAAAAAAGCTTGAGTAAAGGAGAATATCATTTGTATCCTCTGACCTGAGATACATATTGGGTCTTGATATTCACCCAGTGTTATGCTTTGACTTAGTTCTTCGCTGTTCTGAAACATAAATACATAAGGCTAAGCTCAGGCATAGTACTAGGTGTTTGTGAGAGACGTATGTAGTCAAGATGGAATTTGTCCCTCTTATTCGTTGAGAGTTAAATGTCTAAGGCCTGAATTAAGTTAAATCTAATAGAGAGTGATCACTCTATGTCTCTAGGATTTAACATGACATTTGTGACTAAAGGATAAATGATCGTTTCACCTAAAACATTTCAACTGGTGACTTGAAGGAGATGATGTTATTGAATGGCACTAAGTCATACGTATTAGGGGTAACAAACCGTTGTTAGGCGGTATTTGTTGCTTGCATCAATCTTCTATGAATCTTGTGCAAGTGGTTGGGTGTTTGTCTAGCTCGTTATTAGGTATGACCCGTCTTGGATCATAACGTACTAGCCACATCACCCAATGGATATTTATTTAGATATGATCAATTAAATAAATGTCACTTATAGAAGATAATTAGAAATCGGTTTCTAATTAACCGAACTTGTGTGAAATCATATGGATGATTTAAATTAGAGAAGTATGGAAACAATATTATTTAATTGGTTAAATAAATTGTTACATAAAACATATTTATATGTTACACCATATTTGTACATGTAACATGTTACATGGGTCAAGTGAAGCATGACCAAATGAATGTGGACAAGGAAATGGACTAGATGCATAGGAGGGAACTTCAAAAGGTTTGAAAAGCTCCCCCCCCCCCCTCTCTCCTCTTTCACGTTCACCCACCTCCCATTAAGATGGTGGTTGTGCTTTTTATTTAAACAAGGCATGCAACCTTGTTTAAGGAACTAGTCATTCATTACTTGCTTCTCCAATACTCAAGTTCTCTCTCTCTCTCCTTAAAAGCAAGAACACCTTCTTGCTAATAAAAATATGGAAATTGATTCCAAGATCTTGTTGGTTTCGGATTCAACAAGAGAAGAAGGAAGAGTTAGTCTTCAAGAAATCCTAGAAACAAAAGGGTGCTTGTTGCTTGAAGCTCGTGGGTATCACTAACTTGAGGTCTCTTCTTCGAGGCTTTCCATTCGAGTTCATCATCCTTCTTCACGTATCTTGAGCTTGGAAGAAGGTAAATCTAAAACCCCCTATGGTTGTTTTAGTTTTGATAGCATGCATACATATTTGGATCCTCGGTTTGGGTTTTGATAAACAATGTTAAAAATCGGTTTTAACATTAACTAACATGATATATGATTTTGTTTCCGCTGCGTTTTATATTTTAAAAAGTTAAAATGGCTTTGATAATGTTCTTAAAACCCAACAGTTTAAACCGAAAGAATTTAAAGTTTGACTTTTTATATTATATTAGATTTATTTTTATTATTATATTTAGTTGTTAACTTGTGACTTCGTTTATGACTTCATTTATATACTAATTGCCTGAATATGCTTGTTGGTTAATGCACGAGAATCACTTGTTAATTTAGCAGCACTTGTGTCATAAAATGGCCATCGATACTTTGATGTAAGATAGACTCACTCATGGTGAAGTATGATTTGTTGCTCAATTATCAACACTAAACCTTAATTAGAGTGATTAACAGTGAACCATGGTTGGTGATACTCTATGATCACTTAGGCCCAGTGATGGTGAATTAGGGACGTCAAAGGTCATTTTATGTGATTGTTGGAATTTAATATAAAATGTGTAATGCAAAGTGGTCATTAATGGTATATTAGGGTTAATGATGGTAAACTAAGACCGTTAATGGGCAATTAGGTTCGTTGATGGTTAAAGAATGTCGTTGATTGTCAATCAAAGTTGCTAATGGTCAAGAACGCTCACTTAACGATCACTTATGATCAATGATGGTCAATTATGCTTGAATATTAGTTAGAGATGATTAATTATGTTAGAATATTAATCTAGAAAAATAAAATTATGACTAATGATGGTCAACTGGGGCCAATGGTCAATTGGTGTCATTGATGACCAATTATGGTCATGAATAGTCTATGAAGTTCACTTATGCCCAAATATTGTTGGATATGGTATGTCCAAATCCGATCAAATTATATTTAGTTGTTAGCTCGTGACTTATTTGTATAGTAATTGCCTAGATATGCGTGTTGGTCAATGCACGAGGAATCACTTGTTACCGCGACACTTATGACATGAAATGGCCATCGATACTTTGATGTAAGATTAGCTCACTCATGGTGAAGTATGGCCGTTGTTGCTCAATTATCAACACTAAGGCTCAATTAGAGTGATTAACGGTCAACCATGGTTGGTGATACTCTATGATCACTTAGGCCTAGTGATGGTGAATTAGGGACGTTAAAGGTCATTTTATGTGATTGTTGGAATTTAATATCAAATGTGTAATGCAAAATGGTCATTAATGGTATATTAGGGTCA
Source organism: Deinandra increscens subsp. villosa (assembly GCA_039602395.1). NCBI lineage: Eukaryota > Viridiplantae > Streptophyta > Magnoliopsida > Asterales > Asteraceae > Deinandra > Deinandra increscens. The sequence continues at coordinate 52,272,404 of JBCNJP010000023.1, forward strand.
ACGATGGTCAGCCAAGATCGTTAATGGGCAATTAGGTTCATTGATGGTTAAAGCATGTCGTTGATTGTCAATCAGAGTTGCTAATGGTCGATACCAATCATTTATGGACAACGATGGTCAATTATGTTTGAATATTAGTTAGCATGATTAATAATGTTTTAGTTATTAATCTAGAAAAGAAATTATGACTAATGATGGTCAACTAGGGCCAATGGTCAATCGGTGTCATTGATGACCAATTACGTCATGAATGTTCTATGTCATTGATGACCACTTACGGTCGTGAATGGTCTATGAAGTTCACTTATGCCCAATTATTGTTGGATATGGTATGTGTTGTGTTTCTGACAGTGATATACGGGTTACCAGTGGTCAATTTTACTTTTAAATAGTTAGTCGACATTTAACAAAACGACTAATTAAGTATTACTAATTTGGTGTTAATATTAGTGAAATAAATAGTTACTAAAGTATTTAGTAATTAACCATTATAGATTAGTTATTATTTATATAGATAAATAATTATTACTAGTTAATAATTATTTGGGGGTTATTATATATTTAGTTGACTTGATTAATTAAGTATAGCTGGTTGGTTCAAATTGCAACCCAATACAGATTTGGTTTATCCAGTGGACCCAGATGGTTATAAATATAACTTGCAAACAAGATATTAGAGTTTACACTTTGACAATCGCCCCCCCCCCCCCCCCTCGTTCATGACTCATACCCGCCGGCCCCTCCCATTCACGAGCTTGTGTCGATGTGAACCACCACCGACTGCCATCATATCGTCGCACCCGTCGTATCCGGTCGAACCACCACACCTGTCCCCCGCACCGTCACCTCTGATCTCGACCTTGTGCCCCACCCCTCGTGAGGTACCTCTGCGTCACAACTGACTCCAGCGACCTCGTAGCATGCTTCGTCAAAATAATAATTTACTAATAAAAATATTAATTAGAACTTTTTTTATCTATAACTAAATTATAATTTACTCATAAAAATATTTATTAGAACCTCTTTTTATCTATAACTAAATTACATAATTTATTATTTATAAAACTATATTTTATAATTTTATAATCTTTACGGTGAAAATTTTATCATATTTCTTTTAATTATTAATGTAGATATAATCAATTTATAGTATTAATTTTAATTTTAATTATTAATGTAGATATTATCATTTTAAGTTCCCTCCTGATTTTCCCGTCATCCTCTTAAAATTTTAGATCCCCTCTTTTGTCTCAAAATTCATCTCCACGACTCCAAACCAGACAACTCTTCATTTTCCAGACCATTCACCCTTCCCCATTACTCTCTCATCGAAATACGATCTAGGGTAATTACGGTAGATGATCGATCATCATCCAAGTACTTCGGTAATTACGGTGAGTTTTTATCTTCATTCAACCCAGTTTATGTCATTTCTTTCCATATTGCTATTATATTATTTCAATTTTGGATTATTACGGTCATTTTCTAGGGTTTACGGATTAAGTTTATGTATTCATCTTTAGTTTGTACCAAAAAGGTCGATAGATACTCCATAACAGCTTAGCTAGTAATCCAAAATTAACTATAAAAAGAAACACTGAATCTACCAGATAACCCTACTGCCGTTTTGCTGCTTTACACGATGAAAATGAGCTGTTTTTATTTCAAATTTGAGGAAAAGGTAATGTTTCTTAACACGAAACATGATTTTTATATGTTTGAATTATTATACTCATCTTGGTTTATACATGTGGCCTCTTTTGTATATGTCGATGGAATTTAGGGAAGTACTCAAATTGAACATAGAGTTTGTAATTCCTTATGATTATGTACTCAAATTGTATAAAAAGGTCCAGGCTTTTACAAAGTTCTCCCTATCTTGTACTATTTTAAGGGTTCTTATAAAAAGTTCTTCCATATTAGATAATGGAAAAATAGATGTGAATTTTAATACATTTTAAATGTAAGCATGCCAGGAGAAAACAAAATGAATTGCTATAATGCACTGATATTGCAGGCACCATTAGCATCATTTTTTATTGAAATTGGAATCTACACTGGTCATATAAGTTATAATGGTGTGTAAAGTTGAAGATGGTAAACTTGCACAGTTGGAAGGGTATGTAGTTTATAATTCTTTATTTCATGAGCTTGGAAACTACTATCTCAAAATGACTAATTTGTTTATTTATTATTTTTTCTATGATGATTCTGTTGAACTTGGTAATATAGTTCTTGATTACTATACTAATAAGAAAAATATAGTTCTTGATTAGGAAAGGGTCGGTGGCTAACAAGGAGTCAAGGGATCATGATATGCAAAGGCCATAGGATCTACAAGCTCATACTTAATCTACAGTCTCGAATTGAGGTATGTATTGGATATACATGTCTCATTCATATTCGGTTTAACAAAATATACCCATGTCATGGTTATCCTTTATGGCCTTGCATATCCTTCATGTTAGCGCTTTGAAAAGGCATTCAACGTGAACAAAAGCCATTCGATATGAGCCTGTTTTATTGTGTTTTTTGCTGTGCAAATTATAAGACTAAATTGATATTTGAATCTGAATATTTGATAGCGGTTAATCATCTGCAAGGTTCTTATTTAGGAAGGGGTCAATGGCTGACATGGAGTCAAGGGGGATCATGATATATGAAGGCCACAAGAATTACGAGCCCATGCTTAATCTACAACAACATATTGAGGTATAAATCAGATATTCATCTCTCATTCATACGTGATTCAACAAAGTATATCTATGTCATGTTTATCCTACATTGCCTTGCATATCCTTCGTGTTAGTGCTTTAAATATGCATCTAACGTACAGGTTGATTAATTGAGATTAAAGTGAAGTTGGCAATTTTGGATTGGACTATAGTAAGATGACATTGCATTACCTGATACAACATTAATATGCCTATTGTTATGTGTTACTACTAAATTGTAAGATGGCATATATCAGTCTCTTTGTATTATTTTTAGTGAATTGAAATGCAATAGAAACTGATGCATTCATAGCTCTTTAGTACTTCGAATGCTTTTTAACATGTATGTTGAATTTTTATATATACAGAAATGTAATGATCAAATGGAAAGGAACATGGAAAAGCAAGTTAATAAAAGATGAGTTGGGTCTTGGTTGAATGGTAAGATTTACATTTTCCGATTGATATGTTATTGTTATATAACCCTACTTAGAATCATGTTTAGTTATTTTGTTGTAGCAGAATTTTAGCTCATTAAGAAATTGTAGAATTTCAAAGTCCATAATGTACTGCATATATTTTATTACCTATATTTTATTGCCCTACTTAGAAATAACATTAGCTTTTCTTAGAAATTTCAATATACAATTTTATTTTTATATCTTTAATTTAAAACGTCATCTATTATTAAAAATAATAAAAAAAACATCATTTTGTATTTTTAGATTGCAAGTCCATAAATTGTTTCTAAGTCTCTAAGTTTTGTTTCTTTCTAAATTAGATTGCCACTAAAAATGTTTGTGGCAGGGACAAAATACGAAAATCGGCTGGGAGTTTAGTGTTGCTCCTGTGTTAAAGAAAAAGGATAAGTGAATGGAATCGGTGGCCAAATCATCTCAACATGATTCAAGGGTGAATGAAGATCTAAAAAATCTGGTTTGTGAACTCCAAGAGAATCTAGTCACATGTGAGTTCCAATGTTGGTTTAGATAGACGTCAAAGTGATGATGACAACACTACCTAATTCGTTAGTTAGTTAGGTTGTCTATTATTTTTCTATGTAATACCATGTTGAAATTTGGAATTTATAATAGTATCATTTTGATTTGTTAGTTTTTGTTTTGATATTACTCTTTGGATATATTGATGTTTTGGTGAAGGAAGAGACAATTTAATGATAATAGTGTTGTTTAGTGGGTGTAGTTTAATATATAAAATTTTGAATTAGTTATATAACAAATACATTCGGGATTGTTTTTTAGTTGTAGAAAATATTTGTTAAAGACTGAAATATCATGGTTTTAAAGACTGATTTTTTAGTCCCTAAAGAAAAGTATTAGGGACTGCAATCACATGGTATCAAGTGATATACGAAAGACTGATTTTATATGTATCCGAGACAAAATTTTAGTTCTTAATGGTCTCATGCATCAGGGACTGATTTTTAGTACTAAATATATTATCTAGTATTAGGTATCCGTAACTGGCAGTTGACTAAAAAATATCAGTCCTTGATAAACATAAGGGACTGATTCCGAAGTATTAGAGACTGATTTTCTAGTCCTGAATACCCCGTTTTTTTTGTAGTGAAAAGAAGTGTTTGATGCTCAACAAAAAAATATCTGAATTGAAGTTGCAAGTTTTGGAGTTGTAAAGGCAAGTAAAGAATTGCAATTTTTCACCGACACTGCTAAATTTCTTATAAAAACAGGATCGAAATGAGGATATTTCTAAGAAGGATGATATTCACATGGTTCCTCAACAAGTGGATTTATCTGAGGTTACATCTGCTCCACTTGATCCTAAAGATGAATTGCATGATTATTCGAAGTTTGCCACTCCATCCAAGAAGAAAAAGTCAAATTGTAAGAAAAAAAAAGAAAAGTCTTTGGGTGAAGCTCCGACGTTTAGCTAAAAGTCTATATTTCAAGAAAATGAACAAGTTTTTGATAAAAGTGGTTCAAGTACTTCGTCTGCACCTGAAGAAGACAAAGATGTGGTTGAAAAGAACAAACTGAAAGACATCAAAGCTAAATTTACTAGAGAAGCTAAGGGGAGAGAAGCTTCTGGTTCTTATTCAAGTTCTTCAAAGTCTCCAGGTTTCAAACACAAAGGTTTGGGTTATGAGGTCAAGGAGGCACCGGTTCAAACTAAGAAGCCAGATAAAGCTAAGCAGAATTCAAAGTTAAAGTTCCAAAGAAATCACCTCCTCTGAAAGAAAAATCTTATTATTCTGGAAGGTCATCATCTTCAAGGAGTCCATCTCTTATGTATTATTCTTCTGATGATTTCTTTGATAACTTTGATTCCGAACATTAATCTGTTTTCAAAATTCGAAAGAATTTTTCAAATGTGCTTAAATTTTGAGAAAGACTTTGTTATGCATGTCGTCAACCTGGACATCTTGCTGCTGATTGTCCGACAACTGCATATATCCACAATACGGCTAAGTATGTGGATAACAAAGGTCAAATTTTTGTTGAACCATGGTCTCCAAACGTCAAATCAACTCGTAGGTCGTCTTGGTTTAAACCGAGTACGCCAGTTGATACTGATTCTGGTTCTGATCAAAAATTAAAATTTTTCAACATATTGAAACCAAAGATTGTTTCCAAGGCCAACAATGACTATGTGTACGACACCGGGCGACCCGACGCTATTGAATTGGGTCGATCCCAGAGCAACTAATGTTTTATTTGGTGTCAGCAGGTATTTCAGGAAGACTTTTCTGTGATTGGAAAATTGCTGATTGTGAAATATTTCTGATAACTTAAATTAAATTTCCAAATCAATCCTATTTTCAAAATGCTAAACGGAAAGTATTCGTGTTGGTTGATCAATTTTTGGTTATTTTTCACTCCATCTCATTTTGAGGGGGAGTTTGTTTTAGCAAAAAAACAAAAATAGTGTGTTGTTTTTTCAAATGGTAAAAATGAAAGCCAATAAATAGAGTTGTCATTTTCAGGGGGAAAAATTTAGATTTAAAAAGACAAAAACATTGACAAATGCAAAAATCCAAAAACATTAAAAAAATGAGAAATTGTATCCAATATGATTGGGAAATGATGGTACATTGGCTTACATCGTCTGACTCATGGATAAAATAGATGAAAATGTCATAAGTCCATTTGATCGATGTGTAAGGTAGGCTCAGCAAATCAGAAAGTATTTTAAATGTGATATACACTACATGTGATGCTTGACCTAGTGGGCAACATCTTGATGCATATCTCACGATATATCAAGAAAAAGATATGTGAAAAATAAAAATGAGAAGTCACTGTGTATACATGTGTTAATTTTGCAAAGATTTAAACTTGTATCATTTTCTTTATTTTTTCAAACGATCGGATTTCTCTGCGTATCGAAAGATCAACCTGATCGTTGTTCGTTTGACGTTCTGCTTTATTTTCTTTGGTGTTTCGTATAACTCATCGGACTTTCTCTATGTGTCCACAAGACCGACCTGATTGTTTTTGAGTTATACAATTTCAACTTCTTTTATTTTCTTATTTTGTTAAATCCGAGGCCTTATCTACGTATAGAAAGATCGACCTTAAGGTAGACGATTTAACATTCTTATTTCTTTTTGCATGGAACACAGTTGACTATATCATGTATACAATCATTATGTGATAAATCACAAGTGAAATCACAAAAAATGTAATAAGCAAAGCATATCTGAGTATGTCTGATAGTGTGGGGTACACTGGTAAAAGCAAATCTAACAATACCTTAACATATCTAGATGTTATGAGTATGATTCTGCCTGAGTTTAATGTTGGACAAGTTATACCTGCAATTGACATGGCGTATGTGCTACAATATTTGAAATTGTGTTGATACATGGTCCTAGATCGTCATGTGAAGTATCGAATACAAGACGAAACATACAAGTTTTCTAAGGTCTGAACTCAGGCCGAATCTAGCGTTTGGATATGGCCGAACAGTCCGAACCTGAGGTTCAAACCAGCGGGTTCTCACTAGTATATATAGTTGTCTTGTAATAGAATTCATGAGCTTCCTGGTCATATCTTCTCAATGTACTCCGTGGTTATCTCTGTGGTTAATACAAGTCATTTGTATTTACTTCGTGTGTTTGATTACTCGTATTACATTGATTTCATAACGACTAAATAGAATATCCGCACGCTAACGCACTTTCAAGTGGTATCAGAGCATTTGGTTTGTTCTACTGATCGGAAATCTCTGTTTTTCGAAATTTTGACTCAAAATTCATGTTTTTGTGAAAATGACATTCATTTTTTAGTTCGTTTGATCTTCTCGAGTGTGCTTCATGTCAAAAACTAATTTCTAAATCGTTTCTATCGGTTTTGCTTGAATTCCTGTCAAAAATTCCAGTAAAAAACCCTGAAAATCAAGAAAATGGTGTCGAGTGAGCTTGGTCTCGTCTGAGGTTCGGACAACTTTGGAGTAACTGCTCTCAACTCGAGGTTCGAACGAAGTTCAGTATTTTATTCTAGTTCGGTGAGAGTTCGGTGAGATTCGGTGGGAGTTCGGTCCACGTTCGGACAGAGTTCGGTCATTGTTCTGTTTGATTGTCCGAAGGCTAGGTTCGGAGGGAGTTCGGCGCATTTAGTTTCAGACTAGGTTCGGAGGCAGTTCGGAGCAAGTTCGAAGTGAACAGTAACCAGACTTTTCAAAATGTCCGATTTTCAAGCGTTCGCGGCTATTCAAAATTTGGTTCAGACTACAATGCAAAAGATGATGAACTATGATAATGAAATCGGAACAAGTCAGAAAGTTCCTAAATTACTCAAATTAGAAGATTATCATAGTTGGATTACACGGTTTGAAGCATATGTTTCTGCAAATGATATTGATATGTGGTTGTCATATTCTGAGCCATATGTTTATCCTAAAGGTTTAGACAGAGAACCAATTCTTCAAAGAAAGCTTTCAGGAGAACAAAAGAAAGCGTATCAAGCTGAAAAGAAGGCATATGGTACTTTTACAATGGCATTGCCTACAGATTTATTACATCAATTCTCAAGTAACTACACAGCAAAGAGTTTGTGGGATGCTTTAGAAAAGCGATGTGAAGGTAATGACCAATATAAGAAAACTCCACAAAAGGTGTTGAAAAAGGAATTTAATAGTTTCAAGCATTATCAAAATGAATCGATTCTAAATCTGATTGCAAGATTTGCTCATTTAATGAGTGAAATGAAGTTGGTGAATCTTACAAAAGATGAAGCTGAAAAGAAAGAAAATGGGAAAATTATGTGATGATGGTCAAATCATGATAAAGATTTTTCAAAACAGTCATTTAATGATCTGATTCAAAGAATCCAAGCAAGAGATATGGAGTTAACGGTGAATAAGTCACTGCCTGAGCAAGTTCAAAATCCTGCAGTGTATTATGGTAACAATGATTCAACTCTGAATGCTGGAAAATCTAATATTCTTAGTTCTGCACCTCCTACAGCATTTCTGGCAGGTAAATCTGAAACACCAAGTTATTCTTATGTTGGTTGTACTGTTTCGATTCCTGGTTCTTCGACGCAAACTGCATTGTCTGTTCAAACCACCGATGATTATAATGTTTTAATGTCTGCATTGGTATCTTCGTATTTTGGTGTTATTACTGGTGCTGTTAATAATGCTGAGCTAGCAAATGAAGATTACGATCAAATTGATTATAATCATTTTGAAGAGATGGATTTAAACTAGCAATATGCTATGCTGGTTCGAAGAACGAAGAAATTTTTCAATAGAACTGGCAAGAAAAGGTTGAATCAAGATGGTAAAATTGGATTGGACAATGTAAGGATCAAACTAACCCTCACGCGATATCAAAGACTAGCAAAACCGTGCGGAATCCGGTTTAGCTAGGTGATTCAAGTATGAATAATATAAGCAATAATCGAATAATATAAGAACACAAATAACGAACACAAACCGATGAGTAAACTTGAGAATCTTTGAATATCGATTGCCAAACACCTAGAACCGATCACTAAAGTGATTCGGTTACACACACAATCCGCAAAAACACAAGCAACCCTCAAACGATTTAAGATGGGTCTATATATAGTAGAGATTGACTTGGTAAGCAATTCAATCTCTTTACATTTTCGAAACCTGTAGAAGCATATTCCTATGCTATGAGTGTCTCGTGTATTGTATCTATGTGAGTGTGTCTGAGTATGAGTTGTGGTAGAAATGTCTTTAGTGGCGTACCACATGGTCCGGCGGACCATGTGGTCCGGCGTACCAGTTTGATACGCTGGGTGGTTAGTCACTTAGTATAAATAGGTAGTGTTAGAATGAGAGCTTAACTCTTCTAAACACTTCTGTCATTTCTACACTTTCTGTGTGTGTGTTCTAGAGAGAGAAACTAGAGAGAACTCTTTGTAATCTTCAAGTGATTCAATAAGAAATCTCTTATTTACATCCGTGTTCATTACGTTTGATCAAAGCATGCAGTAGTAAGATCGTATCTCGTTTCTACAAACCCTAAGCCCACTTAAACCGATCGGACCCAAAACCCATAATAAACCTACAAAAGTTAGCCCAATTACAATTATCTACTAGCCCACAAGTATTAATATAAACCCAAAATTCATCTAATGCAAAAGCCTCATTTTCTAGGTCTCTACAATCTTCCCCTAGGCTTTAGCATTAGACTGTCTTCACATTCTGAATTTCTTTGAAAGATTCACCGTCGCTGGATCATACCACAGCTCCTTGGCAACAATCTCAGCTACAGCTCGAGTGTAACACTTTGCATATTCTTCAGTATCTGGATTACTCTCAATCTGATGCGTTGCAAGTACCATTATGTCCTTCCTGTGAAACCTCATCAAATCATGAACTTCCATGACATCGATTGTCTTTGATTTGCAGAGGATTTTGGCTTCACCAGAATAATCACTATACGCCCATGTCTGGAAATCATGCAAGCAATCTTCAGGATGTCTCATTGGCAGAGGTATTGTCTTTGTCTTGTCAGTAGGTGGATACAAGACATTTGTGAACTTCTTGGCTTTGACATTCTCAATTCCTGGGACACTTTTCTTTCCATCCCATTTGAAGACACTTCTGTACTTCTTCACATAAGATTTCTTGTGAGGAAAATCTTCAAACCTCTTGAACTTGCTTCGCACAGCATTTTCCAGTTTCTTGTAGAAGTACTTGGCTTGATCATTGTTTGAAGGATTTGAAAACGGTGCATGGTACAACATTGTGAGATCTACATTCGTCCAGGAGTAAAACTGGGTCCAGCTTTTGTAGTATTCCAATGGATACTGACCCTTTCGTCTTACTACGAACATATTCTTCTCTCCATCAAACATCCAGGCTTTAATATCTGCATTGATTCCCTACTTATCATGATAATGTTCTCCCAACTGAATTAAGTACCTTTCAGGAGGATAGGCGAATGTCTGAGACTCCCAACCTCCGTCAAATTCTGAAGCTGGAACAGTCATGTAATCTCCTTTCCTGGTATCTTTATCTTCATCTGAGGCTTCAGGTAAAACTGGTTGAGTTTCTTCTGGAATATCTGCTTCAAAATCAAATCCTGGTGATTGTGAGGAATCACCTGCACCTGAACCTCCTTCATCCTTATCACTTTGGCCAATGCCCGATCTGCCTGATTTATCTGAACTAAGCTGCCTGATCAGCTTATGAAGATCTCTAAATTGTCTGGTAAACTCTCTGTTTATCTTCTTTTGAGTCTCCAATTCAGCGTTGTGGATCTTCTGAATATCAATCAAGTCTTCAATCACCTCACTTTGGACTACATTCTGGGCTTTGAGAGCTTTTATTTCTTCTCTCAGTTCCTTTTCCAGTCTGAATTCAGGGGTTTCTACTGCTTTCCCCTTTTCTTGGGCTGTGGGTTGTGTGGATGACTCACCAGCACTTGAGCTTGTGACTGGTGGTACACGTGGGTCCAATCTTCTTCTTCTTGGGTCACTTGGGCTTTGCACATGGTGTTCTGTAGCAATCGGTTCAGTCTCAGTCATTTCATCAGTAACAGAAGCACTGAGGGAGGATCCTCTGTGGCTTTCCGTTTTCTTATCAGTGGCGTCTTAGCAGGTTCAGTCTCAACTTCCTCTAAAGTGATGTCATCAAGATATGTGTCATAGTTGACATTATCTTCACCTTCAAAATTCAGTGCACCAATCTGCACATCTTCTAAGTCAAACCCTTCCCAGTCAGAGTCATCGGGAAGGTCAACAACTTTCTTCGGAGGAGGAGGTCGACTATGTTCTTCATCAACCGAAGCATTTCTGTTCACTGGAACTTCTTTTCTCACTATTTCTCCAAATTCACCAAACTTATCACCAAACGGCATCTTATCGGACAGTTTCTTCTTTGGATTTATCATTGGGAACACCTCAATTCCCATAGGCTTTGTATCATGAGTGTCGTTTGTCTTCCTCAGAGCTGGATATCTAGAATCCAGAACAAGCTGGATGAACCTTGGGACTGCTGCAAACTTCTTGTCTCTGGTCACCACAGCTTTCACATCATCAAAAATCATCCTGGACCAATTGAAACGAACTCCTTTAACCAGTGACACCATAGCATGGGTGTGCACCTAGTTCAGTTGATCCGTTGAACTCTTCTTTGCAATGACACTCTTCTGTAAATAATGCACCAACATCCTCCAGTACGGTGGTAGAAGAGCCTTCATTGTGGGAGAAGAAATGGTTAGGTAACCCATTTCTTTCAAGCACTGGGACACCATTTCTTTATCCAGAGTGATAGGATCAGCAGCAGCATCTTTCAGCCTGAGGGCTTGTCGGAAATTTTCTTCAGTCAGTACGATCTCCGTTGCTTGTATCTTTGCCAGTATCTCCTTTCCATCATCAGAGACATATGCTGTCTTCCAGAATTCTTGCTGCATACGTTTGCATATAACTGGATTTGCGGTAAGTGCATAATGTAGACAACACTTTTTTAATCCTGCTATCATTGACAGGTACTTCTCTTTGTATTCAGCAGGCGGGTCCAGCAAATAAGCCACCTGATTATGATCTTTGACAAACTCCAAATCCCTGCACTCACAAACACAGATAAACATCCAAAACACACAAAAATTCATTAGTTTTAGGGCTTTCTCGAAAAACGGGCAGCATAACGGCTTAAAATTGAATGAAAAACCATTGAAAACATCATCAGGTACCTTTCCAATCGAAAAAAAGGGTTTTCGATCGGAAAGCATCCGTCCGATCGGAAAGTCATTTGGTTACCGAGATCCCTGGTCGAAAAGTGTTGGTCTCGATCGAGAAGTCCAGGCTCTGATCGGAAAGCCTAGTTCCTCGATCGAAATGTCAGATCACCGATGACGGGTGGTCGAAAAGTACAGGATATGGACCGAAAAGATTAAGGCTCGATCGAAGAGCCTAAGCTCCGATCGAAAAGCCTGACACTCGATCGGAAAGCCTGGTCTCTCCATCGAGAAGTCCAAGTCATCGGTGCTCAGTGATCGAAAAGTGTCAGGGGGCTGATCGAAAAGCCCCTGACTTGATCGAAAAGTCCTTCTTCTTCGGTATACACCTGCAACTCAATCAAACATACAACTTTTGTGTGATTTAACACTTAATAACAGTCCCAAACCACTGTAATCACAGTTTATTACCCGTCCCAACCAGTAATTTCAAGAAAAATCAAACATACTCGGGTCGATCCTGAGCGGGTCTAGCTGCGCGCTTCAATCGGGGTGCCATTGCTCGAAATCACCAGTGAGGGAGTGTTTGGTGAAGGATTCCGAGCACGGTAGTGGTGTCGGATGGTCTCAGCGGCGGCGTAGGGCGGCGAATCGGAGAGGGCAGTGGCGGTGGCACTGTGAGGGAATGGGGGTGTAATGGTGGTCGGATGATGACAGGAATGGTGGTGGTGGAGTCGCGGGAGCATGGTGAAGACAGAGATGGTGCGCGATGGTGGTGGCCGTAGGTGGTAGTGGTGATCGGAGGAGGTAGGTGGCAGCGGTTAGCGTTTTGAGTGAGGAGAGGGAGACGGGGAGAGTGAGGGGTCGCCGACTCTCCCCCTTTTTGTTTCAAAAAATTTAAAAAGTTTCATTTTGGCCCCTCAATGTTTTAACTAATCACAAACTACCCAAACCTTTCACAAACTTCATTTTCATTTAACCAAGTTATATTTAAAAAAAAAAACACACAATCCCCAACTTTAATCTTGTTTATTCAGAAAGCTTCCCCTAAAGTCAAGCCCGTGAGTTTTATTATCTGGCAACTTTAAAAAAATAAAGAATAAGACGAAACAAAAACAAAGCTTTAAGATAAAATAAAATTAAAAATCAACAAAATAAAATTCTTACCTGACTGAGTTTTGATTGAGAAGGCGTTATAAGGGATCATACCAGATAATCTGTGACTGAGGAACCTTTTTCAGCTTCATTTACTTCGTGTGTTCAGGCGATTGCCGGTATTTTGGTCCATTTTTTAAACTCATGCTGCTTTCGCTTACTCAAGCAGTTTCATCACATAATTTATATTTATGAGGTTTATTAATTATGACAATCTATCCAGGTCACACACATAAGTCCTAGGTATAATTTGTATATTCTATCAAGCACACCTGGTTTCCGTACAACATTTTTCACGACACCTTTCCTTAAGCCCAACATCATGCTCCAGAGGGGTTGAGAAAAGAAAAGAATAGATCACGGAGGTTTTGTTGGATAATATACAAAGACAGCTGAATTTTTGAAACATTTTTAACAATGTTCCCGTTAGTGACAGAGGCTGAGGGTTTTGGACGCTTGAGGGTCTCTTTTGATTGTGCACTTGGCATCTTTTGGTTTATCATATATACAATGTGATCTTAAAAGCGTACGTGGATCAGGGTGGTTCCAGGTCTCCGCTTTCGCAGAACAGAGGAGTCCTGACTCACGTACAACATTCTCAGGTCATTGCTTACGCAAAGCAGAGGGAATGGGGATTTTTGAGCATGACATTAACACTCAGAACCGGGCGTGTGTCTCAGGATACCTAATGCACAGTCAAATAGGAATTGTACTAACCTAAGTGTGTGCTCCCTTTCAAGCATCATACGTTATCTTCAAATGTTGTGATAAAACATACCTTTTGATTGATTGTCAGCAGAGCCTACCAAGCATATCGACCGTGAATCACTGCTTTTCACATCCACCTTACACGTGTCAGTCAGCAAACACCTGGAAATTTATATCACTTCCCGGCCTGGTCAATCAAACCAGTAAAAATTTAAAAGCACACACATTTGAGGAAATGAATATCTTATATCTTCCCCTTGCTTTTAGATTTTATTAAACTACCAAAAAGACACTATTTTTGTATTTTTGATTTTTTTCAATTTTTTTGTATTTTTGAAATTTTTATTTTTGTTTATTTTTTTTATTTTTATTATTATTTATTTATTTATTTATTTTTTTAGTAAAACAAGTTGCCATACTACTCATCAAAGGCTATCATTCGAAGGCCTTTGAGACACATTTCAAAATTTGCACTTGGAAGGGGTTTGGTGAACATATCCGCCACATTGTCCTTCGATGCCACCCTTTCCAGATGAATGAGCCGGCGGTCATATCAATCTCGAATGAAGTGCGTTTTGATATCTATGTGTTTGGTTTTGGAGTGCTGCACGGGATTTTTCACAATTTGCAAAAAAAAAAGCAGCATTATTGTCACAAAAAATGGGAGTATCGAAAAAATTCAAACCGTAATCTCCCAGCTGATGCTGCAACCAAACCACCTGAGAGCAACAGGCAGATGCAGCCACATATTCTGCTTCGGCAGTCGATTGGGACACCGTGTGCTGCTTGTTGCTTTGCCAAGAGACGAGCCTGTCACCTAAAAATTGAGCTCAAGCAGATGTGGATTTCCTGTCAAGCTCATTACCGCCATAATCGCTGTCAGAAAAAGCATACAGATTAAATCCTGACTCTTTAGGGTACCAGAGGCCTAAGCAAGGTCGACCCTTCAAATATTTAAAAATACGTTTCACAGCAGAGAGATGAGAGAGTTTAGGATTAGCCTGATAGCGTGCGCATTGGTACACAGCGAGCATGATATCTGGACGGCTGGCGGTTAAGTACATCAAAGACCCAATCATTGACCGGTACATGTGCTCGCTCACAGATTGACCGTCTGGATCCCTGGTGAGTGCTGGTCTTGCCGCCATAGGAGTGGAGACTGACTTAGCATCCATCATCTTGTACTTTTCCAAAATTTCTGTGACATATTTGGCCTGATGGATAAGTATCCCACTGTCACTCTGCTTTACTTGCAATGCGAGGAAAAACTCCATCTCGCCCATCTGACTCATCTCAAACTTTGTCCGCATAACCTTCTCAAACTCTTTGCACAAGTCGTCATTGGTAGAACCAAAGATGATGTCATCAACATATACCTGTACCATGATTATGTCATTCCCAACCTCCTTCCTGAAAAGTGTCTGATCCACAATGCCTCTAGTGTACCCGTGTGCTAGAAGATGATCAGTCAGAGTCTTATACCAAGACCGTGGGGCCTGATGCAAGCCATACAGGGCCTTGTCTAGCTTGAACACATGATACGGGTGTTCCTCATCAATGAAGCCAGATGGTTGAGTGACAGAAACCTCTTCATCCATTTCTGCATATAAGAAGGCTGTTTTCACGTCTAACTGGTAGACCGTGAAGTTCATGTAGGATGCATAGGCTAAGAAAACTCTTATTTCTTCTAATCGGGCCATCGGTGCATATACTTCATCATAATCCACTCCTTGGATTTGTTTGTGGCCCTGAACCACCAACCTGGCCTTGTTTCTGACAATGATGCCATTGTCATCCTTTTTGTTCTTGTAAAGCCACCGAGTCGTGATGACCTTTTTGTCAGCGGGTCCTTCTACTAACCTCCAAACTTGAAGCCGGGAGAACTGATTTAGTTCTTCATGCATTGCCTCCACCCAACTTGGATCTGTCAATGCTATTGTGATGTTGGGGGGGCTCAATCTGTGAGATAAAACAGGAGTACATACACTGATTGATGTCTCCTGACTGGCTTCTTGTGACCACCCCAGATGCTAATGGACCAGTGATATTGTCCACGGGGTGGTATTTATGAATTCTGGTTTCTGCAACGGCCTGAACAGGAATCTCAGGAGGTAAATTTGAAGGAACGGGTTCATCAATTGTTGCAGCTGCATCATCTACATCAGTTCCCTGTGTATGTGGAGTGTCTGAGGCGTGATCAACTTCCGCATCAATTTCCTGTGTTTGAGTGACCATAGGACCAGCAGTCTCCTGTACTGGTGTGGCATCTGTTTCGGGAGCAATGACTGGAGCCTTGGTGATGGAGTGTGATAATGGTGGTCCTGAAACTGTATCTTCATAAAGTTCTTCAGCTATGACAGGTTCCAAGCCCAAAAAACGGAAGAATTGATTATAATCGAAAGCTTGAGGAGGACCCACTCCACCCTTAGATGGATTTTCTTCGAGCCAATCCACATTTGTAGACTCCATCACCATGCCGGTTGTTTTGTTGAAAACCCTATAAGCGAAGCTGGCAGAGTAACCTATAAAATAACATTCATCAGACTTAGCAGCAAATTTGGGAACATCAGTGTTTACTAAAACTGTGCATGGACACCCAAAGGCTCGAAGGTGTCCTATTCTGGGCTTATCATTGTAAATCAGCTCATATGGAGTTTTCTGCTGTCGCTTGTTGATAAGCACCCGATTCTGGACATAACATGCAGTGTTGACTGCTTCTGCCCAAAACATGGTTGGTAGCTTTGAATCACACAACATGGTACGAGCAGCTTCAATCAGGGTTCTGTTCCTTCATTCTGTGACACCATTCTGCTGGGGGTGTAGGGAGCACTGAATTGATGCTCAATTCCCTTGTCGGCGCAGAAATTGTCAACAGTTTGGTTCTTAAACTCCGTCCCGTTATCACTCCTGATGGCCTTCACTTGCAGCTTTAATTTGTTTTCGATGAGCTTGATGAAAGAGATCAGTATACCTGCAACATCACTTTTCTTGGACAAGAAAAACACCCAAGTGAAACGGGAAAAATCATCAGTAATAACTAAACAAAATGCACATCGGTTAAGACTTAACATACTAACGGGACCGAATAGGTCCATGTGAAGCAACTCTAGTGGAGACGAGATTCTGTTGAAGATCTTCGGTTTATGTGGTCGTTTGTGCTGCTTCCCCTTAGCACAAACCACACATTTCTCCTTTAGAACAAATTCTTTGATAGGGAGATCTTTAACAAGTCCTCCTCTGGCAAGTCGATTCAGGTTCTTCAGATTCATGTGCCCCAATCTTCGGTGCCACAGCTTAGCATGGTTCTCTGCTGTTTTAGAAAGAAGATAGGCCACCTCAGATGTGGGGGGATTCTGCATGTTCAGCACATAGGAGTTACCATATCTGGGTGTTCTCATTAACACCCAATCATCGGGGATGGAGTATCTAGGTTTAAGAATGAGACACTCTTTATTGTTGAATAGAACTGGATACTCTCGATCACATATCTGTGAAACACTTAACAAGCTGTGTTTCAACTGCTCCACATAATTGACATCGTGGAAGCTGAGACAACCGTTGCGAACTGTGCCTTTCTGACAGATATAACCACCAACTCCTCCGGAGAACGACACATATCCTCCATCAAATTTCTCCAAGTCTTGTAGTAGAGATATGTCGCCCGTCATATGCCTGGAACAACCACTGTCAACGTACCATAAGTTGCTGACAGTCCTCCTTGGCTGTTCGTGCATTCAAAGGAGATCAGTTATGTGACAATCCGACTTTTCAGGTCATTTTCTAACATTAACTGAACGTAAAACGTATTAAATGTTGTGTGAACATTTATGTGCTTATCTGCGTTGACTTTAGCAATTAGGGTTTTGTGTAGTAATCACTAAACGAGCATACACTTAAGTCTAGACGTTTGATATTCTATGATTTTATGTAAATCATACGTTACGATTTCATGTGAACGTTGCGTCATTTTATGTGACAAGTATATCCTATTATGTTAGGTGATAAATATATATAATTTAGTCATTTAAATTCATACAGTCACACCCCCAATTTCCACAAACGGGGTATAACCGTGTGGGGTGTGATCCAGACCAGGATCACAAACTTTAGTTACAACCAAACCATAACAGAGTTTATAGGCAAATCATAAAGTTTAAGTTACAGTCCAAAATAGTAAGTTTAACAGTTCAGCGGAAGCATAAATAAAGTTTGCAGTTATGGTGTTACAAAACGATGGATTTAAATATTTGAAATTCCGGGTTTTTCAAAAGGTATCCATGGGGAGTACTGCCGCCTCCGGTGCTGTCCATGATCCACCTAACGACCTGAAAAGAAATCAACAATCAAGTGTCAGCCAAGGCTGGTGAGTTCACTAAAGCGGTCTACACGTCACATGTAGACCCAAAGTATGAATTAAAGAAAGGTAAAACACAATCATTAATCATAGGACCAGTAAAATTCCATATCGTAGGTAGCTAGCCTATAGTTATGTCCACCTGAATTGTTCGCAACCGAAGCTGACAACGTTTTGATAGGGGATACCTATGAATCTTGCCTTCCCGTGTCCATCCGGATCACGGTGGGTAGGCTAACATTGATCTCAGTCCGACCGCCAGTCGGAGGGTGCATCCCGTGCACCGCTGAGCGGGGGTGTCAATCCCCAGTAGTACTACTCAACATTACCTCGCTATTGTATATTAACGGCCCGAATGTAAGGACTTTTTATAAATAAAGCAATTCAGTGCAACATATGATATTTTGTCGGAAAATTACTCAAGTAAAGAAATACCTTTACCGTTGGGTTGCCATCCTTTACCGGATGTAACTATCTGTGCGTTATCATCCTAAACCGGATATAACAATAATAGTAAGTGAAACTCACCTTAGGGTGCACTGGTACCTAGCCCTTGGTTCAACAGGTTGGTCACAGTCAACCTATTCGGATAAATATGGCCTAATAAAATTAGAAGGTGTTGCTAGGACGAAATTAGCACATAAGCACCTAAACATGTTTCATGTGGTCATACAAGTCACACAATGCACATACAAGTCCCAAATTGGGAGGAAATCAAGCAATTTCAATTTAAGTCAAAGTTGACCCAGAAAGTCAAACTTCATGCACTTAACTAGTGGCATAGCTAAAATCCACAATACTTGGAATTAGCTCCTTTAATTTTACAGTCATATACTACATGTCATTTAGGAATTGTAGCAAAAAGAATCAACTAAAAATGTTGAGAAACGAAGAAGTTATACACATCGGAAGTTGACACATTTTAGCATTTAGCAAACTAGTCAAAGGAAATGGAAACTTGCATATCTCATTCAAAATTTGGAATTTATGAACCAACATCTCCAGATCTTACTTTTAATATATAAACATCATTTACGGATAGCAAACACACCATTAGAACAAGATTAACATGATCAACCAAAATGAAAAGTCCACTTTTCACAGAAAATGACAGCTTTGAGTACCCGACTTGCAGCTGTGTTTTGAGTGACCAAACGGAGGTTTTAGAAGGTGTGCGAGTAGCCGTTGTAAAGCTAAGACACAATAATTTACTAGGGAAAAAGAATCAACTGATTTCGATGAAAATTGAGCAAGTTATGACAGCTGCAAGTTGACCAAAAATTCTGGTCAAAGCTGTTAGAAATTTCCAAGTTTGCCCATGACTAGCATTTCAATTTTATGCTAACATTTGATCAAATTAACACATACCAACAAGTTTATAATCAACATAACAAGTAATTTCTGTCATGAACAAGATCATACCATAACCATATCAAAATCTCATCATGTGGCTAGCAAATATGCACATTACAAGTTGACCCATTTTGCATAAAGTTAACTAGTTTATGAAGATTTGAAAATGGCATAACTCACTCAAATTTTGGGTTTTAAACTTCAAATGCTCCAGATCCTACAATTAATATATATACCACAATTCCAAATAGCAAACACCTCAATATACTAAGGTTTACATGTCCGACCCGTTTGGAAAATCTACTTTTTAAGTTTCTTAACAGCTTTGAATACCAGTTTTGTAACAGCAGTTTGGGTGACCAAACAAAGGTTTTAGAAGGCGTGTAAATAGCCGTTGTAAAGCTAAGACATCCTAGTTTATCATGCAACAGGAACCAACCAGTTTCGATTAAAAATGACCAAGTTATGGCCGTCGGAAGTTGACCAAAATTTCTGGTCAAAGCTGTTAGGAAATTGATGTTTACCAAAATTCTCAAACTTGATTCCTATGCTACTAGATGACCACCAAACACACACTAACATAATTATAAGCATAATAACATATGAATTCTGGTCCTAACAAGTTCATGGCAAGAACACACCAAAATCATACCAATTTCTCATCATTTCACTAACACACTTAAGCACATTGCACCCAATTTCCATAACCAAACACCCAACAATCATACAAGAGCATTCATAGCAGAATTTTAAGCTCCATTTCCAGATTTAAAACTCATTACAAATCTGCCCTAAATCATAAACTAACATATCTCAACCTAAAACATGAATCAAGAGCATAATAGCTCACCATTTAGCATAAAAACACCATAGAATACACATGCAACAACAAATTTCGGATTCAAAAAGTTAGGGTTTACCAAATTGGAGTAAAATCGCAGGTAGGAGAAGAAGAGGAGAAGAGGAAGCTGGCTTGAGTATTCTAGGAGCTTGATTGAGCTTCCAACTCCGAATTTTAGCTCCTATGCACTTGATTTCACGAATTTGTAAGTGTATGTGTGTGTGTGTGCGCGATTTTGAAGGAGAGAGGAGGGAGATGGAGCTGTGGTCGTGAATGAGGGAAGGAGATGAGCTTTAGGCAGATTTTGTTTAAGTCAAATTTACCCTTATGGCCCCTCAAGTTTATTTTTAAACAAAAGTAGTATAAAACTCATTTAAATGAGTTTTTGCTAAAAAGTTGTAAGGTAAGAATTCTAAAAATGTTTCCAAGTGTTTTTAAATCATTTAGTATGTAAAATTTAGTCGGGTTATATAAATTTATCATTTATACATAAAAATCCAAATTTACACACGAAGCCCGGTTTCGCATAAAAATACAAATTTTTACAACTAACACATAAGATCACAAAATAAGTTCACGAAACAAGTTACTAAATTTAATTAGCAAATAAACATGAATAAGCATGTAATCATTCAAATAACGGGTCTCGGGTTTGTTAACGGAACTAACGGGACTAACGGAAAAACTTAACGGAGTTAACTTGAGAAGTTGCAGTTGTCACAGCCTCCCCATGTTAAAGAAATTTTCTTCCCGAAAATTGTCGTAGTGCTAATCGTTTAACGGATCGTTATGAGATAGTCCAAGTTCTCTGTTCCACGAGGAAATGATGGTTGATATATGGTAAAAAAAAGCATCGAAGGAACATTTCGCATAATCGTATGAAGAGTGGTTTTCTATAACCAACGTTTCCATGAGCGAGTTGAATCGCATCGCATGGTTAGGTTTAACAAATGTGACGGCGATGCCACATCCGAGATTGAAATGTTTAATATGACGAAGTGACCATATGTCCGAGTAGTCTTCAGCTATAGTATCCAATAAGATAACAGAAGGTATTGTGTCGAATGACACGGTAGAGGCAAGAAGTGTTGCTAAAAGGGTTCGAACGTTAACGTATCTAGAGAGTGGGTATGCATCCCTGAATTTGGCTAAGATCGGGTGGTTCTTACAGTTTGCAGAAAAGGCACAGGCAGACGACGCTGCAAGGTATCGTAGTATCAATAGCATAGCGAGTAAGCGTAGAAATCTCGTAAAGAAGTGCAGTAATTTCATAAGGGAGTGCTCTACTTTACCAAGTCGGTGACAATTTAGGCGTACGCGAGGTTAACAAGTCGTGGTATGTCCGAAATGCAATAACTAGAGGACCAATTGAAATATTTCACCAAATTCCATGGTGAACCAAGACGAGTACGGATCTGGGACGAGTAAACGTTGATAAGGGTCCTGGAAAGGTCATGGGGTTGCTCCAATGAACATATGATTTGTCTTTTATAATACAAGACTGGAGTTGTTAAAACATTGTTGTGTTCATCTGGGTCGTAATTTATATTTGGCCCTTAGTAGGAAAGTTATATCAGGATGTTCCCTGTCAATCTAGAGGGTTGGAAAAACAATAAGTTTTATTTTGATTAAATTGTGTATGTCCCTTCTAGTGAAAATATGCATGAGGGAACATGGGAAATTACAACGGAAATAACATAGATTTTGCTATATTGTGGGCACTGTCCCATAGTTGAAGTTTCTCAAAATAAGGTTTTTGGGTCTATGATTTCAAGGTAAATCTGTGGTTCAGCACTGATCCCACCCTCCACATGCCAATAGTGCTTATGTATTGGGTGTACCGCAGCTAACCCACCACACTACCAGCATGTTGAGAGTATACCAGTTTCCTTGCCATTCCTGGCTATTTGACAAATCTTGTTAGATAATATACTTGGAAATAAGGTATCTTATGTTTTTCCCCAATGCTTTTGGGTTGAATGGGAGTAAAAGATTTGAAACCATGCAATCATGTAAAAATTTTGAATTTTGTGACAAAAAGGTTTCTCCATGTTTTCGGTCGATGGGGTCTTCACCCATGGTGAGGATTATCAAGAGTTTAGCGGACGCAACGCGAATACAATTTGAGTTTCTGAAGAGGATTCAATAGATGTGATAGTCTTTGATGTTTAGGTTTAAAATGAGGTTCGTCAACATGGGATATATCGTTATGCGTATTACCCTCCGATAAAGATCCAAAATAAGGGTGACATTCGTAAGGTTCTTTGTAGAGGCATATATGATATCAAGTAGGGGAATACAGACTCAGGATGAGAGGCGAGGTAGCTAGCGTAGAGTAGTTGCAACTACATGTTTCGAAGAGAGTCATCCGATACAATTGACGCGGATCCGGAGAAAACGATTTGGGTTGACTAATATGAATGCGAGTGTGTCAACGGTTGTACCGTACAGAAGAATAGAACACCAGTTTATATCGGCCTTCAAGAGTAAGTAAAAGTGCAAGCGTGTAGTAAGGAGGGGTTTCCGAAATACCAAGTGCTGACGAATTTGAAATACTACCTGGCTTTCAATGAGTGTAAATACGGATCGTAACTAAGGTTTCGCGAGGTCTACTGCGTCTTGAAAAGTCGCGTTGAATATAAGATGTAAAACTATCGGGTACTTGGGTCGCTTTCAGTGAACCTCGGGTAGCTCGCCGCATATACAATAGATTTAAGCGTGTCTTCGTCTATGCTGGAGTCAATCTACTTTCTTATGCGTGTTATCAAGAGTTCGAGTCATTCATTTGGTTCAGTCACCATTGGTTATGAAGCAGGGGTTACCAAAGAAAGTTTTTTCTAGAGAAGGAGGAATGAGGACAATGGGTATCAATGTATGATGTTGTGGAGCTTTCCTAGCATGTTGCCGCCTATTGCTGGTTGTCACTGTTTTTCGTACGGGAGCTTCTGACGAAGAAGTGCATGGAAATGTCATTGATGAGGCTAACTAGCCGTGATGGCTCAAGTCTTGAAGACCTTACAAGTCACACAAGTATGTCAGAGTAGAAGGTTCCTTGGTAGTCAAGTTCACAGACGAATCGTGTGTTTGAAGATAAAGCAGATCGTACGGGTTCGAGAAGTAACCAACATCCCTCCGTTGGGTAAAACTGTATTCGTAGTGAGGTATAAAGTACCTAAAAATCGTGACGAGATTACTAGTCAAGAGGGGAGAACTCACAAGATTTTCCTGCCGAAAGGTTGGTTCCAAAAGTTGAGGTGTAATTGTCCATTGAAGATGTCTGAGTTTCCATCAGATTAGAGTTTATGGAGTTGTTGCACAATTGTGAGAGCTTGAAGAATGGTTATGGCGGTTAATGTCATAGGAGTAGAGTTAGGATTGCGAATAAACCGGAATCAGTTAAGAGTTAATCCACATATTGTTCGTCGCGAGGGGAGATCTCGTCATCGGATGGTGTGAGTAATACGGTGTCTTACTGGGGTTATCACTTGCAAAAGCATTTTAAAGGAGTTCTGGTAGGTTGGGAGCCATATCTAGAAAGGGATAAGATCGGGTGTGATAGAGAAACGAACATGGATAGATGTCCTCAACCATATGGTTGAGTCCCATAAGCTTAAAAATGGATGTCATGAGATTTTAAAATGAAAGGGTCGTATCCCTTATAACCGACGGTCTGCCGAGCAGGATTCCCCAGGGCTTCCATACACTGCAAATTACATTTACGTGCGCACCCGTAACGGCAATTTACCTTGTATGGTCACACTGGTTCCTCTTACTTTAGCTACCAGGTTCAACGAGGTAGTATAGGGTTTCCAAAATGTAAGTATCAAAGATGTGGCCATTTAAATCGAGGGTAACCGACCAGGATTTGCCAAGGAGACAAGTTCTGAGAATAACAGCTCATCTAATTTAGAGTTCACCGTAGGTCCGCTTTGGTAAGTAAGTGGTTCAGTAGGAGTATGGGCAGGGCATGCTACAATGCCCCCAACTTACTTAAAGATAAAGAGTAGTTATTATCTGACTCGATCACGAATCCGTTATATACACATATGTTTATACATATACTGAGAGAATATCATATTATTCTTTAGTCTTCACATGCCTGATTTCATTATGTTACTAAAGTCACATTCACGTTGAATTATCATACAACAACTATGTGGTGTAAAATGCGGGGTCCAAACTGACCAAGGAAAAGAGTGTCAACATTTTAGGGTACCAGACGCAGTCACAAGCATCCCATGAGAAATCATCTGATTTTATACAATGTTGCCCTATACGAGGCTAAACAACGTTCTTTACTAACGCACTACGGTAAAGGTACTCTCGGTATGTGTTAATGGGTGTCTTACCCGAACAGGATCTACTACGACACATGTTTATGTTATAAGAGAGTATGATCAGTTAAGCTGAGTATATGTTGGATCATTGTCTTAGTGTCTAGATTACCATGATCTAGGCCTGAAAGTAAACCTACCAAGGTTGTTAAGAATAAACAATGCTGTTAAGGGTTAAACAAGCCCGCTAAGAACATATTAAGTTCGCTAAGCATGTGTCAAGTACGCTAAGCATGACAAGTTCGCTAAGCATGTAACAAGTTCGCTAAGCATGTAACAAGTTCGCTAAGTTCTCAACAAGTCCGCTAAGAAGAATAGTCAAGTTCGCTAGCAGAAGTTCGCTAAGAAGGAATCAAGTTCGCTAAGTACAATATGAAGTTCGCTAAACAAGTACGCTAAGAACAACTCAATCAAGTTCGCTAAGAGGAAAGGAAGTCCGCTAAGAAGGATTTGACAAGTACGCTAAGACTATCCTTAGAAAAAAAAAATTTCCAATTCAGAAATTTCTAAGTCTCGGGAAAGAAAATTTTCGTCTCAAAATTCTAATATCTGCACTGACACCAGGCAGGAATTCTAAATGAGGATCATCTTCAGCACGCGGGGCAGTACTCTTGTGAAATGGGTTGTAACCAAAGCTTTTCAAAAACAGTTACAGTTCAAAAATTTTTACTTTTAAAATGTTCTGGTTCGCTGTAACCAAGGGCTCTGATACCAATCTGTCACACCCCCAATTTCCACAAACGGGGTATAACCGTGTGGGGTGTGATCCAGACCAGGATCCCAGACTTTAGTTACAACCAAACCATAACAGAGTTTATAGGCAAATCATAAAGTTTAAGTTACAGTCCAAAATAGTAAGTTTAACAGTTCAGCGGAAGCATAAATAAAGTTTGCAGTTATGGTGTTACAAAACGATGGATTTAAATATTTGAAATTCCGGGTTTTTCAAAAGGTATCCATGGGGAGTACTGCCGCCTCCGGTGCTGTCCATGATCCACCTAACGACCTGAAAAGAAATCAACAATCAAGTGTCAGCCAAGGCTGGTGAGTTCACTAAAGCGGTCTACACGTCACATGTAGACCCAAAGTATGAATTAAAGAAAGGTAAAACACAATCATTAATCATAGGACCAGTAAAATTCCATATCGTAGGTAGCTAGCCTATAGTTATGTCCACCTGAATTGTTCGCAACCGAAGCTGACAACGTTTTGATAGGGGATACCTATGAATCTTGCCTTCCCGTGTCCATCCGGATCACGGTGGGTAGGCTAACATTGATCTCAGTCCGACCGCCAGTCGGAGGGTGCATCCCGTGCACCGCTGAGCGGGGGTGTCAATCCCCAGTAGTACTACTCAACATTACCTCGTTATTGTATATTAACGGCCCGAATGTAAGGACTTTTTATAAATAAAGCAATTCAGTGCAACATATGATATTTTGTCGGAAAATTACTCAAGTAAAGAAATACCTTTACCGTTGGGTTGCCATCCTTTACCGGATGCAACTATCTGTGCGTTATCATCCTAAACCGGATATAACAATAATAGTAAGTGAAACTCACCTTAGGGTGCACTGGTACCTAGCCCTTGGTTCAACAGGTTGGTCACAGTCAACCTATTCGGATAAATATGGCCCAATAAAATTAGAAGGTGTTGCTAGGACGAAATTAGCACATAAGAACCTAAACATGTTTCATGTGGTCATACAAGTCACACAATGCACATACAAGTCCCAAATTGGGAGGAAATCAAGCAATTTCAATTTAAGTCAAAGTTGACCCAGAAAGTCAAACTTCAAGCACTTAACTAGTGGCATAGCTAAAATCCACAATACTTGGAATTAGCTCCTTTAATTTTACAGGCATATACTACATGTCATTTAGGAATTGTAGCAAAAAGAATCAACTAAAAATGTTGAGAAACGAAGAAGTTATACACATCGGAAGTTGGCACATTTTAGCATTTAGCAAACTAGTCAAAGGAAATGGAAACTTGCATATCTCATTCAAAATTTGGAATTTATGAACCAACATCTCCAGATCTTACTTTTAATATATAAACATCATTTACGGATAGCAAACACACCATTAGAACAAGATTAACATGATCAACCAAAATGAAAAGTCCACTTTTCACAGAAAATGACAGCTTTGAGTACCCGACTTGCAGCTGTGTTTTGAGTGACCAAACGGAGGTTTTAGAAGGTGTGCGAGTAGCCGTTGTAAAGATAAGACAAAATAATTTACTAGGGAAAAAGAATCAACTGATTTCGATGAAAATTGAGCAAGTTATGACAGCTGCAAGTTGACCAAAAATTCTGGTCAAAGCTGTTAGAAATTTCCAAGTTTGCCCATGACTAGCATTTCAATTTTATGCTAACATTTGATCAAATTAACACCTACCAACAAGTTTATAATCAACATAACACGTAATTTCTGTCATGAACAAGATCATACCATAACCATATCAAAATCTCATCATGTAGCTAGCAAATATGCACATTACAAGTTGACCCATTTTGCATAAAGTTAACTAGTTTATGAAGATTTGAAAATGGCATAACTCACTCAAATTTTGGGTTTTAAACTTCAAATGCTCCAGATCCTACACTTAATATATATACCACAATTCTAAATAGCAAACACCTCAATATACTAAGGTTTACATGTCCAACCCGTTTGGAAAATCTACTTTTTAAGTTTCTTAACAGATTTGAATACCAGTTTTGTAACAGCAGTTTGGGTGACCAAACAAAGGTTTTAGAAGGCGTGTAAATAGCCGTTGTAAAGCTAAGACATCCTAGTTTATCATGCAACAGGAACCAACCAGTTTCGATTAAAAATGACCAAGTTATGGCCGTCGGAAGTTGACCAAAATTTCTGGTCAAAGCTGTTAGGAAATTGATGTTTACCAAAATTCTCAAACTTGATTCCTATGCCACTAGATGACCACCAAACACACACTAACATAATTATAAGCATAATAACATATGAATTCTGGTCCTAACAAGTTCATGGCAAGAACACACCAAAATCATACCAATTTCTCATCATTTCACTAACACACTTAAGCACATTGCACCCAATTTCCATAACCAAACACCCAACAATCATACAAGAGCATTCATAGCAGAATTTTAAGCTCCATTTCCAGATTTAAAACTCATTACAAATCTGCCCTAAATCATAAACTAACATATCTCAACCTAAAACATGAATCAAGAGCATAATAGCTCACCATTTAGCATAAAAACACCATAGAATACACATGCAACAACAAATTTTGGATTCAAAAAGTTAGGGTTTACCAAATTGGAGTAAAATCGCAGGTAGGAGAAGAAGAGGAGAAGAGGAAGCTGGCTTGAGTGTTCTAGGAGCTTGATTGAGCTTCCAACTCCGAATTTTAGCTCCTATGCACTTGATTTCACGAATTTGTAAGTGTATGTGTGTGTGTGCGCGATTTTGAAGGAGAGAGGAGGGAGATGGAGCTGTGGTCGTGAATGAGGGAAGGAGATGAGCTTTTGGCAGATTTTGTTTAAGTCAAATTTAACCTTATGGCCCCTCAAGTTTATTTTTAAACAAAAGTAGTATAAAACTCATTTAAATGAGTTTTTGCTAAAAAGTTGTAAGGTAAGAATTCTAAAAATGTTTCCAAGTGTTTTTAAATCATTTAGTATGTAAAATTTAGTCGGGTTATATAAATTTATCATTTATACATAAAAATCCAAATTTACACACGAAGCCCGGTTTCGCATAAAAATGCAAATTTACACAACTAACACATAAGATCACAAAATAAGTTCACGAAACAAGTTACTAAATTTAATTAGCAAATAAACATGAATAAGCATGTAATCATTCAAATAACGGGTCTCGGGTTTGTTAACGGAACTAACGGGACTAACGGAAAAACTTAACGGAGTTAACTTGGGAAGTTGCAGTTGTCACACATACTTTCTCATTAACGTCATACAACTTATATATTTGGACGTTTCTCGTATATTCGTCGTTAAATTGTTCCTTCGTTAACCTCCGTTAGTATTCCGTTAGCACTCTTAAACTTGAGGGACCCAATTTGCAAATTCCTAAACTTCATTTATTGATAAAAGATGGAGGGTTATTTATGTAATTACTTAAACTTTGAACCCACCCTCTGTAATTCTTGAGGGACCAGAATGGTCATTCCCAAAACTTGAATTGATTGTAGCCGGTTACGAGAAATCAAAGCTGATGATCGGTTTCGACCGATCATCATCATTATCGTCCGTTTCAACCCCTTTAATTCATGATTCAAGTTATATCACCTCAATCATTCACAACTCTAGCCTCCCTCTTTCTCTCGTGCTCTCTCTCGCTTTCTCCCTATTTCAATTTTATTCCGGCGACTCGAAAACACCACTGAACCACCACTTTCTGCCACTGTTACGCCACCTTGTGAGCACCACCGTGATCGCGAGTTCCCTGCGAACATCCTGGTGTCATTAGAAGTTCAAACTGCGACGGTGCTCGGTGTTCGTATTCAAAGTTCGAAATCGATTTCGGTGTCCAAACTCGACAATCTCTCATCTCCGACTCAAGGTAAACCATTTTTTGTGTCAATCGCATCTTTTTTACGAGTTATTTGTGTTTTCGCGATTTTCCGGCGACCGGAGCTAGGGTTCCGGCCACCAGAATCCTAGTGAAGAAGATGAGGACCTGCGAGTACGATATATGTATTTGAGGTTCGATTCCTAAAACAGACGCCAATCTGGCACATACGGTTTGAGCGCTGGACTGTTACGTATGAGACGCGGGTTCGAGTCCCGGTCTCACCTGTTTTTTTTAATTTTGTATTTTCAACCCTGTTCCTGGTCAGCATTACTAAATAAAAACATTCCCGGCGGATCTGTAACACGATCAGGGCGCTGGCCGGGTGGTAATGTCGCTGTGTTATAACACAGAGGTCACGGGTTCGAACCCAGTGACCTCCATGTTGCTGTTTTTCTTTTTATTTTGCATCTCTTGAGTATTTAATCACTAGATCTTGTACCAAATGTGTTCCTTGTCATATCTAGAACCCATAAAAATTATATTTATGATCATAAAACCTAGTAAACCATGTTTTGGAGTGCCAATTATGTTTAACTTGTCAATTTAAATTAAAAATATAGTTCTTAACACCTATGTATATATATATATATATTGATATAAAACTTTGGGTGACCTAAAAAGAGAAATATATATATTCATTGTGTAAACTATTATAAATATACATAATGACGTGGCTTGAAACGAAGTAATCTTTTGTATAAACATTAGAATGTTTTAGGAAACTATTAAAAAGCGTTGTTTTGACTAGAAACACGAAACACTCGGTTTTGGATTATGATTCACCATAAATTATTGTTTCTTTTCAAAATAAATATTTAAATCATTGGATTTAACATGTTTACGTATATATATATATATATATATATATTTATAACTTGTTGAAACTCTATTATTAACGTCGCTTGAACATTCACTACAAGAAATTAGGGTCTTCACCCACACTTTATAAGTGTGGGCATATGTGTACATTTCGTGGGTAGTTGTTTTTACCGACACATAAATTAAGTGTCAACATGTGTGGCCGGAGCCATGAAGATAAAGGTCTATACCCACACATTGGTTATATGTAGGTAAAGGGTACTCTTTAACCACACATATATGTGTAGTTAATCTTCAATATATATGTGGGTAATAGCATTACAT
>JBCNJP010000023.1:52303237-52333305 GCA_039602395.1 Deinandra increscens subsp. villosa
GAGCACCGTGAATCGAAAAGTCACAAGGGACTTTTCGATCAAAAGGGGTAGATCGAGAAGTCTCAAGGGGACTTCTCGACTGAGATGAAACGGATCGAAAAGTCTCAGAGGGACTTTTCGATCGAGAATGCTGATCGAGAAGTCTCAAGGGGACTTCTCGATTGAGAGCAGCTGGTCGAAGAGTCACAGAAGGGGACTTTTCGACTGGAAATGCCTGATCGAAAAGCCACAAAGGGGGCTTTCTCGATCGAAAAGGGGGTAGAAAAGGGGTTTTTTCGATCAGAGGCCTGATCGAAAAGTGCTGGAAGGGTCGAAAAGCTTCTGAAACACGAACAAAATTCCACGAATACTTCTGTCTTGACTTGTAACCTGCACAAAAACACCTCCGAATGTGCTAAAAGCTGAAAATCGCCACAAAACTCAAACCGTTAGTTGTCAAAAACTTGAATCAGATATCGCAAGAGCCTTGAAACTTGCATTTCTTGGCTCTGATACCAATTGTAAGGATCAAACTAACCCTCACGCGATATCAAAGACTAGCAAAACCGTGCGGAATCCGGTTTAGCTAGGTGATTCAAGTATGAATAATATAAGCAATAATCGAATAATATAAGAACACAAATAACGAACACAAACCGATAAGTAAACTTGAGAATCCTTGAATATCGATTGCCAAACACCTAGAACCAATCACTAAAGTGATTCGGTTACACACACAATCCGCAAAAACACAAGCAACCCTCAAACGATTTAAGATGGGTCTATATATAGTAGAGATTGACATGGTAAGCAAGTCAATCTCTTTACATTTTTGAACCCTAAGCCCACTTAAACCGATCGGACCCAAAACCCATAATAAACCTACAAAAGTTAGCCCAATTACAATTATCTACTAGCCCACAAGTATTAATATAAACCCAAAATTCATCTAATGCAAAAGCCTCATTTTCTAGGTCTCTACAGACAAATCTAAGGTTAAGTGTTATGAGTGTTCTGTATATGGTCACTTTGCAAGAGAATGTCCAAGTTCAATTGAAAATAAGCTAAAGTCTGTTCAACATGCTCATATGGTTTTTCATTCACCAAGTGAAACTTCTAAGAGTGAAGAAAAAGGTGTTTCTTTTAATGGGGGATTAAATGAGGTGTATTGGCATCCAGATGAATTTGCTTGGAATGCAGATGCTGAAGCTAAAAGGAAAATTGCTCCAATTACCATGGCTTTAACTGCTTGTCATGATGATGAGGACAACTTTCTGACTGATTCTGATTCTTATTCAAGTGCATCTTTGGTTCAAGAAGATTTATCTAAGGTTTCTGATAGTTCACAGGTTGAGGAGTTTAAATGTTTTGAATATGTAAAACTACACAAAACAGTTGCACATTTTGAACACCGTCTTCAAACATCAACTGAAGAGATTGTGGTGCTAAAGAAAAAGTTGGAATATTTTCAAAAGAAATATTATGATTTAGTTTATGTTCATGAAGATGTTTTGAAAGAAAAAGTTCAATTGACTGAAGAGTGTGAGAAAGCCAAAGCTGATGCTTTAGACGCAGCTCAAGATTTTGAGAATTTATTTGAGAAAAGTTATCCAGTTCAGCAAAAGTATGAGGAAGATACTGCTCTTATTGCTAAAACTGCTGTTACTGTTGAGAAGCTTCAAAATAAAATTTCTATGCTTCAGGATGAGAATATTCTTTATTGTGATAAGAATGAGGTATTGACTAAAGATGTTGAGATCTATAAGAAAAAGAGAGAAAATGTTCTTGAAGAGTTGTTTGCTGAATGTGAGATCCGAAAGTTACAAACTTATGAATATGATGATCTCAATGAAAAGTTCATCAAGGCACAAAAGGAGGTGTTTGAGGGTCAACAAAAGATTAATGATTTGAAATTGGAAATTTTGGAGTTGAAGAGGCAAGTGAAGAATTGTAATTTGTCACCGATATTGCTAAATTTCGTATACAAGCATGATAAGAGTTTGGAGAATTCTAAGGCAGATGATGTTCACTTGGTACCTCAACCATTGGATTTAATTGAAGTTACTTCTGCTCCGCTTGATCCTAAAGCTGAAGTGCATGATTATTCAAAATTTGCCACTCCACCTAAGAAGAACAAGTCTATGTCTAAGAAGACAGAAAAGTCTTTGAGTGATGCTCCAAAATTTGTTTCAAAGTCTGTGCTTCTAGAAAATGAAAATGTGTTTGATAAGGTTGTTTCAAGTTCTTCTTCTGCAACTGAAGAAGAGAAAGTTTTAATTAAGAAGAACAATCTGAAAGATATTAAAGAAAAATTCACTTACGAAGCGAAGGAAAGAGAAGCTTTGGGTTCTTCGTCCAATTCTTCAAAGACTCAAGGATTCAAACACAAAGGTTTGGGTTATGAAGTGAAGGAAGAACCGATTCAAGCTAAGAAACCAGTGAAGGCTGAAAAGGTTGTTAAAGCTAAAGTTGCAAAGAAATCACCGTCTCAGAAATATTTTTCTTATTATTCTGGAAGATCATCATCATCTAGGAGTCCATCTCCTAGATATGATTCTTCTGATGATTTCTTTGATAATTTTGATTTTGAACATTCATCTGGTTTTCAAAAACCAAAACAATTTTCAAACATTTTTAGAGAGAGACTTTCTTATGCATGTCGTCAACCGGGACATCTCGCTTCTGATTGTCCGACGACTGCATATATCCACAACACTGCTAAATATGTGGATAACAAATGGCAGATTTTTGATGAACCATGGTCCCCAAAGATCCAATCAACCCGTAAATCGTCTTGGTCTAAACCAAGTACGTCGGTTGAATCTGAATCTGGTTCTGAACAAAAGTTAAAAATTTTACAAATGTGGAAACCGAAAGCTGTTTCCAGGGTCAACAGTGACTATGTGGAAGACACTGGGCGACCCGACGCTGTTGAATCAGGTCGATCTCAAAGCGATTAATGTTTTATTTGGTGTCAAGCAGGTATTTCAGGAAGACCTTTCGGTGATTGGAAAATTGCTGATTGTGGAATATCTGTGCTAACTTAACTTGAATTTTACAATAAAATTCTGATTTTAAAAAATGCTTAACTGACCGTATTCGTGTTGGTTGAACAATTTTTTATTTGTTGTTTACTTCGTCTCATTCTGAGGGGGAGTTTGTTGCAGAAATACAAAAATAGTGTGCTGTTTTTCAAATCGTTAAAAAGAAAATCTATAAATAGAGTCGTCATTTTTAGGGGGGGGGGGATCTGAAAAAGACAAAAACATTGAAAAATGCAAAAAGCCAAAAACATTGAAATATGAGAAATCGTATCTGACATGATTAGAAAATGATGGTACATTGGCTTACATCATCTGACTTATGGATAAAATAGATGAAAAAGCCATAAGAGCATTTGATCGATGTGTAAGATAGGCTCGGCAAATCAAAAAGTATTCAAATGAGATATACACTATATCTGATGCTTGATTTAGTGGACAACATCTTGATGCATATCCCATGATATGTCAAGAAAAAGATATGTGAAAAATAAAATGAGAAGTCACTGTGTATACGTGTGTTCATTTTGCAAAGATTTAAGCTTGTTTGATTTTCTTTATTTTGTCAAACGATCGGACATTCTTTGCGTGCTCACAAGGCTGACCTGATTGTTGTTCGTTTGACATTTTGCTTTATTTTCTTTGGTGTTTCGTATAACTCATCGGACTTTCTCTGCGTGTCCATAAGACCGACCTGATTGTTGTTGAGTTATACAATTTCAACTTGTTTTAGTTTCTTATTTTGTTAAATCCGAGGCTTTATCTACGTATCGAAAGATCGACCTTAAGGTAGACGATTTAACGTTCTTAGTTCTTTTTGCATGGAACACAGTTGACTATATCATGGTTACAATCATTATGTGATTAAAATCACAAATGAAATCACAAAATGTGATAAGCAAATAGCGTATCTGAGTATGTCTGATAGTGTGGGGTACACTGGTCAATGCAAATCTAATCAATATCTTTGTCATATCCAGATGTTAGGAATATGATTTTGCTTGAGTTTAAATTTGGACAGATTATATCTGCAATCGACATGGGTTATGTGCTACAATAATCAAAATTGATGTGTAGTTCAGCATGTTATGTCCAATATGATCCCAAGTTGTGATATTTCTCATAAAAGACAAAAATAGTGTCTAATTCTGTACCGCATTTACATTTCATATCAGAAAATACCAAAAAGATTTTAGGGTGTTTTGATATAAAGTTTCTAAAAGCCAAAAAGATTTTGTTTCTGATTTGTTTTCGATTGATCAACACGGAATAAGAAATCAAATTTCAAAATCAAAATATCTTGGAGTCTCGAAGAGACGTTTTGCGCCAAGATCATTTATGTTGGCAGGGTTCTAAGTGGAAAGAGAACGTCACAACTTGAAGTTTTCTGAAGGTTGTTGATAAAAGGATTACACACTATGAAATATCAAGTATTCAAGATTGAATTTATCGTCAAGATCGAGGAAGAGTTTGATTGAAGATACTAGATACAAGTTTTAATGGAGGATATGATACTGCACATGCCGAGGGGGAGTTTGTTGATACATGGTCCTAGATCGTCATGTGAAGTATCGAATACAAGACGAAACATACAAGTTTGCTGAGGTCCGAACTCAGGCCGAACATAGAGTTCGGACATGGCCGAACAGGTCCGAACAGGTTCGAACTTGTGGTTTGGACCAGCGGGTTCTCAATAGTATATATAGTTGTCTTGTAATAGAATTTATGAGCTTCTTGGTCATATCTTCTCTATGTACTCCGTGGTTGTCTCTGTGGTTAATACAAGTCATTTGTATTTACTTCGTGTGTTTGATTACTCGTATTACATTGATTTCCTAACGACTAAGTAGAAGATCCGCATGCTCACGCACTTTCAAATTGAAGTCTAATTTAGCATGTTATGTTTAATACGATCCCAAGTTATGATCTTTCTCACAAAAGACAAAAATAATGTCTGATTCTGTAGTGCATTTACTTTTCATTATCAGAAAATACCAAAAAGATTTTTGGTGTGTTTTGATATAAAGTTTATAAAAATCAAAAATATTTTATTTCTTATTTCTTTTCGATTGATCAACACGGTATACGAAATCAATTTCAAAAACAAAATATCTTGGAGTCTCGAAGAGACGTTATGCGCCAAGATTATTTATGTTGGCGGGTTTCTAAGTGGAAAGAGAACATCACAATTTCAATTCTTCTGAAGATTGTTGATAACGAGATTACACACGATGCAATATCAAGTATTCAAGATCAGATTCATCGTCAAGTTGAGGGAGAGTTTGATTGAAGATACATGATATAAGTTTTAATGAAGGAATTTATACTGCACGTGCCGAGAGGGAGTTTGCTAGTACTTGAGACTTGATCGTCATGTGAAGTATCCAGTACAAGACAAGATGGTGCAAGATTGGTTCTAGCCGAACCCTAGGCGAACTCTAGGTTCGGAACCTTGTCCGAACCTGAGGTTCGGACGGTCGTGGTTTAGCTAGTATAAATAGTCGTCTTGTGTTGTATACAGTAGACTTCTTGGACAAATCTTTTATGTGTCATTCTGTGTAAACTCTCTGTGGTCTAATACAAGCTTGATTGTATTTACTCTTGCGTTCACACTCGTTTTACATTGATTTCAATACGATTGAGTAGACGATCACACGCTCGCGCATTTTCAGAAACGCCTAGTGCTCAATTTTCAGTACTTTTCTCCTTTTTGATCTTCAATTCTTCTCCTTTGCTCATTTCCCTGGAGATCTGCACCAGAACTACAAGATAAACGTAAAACACAACCTAAGACACTAACACTCATTAAAAACTAAAAGCTCAAAGAAAATCAC
Organism: Deinandra increscens subsp. villosa; assembly: GCA_039602395.1. NCBI lineage: Eukaryota > Viridiplantae > Streptophyta > Magnoliopsida > Asterales > Asteraceae > Deinandra > Deinandra increscens. Next base: position 52,309,092 of record JBCNJP010000023.1, read on the forward strand.
TCAAAAGACTCACAAAACGACTCGAAAACATAAAGGAAAACCCATGTGTTTTGCAACACATCAAATATCCCCCACTTAACTTTTTTCGTCCCCGAAAAAACCTGCAAATGGAATCATAACCTGAGTAATTGGCTTCCAAACTTTTCAATTTCATCACTTTTAATTCAATTAGCTTACATCCCGAAAGCGATTATCGATAATTCGATCCGACTAAACCCAACCACTGACCTTTCAGTCCCCAAGGCGTTTATACTTTGCCGGATATATTTCAGTCTGCCTATGTGTCCCACTCTAGAAAAATCAAGTGCAACCTAATCGCAAATCATATTCAGTCCAAGCAAAGGGTAATAAAGATTTAAGTTTTAAATTTTTCCCACCCCCTTTAAATTAGATACAAAGATGTCCAAACAATGATGAAATTTATTAGAATGTGAAACTTTTGAGCATTTATTCTCTAATTTACTATATTTTTCCTCTCTTTTTTCCATATATATATATATATATATATATATATATATATATATATATATATATATACTAGCCGTGTGCCCGCGCGTTGCGGCGGCAACAGTTTATGGCACGTTATTTGTCATTTATTGGCGCGTTATAGCGGCGCGAGAATTTACAACGTAATATTCGTCACCATTAGCATGATGCGGTGCGAGGAAAACTTACAACGTGGTACTCAGTTCCTGTGTACGCGATGTGGTGGTTCTGACACTTTACATCGTAGTACTTGTTTTTCTATCCGCGCGATGCAGCAACAGTGACAATTTACAAAGTTGTACTCATTTTTGTCGTGATATATTGTATTATACGTTTGTTAGTTTTCTTATTCGTATTCCACATTTAATATAAATGTTGTACATCTGAACCAACCAAGCGGAGATAAGCCATAACTGATAAAATTTAGCTGCAATCATAACTAATGTTAAACAAACACAATTTTGAGACCATTTTATAACCGGTAGACAAAATACAAACAATCAAAATATATTTCCAAGCCATTTGAGTCTATCAATAAATTCTTTAATGGGGACTTTACAATCGCAATCTTTATCAAATTCTTTCAAATATTTCTTCCATTGTTTTCTCCTTGTTCCAAGTTATATGCCTAAATTAACATCACAAAGATAGAATCAAAGAAATATTACAAACTCATATTGATCACATACACGCAATATAAATGCATCAACAAGGATAAACCGAGTACATAAGATTTATATAGAGCGACAAAATTTCTAACGGAGACAAGCTTGTAAGCCAAATTTTCTTCTATCACCATCACTTATACAATTGTTTTAAATTTGGACATTCTTGTCAAGAAAAAATATATAAAATTCTACACTTTCATTATACAGATGAAAACTATTTCCACATGCATTTGACACAATAATCACAAACTTTAAAACTTGGTAGAGATGGATATCCGCCTTCTGGTGGAGGCCTCAAGGATGGCGTTAAATTTTCCAGCATGCCTCCTGCCAATCTAATTTCCTATCAAACAATCTTACAGATCATAAATGCTTATGACTGCACATATATATATATATATATATATATATATATATATATATATATATATATATATGTATATATATAGGTTGGATTCTTTAAAAAAAGTGTTGTAAAAATTTCTTTTCCACTATACCAGATTTTTGCGTAATCTAGTACAAAAAAGCACTTTTTAGCATGTTTAAGCAAAATCTTCTTTGTATTGAAGAACTTGCCGGGTAATGAGGATATCCCCATCAAGAAACTCGGCAATTGAGCTTCCATGTTGTTTGGAACTAAACAAGATACAAAGAGCATGAATTTAACCATGCATATTCCTATTTTGCATATTTTGATTGGGATGGAAATACTTACAGGACTCACCATACGGGCATGAACCCTGTAAAAGAAAAGCATACCATAAACTGTATGTATTTGTGGGAATTCATGAAGCTTTTCATGAGTTTGGGAAAAAGTTGGCAGCTTTATTACTGGTTTGACCTCAAAAGTCAAATATGACAAAATTTAGGATGACCTGAAAGTTCTATAACATAAAAAGTTGGCAGCTTTACTATTGCTTTGACACAAAAGCCATCCTAAATTTAGCAGCTTTATGCTAGAACCTACAAAGAAACCTGATCCTACCAAAAAGAAATCAATGAACACAAGGAAATGGTAAAAGGAAATAGATAAATTACCTGGGTCAGGAACAACAACATGGTATTGAACTGATTGGATTTTCGGTATGGTGCGCTCCAACAGCAACCAGATCATACTTATAGGTCAATTGTCTCCATTTTACAACAATGAAATTTATGATTAGGGGCTGCTGACCTGGCCTTAGTGCTGAGATTTGGAGCTCTTGTCGTTAGTTCCTCCAGCTCCAATTTAACCTAATTGTTAGAGATTCTCCAATACACCACAAAACTGCTCGAACAGGGAGCCAACCCCAGACTGATTCCTGAATAAAGTAAACACAAAATCAGACTTAAGCAAAATCAAATTGACATGTATTAGTTTAGAACTCTTCATTAATGAGATAATTCAGAAATTTGAGCTGAAAATGGTTCAAAATCATATGGAACATATGTAACAATAAAAGTCAAGAAAGTCTACCTAGAATATATAGCATGTTGGCCAGAGACCATCAAGAATGTTGGTTTCTTAAAAAATAATGTAAAATTAGAAAGCATCTTAAGTATAGATCTGGAAAAAAAATACAAGGAAATTTACATACATATCACAAGAAGCAATTATATTATAGCTCCATATGCTAAAAGAAATATTTAAAACTTAGGGAAAAGAAAAGAATTTATGAATTGGTAATTTCCAATAGCCTTAGACATGGCAACTGATATCAAACTGATTATTAACTCCTAAATAATCAGAAATTTAAAAGAACATTTATTTATCCAAACATTAATCGGAGATTTTAATCTAGCCAAAACTTAGAGAAAAAAATAAACATACCAGATCTGCATTTGCAGACCTTGCAGATTGTAAGCCCAAGTAAATTTAAGTCCTTTAGCACCAACCAAAAAACGACACCAACCTATGCAAAAAAAGAATCAGAAAAAGCCCACCCTGCAAAATATGTTCAGACGAATAATACTGATTAAAAAGATACAAGAACAATTTACCTTCCATATTATTTATTCTGTTATTTAAGCAAAGAATACTCAAATTTGTAGGATAATATTCAAATTGTCAGTGATAAGCAGTACAGAACCATATTCAATCCAATTCATCTTTTTATCGTATTAAATCCATTCAAGCACTGTCTATATTTGTATAAAGTTAGAACACGAAACCAAATGGAGCAAGTGCAGAAATCAACCTTTTCTTACACCATTACAATTTTAAAAATCCATTCTTCTGGTAGAAAGGACATGAAATGTAGCAGACAAAAGAAGACACCCAAAAGTAAACAAAATAAAAATCCATCTCGGAATGAGTAATACCTTTAGTGGCAGATTTGTTCATCTTAAATGATGAGCATTAACCTTCAAAAAGCCTCGACATGGGACCTGCAAAAAAAACAGTTACTGAATATTAGGAGATATACCATCCACATCTATTAGGAACCAAGAATAGAATGAAACACACATGTTCAAGTTCAATACTATTTCATAAAATGAAATCGAACTCCAAAAGTACACACTATGTTGCTTCATGAACCCCCCTTTTCATTCTGATTTAACCAAAAAGAAAAAAGAAAAAAATCATCAGACAAATGGAATCATTCCAACGCCATCGTTATTAGTATCCTTACAAATTTAATGTTTTTTACCACTAACCATATCAATAAATATTTTTTAGAAAATATAAAAAGTTAAGGTAGCAGAAAACATCCTAATGTTGAGATAGCCATTTGGTTTTCCTTCTATAATGGTGAATTAGCAAACATAGGTATAGCAATCTGATTCATTATAAATTAGTGAGATCCACATATCATGATCTGGACTTATGAATAAAACAATTTAGGAGATTTTGTTCATAAAAATTTCACTTTGGGCTACTGTCGACCCATTATCAGTTGACATGTATACCCAGGGATAATAAACAGAAACAAATGAACAAAAATCAACATGCACACACAAAAATTATGTCATCAAACACCTCTACAAAATGGTCAATAAAAAATCGAGTTTAACGATCCCACCAAACGACTATATAGCCAGTTTTCAATGTTCAGAAAATCACCAATGGCTAGCCAGTTTCTTTGAGTCTTATAAATGGGTGTGGTTACGACTTATCACTAACGGGTCAGATATAGAACTTAGACAAAGGGTCGGTTTCTCAAATCATGAAACAACATGGAATAGAAATTTTGCCCGAAATAATCCCATCAGATATGTAAAACCCAAAAACACATCACAGGAGCCAACTAATTAGGTTCAAAGGTATGTGTTTCGAGTTTCTGTAGGAGAACGAAATGATAGCACATAAACTACAGGTAACTTCACTTTTTCGTAGATAAAAACAAAGAGCACAAAGGAGTCAACTTCTTATGTCAATCACTAAAAACATGGTTAGAAATTGTAACATTTATTGTATATGAATCTAGCTACAAGTAATCCAATTGAAATAACAATGATTAGTTGCAAGTAAACTATACCAACTCCAGTTGTTTCATGGTTAGTTGTTTCATGGTTAGTTGCACTGAAAAAAGGAAATCCTGATTTAATTATTGACGGTGAAAGTTGGGTGACCTGTGTAAGAGATAACAATATCACTTACATAATTCATTTCAAACTATCATTAATGAACAACATTAAGGACATAAAAACCAGTCAACACACAAACAAAAAATTTGGTCAGCAAATTATTTATCATCAAAAGCCATGGCTGATTTCTTTCTGATCAGGGATGCAGTAACCCCATTTAGAATCACTATCCCCCATGATTGAATTTCATAACACCAGAACAATGGTAAGGAGCAGTTGCTATCAAGTAAGATAATCATTTGATCGAGAAATATTGCAAGAACACTAAAAATGATGAAGCAATATAAGCTTATATTAATCCCTGCAGACCAGTAACTTCTGCTGATTATACACAAAGTTGAACCCCTGATATAAATTTGTGTTTTTAATATAAAATTAGCAGAAGAAGCACTACGAATTACAAATGAATTTGACCCAAAAAAAAACTAATCATGCTTCTTTCCTTCTGTTCTATAGTGATCAAATTGAAACAAACTAATGCTTATTAAATGTAAAAATAAAATGCTTGACACCTTCAATTAAAAACTCACCTGCAAGAAGGCAAATCGCAGATAACAAGACAACAATAGCAGATAGAACGAACTGAATCTTTGCAAAAAGTTTGAGACAATTGCTCCTCCATTCCGATATGTACATAAAAAGAAAAAACAAATTATAATCTAATATTCATACAGACTCTAACTCCAATCTTTACAAAAAAAAAAAAGTACATCTCACCTTTTGATGAACCTGCCGTCATAACTATCCAATTGAATATACTTTAGCTTCAAAAGAAGATAACCATAATAAACACAAAATTACCAAACAAAAAATTAAAAAGAGTTCAAAACCTGAGCTTTTAATCTTGATTCAAGAGCGGATTCAAGTTAGACTACAGCGACTAAAAAGAATTCAACAGCTTTCAATCTCAATTCAAGGTATACTATAACGACAAAACCAAATCTCTTTGCATAACCAGAAAAAGCCCTCAACCATTCATAAGAATCAATTATTCCCAAACTGCAAGAGTGAGTTATATGCGATAATAATAAAGAAACTTCCTATTTAAATAACATCATCAACAATACCTGCATCTAATATAAATGATTCACTCTAAAAACAGAAGAAAACATTGAACAACTAAGGCATAATACACAAAATAACCACAATCGTACCTACTTGCTCTCACCGACATGAACATCATAGAAATCGGATGAGAGCCAAGAAACCCTTGAGATAGAAGAATTTGTGGATCAACAGAGAGACAAGAAGCCTGTAAAGCAAAAGCTGGTTTGAAATTAATAAAGATAAGCATATCAAAAACACGTAAAGAAACAAAAATATCACACAGATGATATGAATACGAAGAACAGTAGACAAATTGATTAAGAACTCACCAGATTTGGTTTCCGAGAGAGAATCAGTGATATGCGAGACTTGTGGAGAACTTTGCATTTCAAATTTCAAAATCCTTTCACTCTGCGATATGAATTAGGTCAAAAGGGCGGCAGGCTTTCTTTTATGTATCAATTTGACATTTTCCCAAATTTATGTTGCATTGAATTTCAAAGATCAAAAGAAGGAGAAAATATAGCTCAAAGAGGAGATTCTCTGCATCCCTTTCCAAAATCTGATCCTGCAAGTCTGTATTTTGAGATGGATTTTGAATTAGGACTTGTTTAAGCATGCTTGAACCGATGAAAGGGTGAAAGATACGTCCCCTGATGAAAAGCAGATTCAGCTGAGGCTTGAACAGTTGTACTGAAACGGAAAAGAAGAGAAAAGGGAAGAACGGATCGATTTTGGTGTTATGTTGAAAAGGGGAAAGCGTCTTAAAATTAAGACGGTGAAAATTACAATTGTGCCATTTTGATCAATATGGTTTATATAATAGTATATATATATATATATATATATATATATATATATATATACTAGGGGTATACCCGCGCGTTGCGACGGCGGCAGTTTATAGTGTGTTATTCATCAATTGTTCGTTTTTTATGGCGGCGCGACAATTTACATCGCAGTATTCGTTTTTTTAGCGCGCTGCAGTCCGGTGTCAACTTATAATGCGTTATATGCGTGTCATTGGCGGAAGCAATATGCAATTGTATTTTATGAAAGAAGCAACGTGGTACTTAATTATAATTTGTTGCTTAAAAATCCATCTATGTGTAAATATACAAAAAAAAATCAATAAGTTGTATTCAACTATTATATGTGATGAACGCAAATATTGAAAAAATATATTATTATTTCAAAGCGTTATTCGTCATTTTGTTGGCGCGTTATGATGACACAATAATTTATAAGGGGATATTCATTATTTGTTTGTGTTGATGAATCGATGATTTAATTTGGTCGAATCGGAGGAACATTTAAATTGGTCAAATTTTCCCCCACATAACCCATTTCACTTTTGAAACCCATTTCACTTTTGAGGTTATCTCATAGAAAAACTTGGTAGCCTTGTTAACCCAAAAAATGAAGAAAAGCAAAGTTTAAAATATTTGCAAGATTTGTAAAGAGACTAAATTGCTGGCAGTTTATTATAGGTTTGACCCCAAAAGTTAAACATGCATAAATTTGGGTATAAATTAAGCTTATCAAGCACAATGGTCATCATCTCTCAACCGGTGACCTGTGTTAAAATCAAGAACATGAGCATCACTCATTTTCCATGAGTTCCAATCCATTTCATCCAACAAAAGATTGCTCATACCAACAAAAGAGTGTTAAGAGTGTTCATACAAATAGGCATGAAAAGTTAGAAGTTGTGAATAGGTTAACAACTTACCAAAGAATTAATTTACAAACATAGACTAAAGAGATTACACCAAATGTCCACAAAATACAGTGGCGTTGTTGTGATGACATCAATGTTTGATCTATCTGAAAAAATCAAAAACCAATGTTCAAATTATAACGGGTAAGTTTTACAACAAAACTTACAACTAATAACAGAATAGATAGTACCTGAAGGTGGGAATGATTGTCTGCTGTTATTTTATCATCAAAGCTCTAATAATCAAAAGAAACAATAGAAGTCAAAGGCTAGTGAAAAAATCAACATCATAAAAATGTTATAAAACATACCAGATCATTGGGTTTAACATCATATTTACATATCTTGACTTTATCTTAATTAAATATCAAAATAAGGATGCTGAATGTGAGAATTTTCACTTATCTCAGAATCATCAAAATCAGAAAGGGTGTCACTTTCATCAGGAATGGCCTCCTTTCAATAGCGACCTCGGGATATAATTAAGTTTAAGACTTTGGTACTTACATGTCCCCAGTTGAATCCCCAGTTGATTACCATACCTCACATAATATGTTTCCAAAATAGAAATGAAGAGAATATTATTTAAAATAGGTACCATCTTAAATGACTGGAGAACTTACTGTTATCAGTGGCTCCAAATATCAATCAAAACAACCCCAAACTTCACTCTGAAACCATCTTGGTTCGAGATAATTCCCCGTTAACTTGGAAGGAAGAAACCACACATTAGTGATGCGTATGCACGCCGCATTTGATCAGAAACAGTCACAACAAAAGCAACCTGCAACATGATTACATTTCATTAGAACAAAACAGATTATAACATCCAATAAATAAAATAATTTATAACCTCCAAATTAAGTAACCAAAGGTTCATGACTCATTAAAAGGAAGAGTTGCTCTCTTCTGAATTTCCCACTTGGTGTTAGTGGGAATTTCTTCTAGGAACTTTGAACCTGTTATTGTACACAAAGGAAGATAAAGCTAAACATTAGGTGCAGCAACTATGAACGTATCAATTCGGGCTATGCTTTATTCCTAATGGGTCAAATCGGTAAATACATTTATATAAAGTGGCTCTCATGCTTAAGTAAGATGAACCCAAACTTAAAAAAGAACAGCAATGGACATTTTAAAATAGGAATTAGATCTAAAGAAAACATGATTCATATAAAAAGCATATATACGATGAAGAGATTATAGAAAACACTAATTTAATAGTTCCAAATAAACCAAATCGATAATAACAAGTTGATCCTTTCTAGAAATCAATACAAACATATAGATCAATAGATGAACACCTACGATAGGTTATTTATTTATTTCAAACCAGATTAGAAAACCCCTTGATCTAATTTCATGTATTATCAATAAGATACTTTTAACCTCCTTTGGGTCATCCGCAAACCAAAGAGAAACAAGATCAATCTACCTCAGCAAGTGTAAAGAGCTTGGAAATCATTTTGACAGTAGCCCACTGTCTTGAATAATGCAACAATATCCCATCAAACTCGCGGCCTAAAACCAAAATAAAAAAGCACACTTCACTCTCTTAGCCAACACATAAAATATTAACAAAATTTAGAAAGATATTCATTTGGTAGCAGTTTATAAGAACTCAATGTGTTAAGAACAAGAATACCAAATCACATGCTGCTTCTACAATCCGTCTTTCCAGAACCCAAAGCTTTACGTTCATAAAAGCTCATGAATTTTAAAAAATTTTAAGCAAACATTTGTAATTTTGAGGAATGTCTCAACTCTAAACGGAAATAAGATATAAAATCACCCAAGATGAACTAACACACACCTTTGAAGCAATAGCCAACAAATATTTGGCACGATGCGCTCCTGAAGCTGATGAACGAACACAAACTAAACACAACAGCCAAAAAAAATTAAACCTTTTTGTACCAAAGTTCAGGCTCGTTAGAGCCTAACTGTTTCAAGTCGCTTTTGTACCACCAAATAACCTGCTTTATATTTAATCAAACAAAATAAATAAAGTTAGTTAGCTAAAGTAACAAATAAAATCAGTGTGTCTAGATTGACAAACACCATATTTTATAAACACCATATATTACAAACAAATAAGTTAGCATAACGCTCAAGAATAGTTATATTAAGAAAACAGCCCCAGATTTTACAGCCATAATGATTTGACTTTTAGGGTTTCAAAGCTAGATCTGAAGTCAAATGTGATGAACAAACAGACCTGAATTTTAAGGTTGCATAGCACTTTCTCCTTCGATTAACCGCTTCCTACACCTACAATAAGCAAAATCAAAATGTGACTTAAATTACATCACATTATCAAAACTGAACCGTAATCTTATAGCAATGAACGGGAAAATACATGAAGGACCGATAGAACCCCAACATAATTCGAAAATCTGCATTAAATTGACTGAAGCGAACTCATAAGATTGTAATTTTAGATTCATCAGTTAAATTTAAACAAAAGAACACACAAATTTATAAAAATTATTCAAATCTAATAAAAAAAAGCTAGGGTTCAGAAAGAAATTACCGAGAAGATCTGCGGATAGAAATCGAGAAACCAACTCTTTGCAAGAACTAACGTTGTCCTGGTCACGAAAGCAGATCTGATCTGTACATAGAAATCGAGAAGACGATGAAGCAAATCGCAAATACAGTGACAAAATAAAGTAAAATCAACAATAAAGCCACAAAAGCTTCACACCTACGATTCAGACTGTCTTGAGACCTGCGATAGAAATCGAGAGAGAGTGTGATACTGAAAACAAAGATTTAATGATTTCGCAGCTTTCAAACATCATCTCCAGCCCCTAAAACATCATCAATACTCAGATATGTGAACTAAATGAAGAGATTGGGACATCAAGCAACCAATCTCTTACCTGAAATTGTCGATCTAGGGGTTTTGGATGACAAGAAACCCTAGACGGTAGAAACCCTAGACAAGCGATCAATGACGATAGAAACGAATTAAGCAAGACAAGAAACGAATTAAGCAACAAACGAATTAAGCAAGAAGAATTAAGCAATAAACTGACCTCAGGGGTTTAGGAACTTGCAAGAAACGAATTAAGCAATAAACTGACATCAGGGATTGTGTGTATTTATAGGGTGATTTTAATTTCAGGGATTTTGAATTTCAAACGACCGCCAAGAAGAAGAGGAGTGTTTCTGGTTTGCTTTTGAAGAAGAAAGCATACGTCCCATCTCACTTGCAGGTTTCAATTGACCGCCAAGAAGAAGAGGAGCGCCTGCAATCAACAGTAAGGCGAAAAGCATATGTCCCATCTCACCTGCAGGTTTGCTTTTGAATCTCGTTGGATACTTCTGGTTTGAAGAAGAACGAAGAAAAGCTTTATCTTGTTGTACAAATCAAACCTTATTTCAACTGTGAAGAAAGAAAAGCAGATGTCGCATCGAAGGTGTCCTTGTCTGACCACCAACGCTTCTGGTTCAAAATGAACGATTCGGTTCATGTGGAACTGATGTTGCTTCTCTTGCTTGTACATTATGCTTCCTTTATTTGTACGTTTTAATTTTAAGAGATTTGGTTCATTTGAAAAGAAATGCATTATAAAGTAGTAAAGATATATATTTTTACTTATTTATTTTTTCTAATTTATTTTAATTGGTCAATTTTAACTAAGATTACCAATGAACATCATCAGAGGCATTCTTTTGCAAGATGATATCCCCAAAATCATACGTGAGTATTTTGCCCACGAGATCCAGAACATCATCAGAGGCACGCTGCTGCAGGATACTATCCCCAGTTTGTACATGAGTATTTTGTCCCTTCACTCTAAAAGTATTAACCAATAATATTACCTAATATGCTAATGATGGAAAAATGGGGTGCCACCGCATTGGTGTGCCAGGTTATTCTAAGGACATAGAAGTATCTAGTCTAAAGTGGTCTCTTTCCTCTTAATCATCAGTTTCAGTATTCATATCACTCCTAAAATGGGAACCCACTAACAGACTGATTAATTACATATTTATACAACAATAAACACAATGGGATAATTAAGCCTTACTAAGTCAGCTGGGCCTACCAATACATCACTAACCGGTAATGCTTCCAACTTTTAATTATATTTATCATTTAAGCCCTTAATCAAACAACCAATCCTCGGTTTTACCTATCATCTTCCATTATAAACTGCATATTTAATCAGAAACATTTTTTTCAATTTTTTTCATGTTTTTTTTCAATTTGTTTTCGAACAAAACTCACACTTTAAACAAACACACTAAGAGTGACTCGACTAACGAGACACGACATGTAGTCTCCCCATCCCACACTTGAAACTCACATTGTCCCTAATGTGAATCGAGAAACAACGCATAAACAAATAAAAGAAAAGAAAAAGAAAAGAAATAAATGCAAAAGAAATAAAATGAAAGAACAGAAAAAAATGGAACAGACTACCCTGATTGAATTAGCAAGAATGAAAAGAGTCTTGTTCCTCGCCCTCCAATGCGAACGTGATATCGAAACTCCCTAACTCCAGAATTGCATAAAAATTGTCATGGATGAAAGCGGCGACTAACCAACCAAATTCTAACAACCAAGACAAACCAAAATCACAGCAGCATATATAGATATCAAACAAACCATCCAACCGGTTAACCCCGTAAAAATTCCCAAGTATCATAATATATCAGAATATTAGTACAGACCATGGTGATAAAATCAAAAATAAAGAAAAAGTACAAGGATGTGAAATAACTGATCAAAAGTAGCCGTTGCTGTCAAAATACGCCATCTGACTCCCTACTCCTCAGCATCATCATCAGGATCATCAGGCTTGTCATCTCTAGCCTCAGGCTCACGGAAGAAATCAGGCACCTCGAACCCTTGAGAAATGAACAAACCCCGAATAGCTCAATCCTGCAAATCCATCCTCATAATCATCTCATCCCGAACCGCTTCTAAAGTCAACGGCTCTCTAACGGGTCTATCAACCGGAGGCCTCTCAGCCCTCTGCGGAATCCTCCTCCTCGGTGGTGCTCCAACCTCAACCCATCTCGGCAGATCATCAAATGGACACAAACCAGCCTTCCGCATATCCAATAAGTTGTAAGGCAACGTCGGTGGTCCAACGGTCAAATGCGAAGGCCTATACCTCTCTAACACACCCAAAAAATCAACCAACCTACTAATATACGGGCCTAGATCCAACCTTGCCTCCGGCCTACCCTTGCGGGGCCGGGCAACTGACTGAATGAAAACCATAGCGAGTTTGGTCGGGTGTCCCTCCACAAACGATCTCAAACAGAATAAATCCAACGTGTTAATCTTCTCAGCCCCAGCCCATCTACCAATCAGTGAACACGCTAAAATCCTATGAACATACCTCAAAACCGGATCCCTAATAGACGAAGCAAACAAACCGGTCCTGTACATCGCATCAGAAATCGTCTCCCAGAAAGCTCTCAATTGACTATCTACCACATATAAGTCCTTGACCTTCTTGGCCGTCCCTCTCAAACTCCTCCTAAACTCAGATGTAAGGACCTCCTCCTGTGTATAAAAACCTAAAGCCACCGCAAACTGAGGCACGCTCATCTCAAACAATCTCCTACCCAGAGCAAACGAAACAGTCACCGGAGAATCAAACTCCTTCAGATCGTATTTCCATGTCGAATGAAACTCCACAGTCAGCTCCCAGTAGTGGGGCCCATCACAAGCTAAGGTCCCATTCGAATGTCCTGTGCTGGAGCAAGTCTAGGCGCACGACTACCTCACATCTCTCACCGGCCTCATAAGTACCCTGAAACTGTAACAGGGTACGGTCCTCAATCCGGCGCTCGTCAATCGGAGGCAACTCCACCTCGTAGTCCGGTAGTACCTCCTGTGCCAAATACTAGATCTTCGACCTGTGATGGTAATTCTTTGTCGTCTTATGCTTATTTCTCGATTCACTATCAGAACCATCCATACCTGCAAAACAGATTAAACATTGATATCCAAGCAGCAAACAATCACAAATTATTTTTGGATTTTTTGTCATTTTTTCTTTTTATTTTTATAATTTATTTAATTATTTATTTTTTTAATAAAAGGAATAAAAGAAAAACTAAAATATAAAACTACAAACAACTTACTTTAAATGAAAAGGAAAAGAAAAGAACAAAAATTTTTAGAAAAATCGGGCATGACCCGTTCGTTTATTGTTCAAACCAGTTCTTCATGAAAACCTGTCAATTTATCGTAATTGCATACCAAACCCACCAGAATATTCAGTTGGAATCATCCCACACCAACCATAAACCAAATAAGCACAAATGTCCCAGAACTCGAATACCTAATATCAACACAATATGAATACCTCTAGCCCCCTGATCAAAATACCCAATGTTAAATCACAGAGCTCATGGTAGTACATCCAACAAGAACAAAGTGTCACAAAAATAACTCATCAGCAGAAAATTAGGGCTAATCAGTCAGGGTTTCTTATCAAACGCATAAGCACACTCAATTTCTAACCTAAGCCAAATAAACCATGAAACTGAAAAAAACAAAACAAAAATGTAATAGGGAGCCAAAATAAAGCAAGAAATCATACCTAGAATCGCGAATGTTAAAGAGAATGGGTGAACTATGATAGTGGTTTCAGTTAGCAGCTCACACCGGAGCTGAAATAGTGGCGGCGGATGTGGATTATCAGTTGGGTGTAATTGAAGGCGGGTGGTTGTGGTTGGAGACGGCGATGGAGGGGGTGCAGGTAGTGGTAGCGGCGATAGGTGGGTGAAGGCGGACGGATGGAATTGGATGTGGGTTATGGTGGAGTGAGGTGGTCACGGTTGTGGTGGTTATAGATGGTAAGCGGTGACATGTGGGTGAGCGGTAGCGATGGTTGTATGTAGTGGTGGAGAGCGGCGGGTGCAGATGGCCGTCTGTGGAGGTGGTAGTCGAACGGCGGAGGGTTATGGAGCGGCAGCTGTGAGGGCGGTGGTTCGGTGGTGGGTTTTCGCGATGGTGGTGGCAGCTGGAATTAGGGCTAGAAGATGTTTGGGGGTGAATGGGGGTAAGCCGAAGGGGGGGGGGCGTGTTTTAAACTAAGATATTTTTCTCTGTTTGTGACTTGCAAGCGTATCGCTTGCGAAGTACACCACAGACGGCGATACATGTTCGGCTATACATTGTGAGGCATGAACATTAGACTTGGGCTTACTTGGATGTGGGCTTGATATGTGTACGACTTGGGCCTCTTGGGCCGCTTTCACCATGTGAGTTTACGATTATGATTAGGGCTTTTGTTAGGGTAGTATAAATACCCATGTAGTTCATGTTTATGACTAGTTCTAGATTACGATTTTCAGCCTCCCTATTATAATTACGATCGTGAACTCATCTAAAGAAGATTGATCAAGTTTCATTCAAGATTTGATTGTGTTGCTTTGTTCTTCATCTCATATCAAGTCTCTTGCATTATCTTCTTCTTGAATCACTCACAAACAAGGAATCCGCACTTGTTTGTGTTTACGATATCATGAACGATTGTTGTTTCGGGACCAACAATTGGTATCAGAGCTAAGAATCATCTGATTCGAGGTTCCACGATATTAGATTCGAGTGTTTGGCTGGAAAAAGTGGAAGCTTGTTGTTGTTTTTGGTGTTTACGACTGTTTCTGGGGTGTTCTTGGAGTTTACGATCGGTGTTCTTCATCAAATCAGGGTTTACGAGCTGCAAGAAAGTGTTTACGACTTTAAGATTGGATTTTTGAGTGTTTACGACCGCGTTTACGACTCAGTAGTATGTTTACGACTTCAAGATTCAAACTTTGGGAGTTTACGACTACGTTTACGATCCAGAGGAGATTACGACCAAGTTTACGATCCGGGTGTGTTTACGACAGGGTTTACGATCTGCAAGCGTGTCAAAATCGTAAACAGGTGTTTGCGATCGGAAACCCTTTTGGACTGATTTTAAATTTTCGTAAGCTTTCGTCATGGATTATGAACCAAGCATGTACTAAAAACTGGACTTTGAGATTGTATCGACTACCCGTCCTCCCAGACTCACATCTGCTGATAACTTCCTTGAATGGAAATACAGATTCCAGAACCATTTGAAAAGTGTTGATCTGAGACTTTGGAGATCACTTGTCAATGGACCATTCATTCCTACTCACACTGAAGCGGGAAAGGTTGGAGTGGTGAAAACTGAAGCAGAATACTCGGATGATGATTGGGAAAAATGTAACAAGGATGAGAGAGCATATGCTATCATGACAATGGCATTAACTCCGGAGATTGCACAAGGATTTAAGAAGTACAAGACTGCAAAGAAACTCTGGGATGCTTTGGTGGTTGCATATGAAGGACATCCCGATATCAAGGTAAGCCGTAAACAGATGCTAAAGCAGAAGTTCAACTTGTTCAATCACATTCAAGGAGAGTCCTTTGAAGCTCAAGTTAAAAGATTTGTGTCCTTAATTACTGAGATGTCAAGCTACGACGTTTAACCCGGACTGGAGGATAAAAATCGGAAACTATTGAACAGTTTTCCCAAGTCCTGGAATACCAACATTTCAATAATCAAAGACAACAACAAGCTGGATGAGTTAACTGTTGATGAGCTAATTAACAAACTGAAGTCAAAGATGATTGATGACAAACAGAGGGAGATGAATCATCTAAGTTCACTTAGCATGGTGGGAAAACTGAATCAGGCACTCTTATCTAAAGAAGTAGGTCAAAAACAGGCTGGAAGTTCATCGGCAATGATTCGAGTTCAAACACAAAGTCAACTGCATTTGTAGCTCGATCTCAAGCAAGTTCTAGTGGAACAATCAATCCTGATGAAGCAAATGCCACAAATGATCCCAACTTTGCACTTGGAATGGGATTCATGAACAATTATCATGTCCTTATAGCTGGAACTTTGGTGCCTGCTGAGATGTTGTCAGGTGAGCTGAACCAAATTAATCCTGAAGACGTGGAAATGCTTGATGTTTCCTGGTAAATGGCAATGGCAGTTTTCCGCGCCAAGAAGTTTATGGCAACAACTGGAAGGAAAGTCTAGAAGGATCAGGATAAGATAAGAATGGGTTTTGATAAGAGCAAGCTCCGATGCTTCAATTATAATGAGTACGGACACTTTGCAAGGGAATGCACCAAGCCAAAGAAGGAGAAACCAGAAGAGAAGAAAGCTGGAGATGTTAAGGGAAAGGAAGAGATAAAGGCTTTGGTTGCAGGATTGTGGGGAATATCAATGGGCTTCGCAGGTAAAGGAATTCAGTCTAACTCGTACTATGATTGCTAAGATGGAGAATGATGATGAAGAGGAGCATGCATTTGTGGTCACTGAAGAGAAGCCGGGAGATGAGGAGGAGAACCTGGTTGAAGACAAGGAGGCATTTGCAGCCGAAGTCGACAACACAATGGTATGTACTAATCCCACTTGTGCTCATTTAATTCCTGGCCTTAGACAACTTTGGAAAAATAGTGTGATAGAATTATTTGATATGCAATGTTCTAGAAGTTCGTTTAAGGGTAGATGGGAAAAGAGTGAGGAGAAAGTCAAAGCACAGAAACTAGACATAGAGAAATACCAAGCCCTTGCCACTCAGAAGTCTGTCCTGTATGACAATGCTAAGTTAGAAATAGCTGAGCTTAGAAAGTAGGTAGATGAACTTAAACATCAGAACAATGAGTTGCAAGTGAAATTAGATGTGAATCAAATGAGAAACAAAAGAATGCTTAAAGCTGGTAAGGCATTGTCCACCTACGTAACTGATGTTAGATTTGGTAAGGATAAAAGAGGAATAGGAATTAGCTTTTCTGAAAAGAATAAGAATAGTGTTCCTCAGCCTGTGTCTAGAGATATAATAGGTATGATCTATGAGGAGGATCAGGTAGATAAATCTGAATCAGAAATGCATGAAGCAGGACCTCCCATAGATAGTGTTTTGGTTGGTGTGAAACCCATGACAGAAGAAGAGTTAGAAAATGAGAAACATATGACCTATGGTTTGGGTAATCAGAGTAGTTTGGTGACATTCACTTGTGAATCGGGTCCATCCCAGGAATCATTAAACGATAATGTTAGTTCTTCTGACGTTTTTGTTTCTTGTGCAGATGAAGTAAGGATCAAAGATGTTTCTGGGAAGGATGCTGACTATTTGAGAGTCAAAGAGTGTCATGACTCTAGTAGCTTAATTTCAGATTTACCTAAGGACGATGTTTTGGCATCTGTGTCTAAACTTAATGCGTCCAAGTCAAAACAATTGATGTTATCTATGTCATCAAAACTTGTTTCTAATTCCAATGAAGTAGTTAATGGTTTCAAAATTCGTGCGCCCAATACTAAACCTGGTCGTGAGTCTAAACCCAAGGAATTTGTCCCTTATCCCCAAGTTGTGTCTACTTTTAACAAAACGAATAAATCAAAATCGGAACAATTTTATTTAATTACGCAACCTTAGAAAGTTCCAAAACATTTGATACACAAATGGGATGATAAGCCTGAGTGGAAGTCATCTTACCCAAGGCGTTCGTATGTGTGTAGTCATGTGAATGGGCCTAGAATTATGAATTGTTTTCAGTGTGAAAAACCAGGGTATTCTGCTGCAAATTGTTTAAATAGACCTTATCAACCATACAATCCGCAAAACCCACGGACTAGTATGTTGCAGAAAATGATGACAGGTGGAAACAAAAATCAGAAACAACAAGCCTTGTCTCAGAGGAAGCAAAGTTCAAAACCAATGAAGACTCAACAGTATAAGGTTTTAAACACTAAAACTCCAGTGACAAAGCCTTTTGATGAAAAATGGAATGTTGCCAAAACTCCAAAACCAACCTACACACCTAAAGGAGTTTATCAAAGAAAAGATAAGATGAAATCTGAACTTGTTGAAAAACAGGTATCTAAAACAAAAGGGTTTTCTCAACCTAAAGGTAAAACAAAGAAGGTTTCTAAACCAAAAGATGTTTCTCAAACAAAACAAGTTATTCAAACAAAATTGAAACTTGAGTGGACACCGGTCAAGAAACATGCATATAAAAATGTCACATCTCCACAAAAGAAACCTGCAACTGTAAAGAATTCAACCAATGTGTCAAAACCTCAGAAACACACTTTGTGGAAACCAAAAGTCAACACTCAAAGTTTGGGTGTAACTGAATCAAAATCAGGAATGTCCTTCAATTAGTTAACTACATTGACTCCAAGGGTGTGCCCAGATCTGTTATGGCCTGGGTACCCGAATCTAACTGATCTTTGATTCATATAGGGACAGCCGAGAAGAACTGTCAACAATCTCTGGTACGTTGATAGTGGTTGCTCCCGACATATGACCAGAGATTTATCACTTTTGGAAGAGGTACAAGATTTCAATGGAGGAGATGTTTCTTTTGCTGGTGGAGTTGGTGGCCAGATCAGCAAGAAAGGTGTGGTGAAGAATGGCAGTTTGACGTTAAAATGAATATCTGGCATTGTTATGGCATCGTCGTCTGGGACATGCCAACATGAAGAATCTGACCAAGCTGGCAAAGGGAGAGCATGTTAGAAACCTTCCCATCAAGGACTTCACATCAATTGAGAAGTGTGTTGCATGTGCTAAAGGGAAGCAGCACAAGTTGCCACATCGTTCTAAAATGACAAACTCTATTTCGTCTGTGTTGAAACTACTACATATGGATCTCTTCGGCCCAATGCAAGTACTAAGTATCAGCAAGCTATCATATTGCCTGGTGATAGTGGATAACTTCTCTCGATTTACTTGGGTGTTCTTTTTGTCAAACAAGTATGAAACTCCAGCACTTGTGAAACAGTTTGTTACTCTCATAGAGAATCAGATGAGCAAGAAAGTGAAGGCAATAAGATCAGACAACGGAACAGAGTTTAAGAATGCTGAATTGAATATGTTCTGTGGAGAGAAAGGTATAGAAAGGCAAAACAATGCACCGTACACGCCTCAACATAATGGTGTTGCTGAAAGAAGAAACAGAACACTCATTGAAGCTGCAAGAACTATGCTGTGTGAAGCAAGACTGCCAATTTTCTTTTGGGCCGAAGCAGTCAACACTGCTTGTTATGTGCAAAATCAGGTACCTTTGAACAAACGGCATGAGAAGACGCCTTATGAGATTATTTATGGAGAAAAACCAAGGGTGGGGTACTTCAAGACTTTCGGGTGTCCTTGCACAGTCTTAATTCAATCTGATGTGGGGAAATTCGAAGCAAAGGCTGATGAATGCTACTTTGTTGGGTATTCTGCAAATAGTGCTTATCGAGTCTACAACAAAACCACCAAAGTGATAACTGAGGCATTCAATGTTGGCTGGTTGGAAGACAATCCGACTAATTCTGGAACTGGGCCAGACTAGATCTTTGATTATGGGTCATTGTTTAAAGGTTTCAACTTCTCAAATATGTTTCCTAGTCTGGGAGAAGAAGAAGACATCAGTGCTCCAGCTCCTAAAGTAAGGCCATCTGTGGAAATGTTAGTGACCGTGTATCAGCAGCAGCTCCCAAGGATGATAATGTGGATGTTCCAGAATCTTCAGGAACTCATGATGATTAGAAGAAGTCAGAAACCCAAGGTATGAATGATAATGTTAATGATACTAACCTGCCTGTTTCTGTTTCAGTACCGGATGTTCAAGCCACAAGAATCAACAGAGATCATCCTCTCAGCAATGTGGTCGGACCAGTGTCAGCAGGTGTCACTACTAGAAGCCGCGTGGGTGACATCAACTTCTGCATGTACTCATGCTTTATCTCTCAGATAGAGCCTCCAAATGTGATGGTAGCTCTTAAAGATCCAAGTTGGATGGAGGCTATGCACGATGAATTGAATCAATTTTCAAAATTGGGAGTGTGGCATCTAGTAAAAAGGCCTGATAATAAGAAAGTTATACCCACAAGGTTGTTGTATAAGAACAAGAAAGATGATACGGGTGTGATTGTGAGAAACAAAGGTTGGTTGATTGTTCAAGGTCACAAACAGGTTTACGGGATTGATTATGATGAGGTGTACGCACCAGTGGCCAGATTGGAAGCAATTCGAATATTCCTTGCTGTAGAAACATATCTCAACTTCACTGTGCATCAGATGGATGTGAAGACAGCTTTTCTTTATGCTGAAATCAATGAAGAGGTTTATGTGGCTCAACCACCAGGGTTTGTGGATGGAGAGTATCCAGATCATGTGTATCTTCTGGATAAAGCTTTATATGGTTTGCATCAAGCTCCCCGTGTTGGGTTATATAACTAAGTATCGAATTAAACACGAGTACGCAGCGGATATTATCCTATGAATTAATCTAACTAACCGGATAGATAATGTGTACCTTTTTAGCTCGGCAAGAGAAGATCTTCTTGGATTTGAAGTAAATCCCTCTACGATCGCACACACGACACACCGATGTACGTATGCTAGTACTTGATCACGAACTCCTCTCTTGATGAAAGCTTGGTCGAACCACAAGAAAATCGAATACCTTGGATTCGTTTTCCTTTGCCGAAATTTAGAGAGAGAAAGAGAAAGAGAGAGAATTAGGGTTTGCACTTATCAGGTATATATGCAACCGCTTAAACCTTAAACCAAGAGGGTCTATTTATAGGTTTTAGGAACTTGGAAAACAAGTTAGGGTTTGGGATGGGGAGGCTTACACGATTTCGGCCCTAAAGCCCACTCCCAAATCCTTTCCTAATTGTAATCCAATTACAACTCTTTTTTATTAACAACTAACACCCTGTTAACAATTAACTGTTAGTTTTAACGACTCCTCGTTAAATATTCATGATAAATATTAATTAACTGATTACTTAATACAAATACATTAGTGCCGAGACGTGTGACCCCGTAGGCTTAAATACTTCCCGGACATACGTTTACTTTTACGTGATCATATCCCTACAGCTCCCACTTGAGCTCATAATAATAAAGGTAATAACATTGGTTAGCGTCTAGCAACACGCCAATGCTCCCGGAAATATTTAAGTACGATTTCTCAAAGTGTATTTAAATGGTACAGTCATTTACTATCCCTTTGTTACCGATACCGTTGTTAAATATGAATATGGATCAAAGTCATATCATACTTTAACGATTCTGTTTCTCATTCCATAACTAATTAAAGATTACCAAATTCAAATCGAGACACATCTGGATTTCATTTGGGCATGGCCATGCAAACATCTTAATTAGTCCCAATGAGGGGCCCAGTGGTATCTGCTTCAACTTTTAAGCTGAAGGAACAAATCCTCTTGACTACACGTGTCCAGTCACATACTTCACTACACTTACTGAATATAGCCCTTTTGTACTACCTTATTCAGAATAGTTAGAACTATATCAAGTAGTGTTGGTCCTCACTGATCTTAATCAGTGCTAATGGTGGTGTTTTGAGAAGAAATACATTAGTGTCGAGACGTGTGACCCCGTAGGCTTAAATACTTCCCGGACATACGTTTATTTTTACGTGATCATATCCCTACACCCCGCATGTGGTATGAGACCCTGTCAAAGAACTTGGTGGAAAATGGTTATACTAGGGGAATAGTTGATCAAACTCTGTTCAGAAAGAAGGTAAAAGATGATATCATTATGGTGCAAGTGTATGTGGATGACATACATCATCTACGGGTCAACGAATGAAGAATTATGCACCGAGTTTGAGATATCATGAGAAAGAAAATTGAGATGAGTGATCAAGGGGAGATGAACTTTTTCCTGGCATTACAAGTGAAACAAGATGAATCTGGGATTCTCATTCATCAAGCAAAATATGTGAATGAGATTTTGGAAAAGTACAAGATGCAGGACTCCAAGCCCATCTCCACTCCCATGGCATCCCGGCCTCTACTAACAACAGATGCAGATGGGGAATCAGTGAGTGAATTCATGTATCGCTCAATGATCGGTTCACTCATGTATTTGACAGCAAGCAGGCCAGATATAATGCATGCAGTGTGTGTGTGTGTGTGCACGTTACCAGGCTAATCCTAAACTCTCTCATTTAGCTGCTGTTAAACGTATTTTTAGGTATCTGAAGGGCAGGCCTCGGCTTGGACTTTGGTATCCTAAGAATACTAATTTCAGTTATTTGCGTTTACTGACAGTGATTATGGAGGTAGTGACCTTGACAGGAAATCTACAACTGGTGGGTGTCAATACTTGGGAGACAGACTCATTTCATGGCAGAGCAAAAAGCAGCATACCGTTTCCAAGTCAACTGCAGAAGCTGAATATGTGGCAGCATCAGCTGGATGCTCGCAAGTGGTATGGATTCAGAATAAGCTCACTGACTACCGTATGGAATTTCTTAATACTCCAACTTTTTGTGATAAAGCTGTTACTCTGCAAATTGTCAAAAATCATGTTCAACATTCCAAAACTGTAAGGGAATAATTTGTGGCTTGTGTATTAAATCACCTATTGGCGGACTATTTTGAAGGCCTATGTGTTAGAATAGGTGAAAAATAGTTGGTTTATTATTGTATTGGGTCATTGGGCCATTTTAGATAGGTTTGGGCTCAGTTTAAAAGAGTTTCGATGGGTTTTAGTGGGCCTGGAAGGTCAAAAACGGGAATTAGTGGGTAATTAGGGTTACCAAAGATAGATTAGCTTGTTTTCCAAGCTAATCTCCCCCTATATAAGGATAGCTAATCTAGGGGTTTAGGGCTGCTGATTTTGGGTGTTCTTGTACTTGGTGTTTCACGAAATTGTCCTTGAGAATTTCGTTTAAGGTGTTGCAATCCAAGGTTGTCTATTCAAGTGATTCTCAATTGGTTTGTGTTTATTATTGTTTTTCATTGCTTATTTACTTTATTAATCGATTGTTCTTGAATCACCAATCAAACCGGATTCCGCACGGTCTTGATTGGATTATATATCGCGTGAGGACCGTTTCGGGACTTACAATTGGTATCAGAGCCAAGAAACGCAAGTTTCGAGGCTCTCGCGATATCAGATTCAAGTTTTTTGTCAACTAACCGTTTGAGTTTTGTTGGTGATTTTCAGTTTTTAGCACAGTTCGGAAGTATTTTTGCAGGTTTTGAGTCAAGACAGGAGCATTCGAGGTGCTAAATTCGTGAATTGGAGACTTTTCGACCCTGTTTCTTGACTTTTCGATCGTCCTCCTGATCGAAAAGCCTTTTCTGTCGCTCCATCTCGATCGGAAAGTCCCCTTGTGACTTTTCGATCAGCCCATTTCAATCGGAAAGTCCCCTTGTGACTTTTCGATCAGCCCATTTCGATCGGAAAGTCCCCTCGTGACTTTTCGATCAGCCAAAACAGCTTTTCGATCAGCCAAGACAGCTTTTCGATCAGCCAAACAGCTTTTCGATCAGCCAAGACAGCTTTTCGATCAGCCAAACAGCTTTTCGATCAGCCAAGACAGCTTTTCGATCAGCCAAACAGCTTTTCGATCAGCCAAACAGCTTTTCGATCAGCCAAGACAGCTTTTCGATCAGCCAAAACAGCTTTTCGATCAGCCAAACAGCTTTTCGATCAGCCAACCAGCTTTTCGATCAGCCACACTTTTCGATCAAAAAGTCCATTTTTCGATCAAAAAGTCCACTTTTCGATCAAAAAGTCCACTTTTCGATCCAAAACTTGACTTTTCTATCCAAAACTTGACTTTTCTATCCAAACTTCACCCTTCTAGTAGTTCTACAATTCTCCCACTGTTCTCTTGAGCTATAAAATTCTTTTCAAAGAATTCAGCATATCGAGCAACACGAACAGTATTTTCGGAAGG
>JBCNJP010000023.1:52333805-52392940 GCA_039602395.1 Deinandra increscens subsp. villosa
GAAGAGAGAGAGGAATCTCCAAATCTACTCTCCAAATCTTATCTCCGTCGTTTGGTGGTTGTCGTTTCACCATCTCCATCATCAGGAGCCGGATTGAGAACGGCGGTGGAGAAGATAGTGAAAGAGAGAAGATGAGATGAAAGGTTAAAGAAAGAGAGAAGATCAGATTAAAGGTTAAAGAGAGGACACGTATGTGTTGTGTTGTTCAAATGTAAATGGAGAAAAAAATATGATGTTAATATGAGATTGGCGAGATCATGTACAGTAGAAGTACTCACATTAAAACTAATTCAAATTGTTAATATATATAAATTTGTTTTACCTATAGATGCACGATACAAAATCATGATTTTAAAACTATATCTTGGTTTCTCAAAGAGAAGTTTTGCCCAAAGATTAAATTTATTTTGGTAAATTAAAAAGGAAAAAAAAAACCTCACTTTTGTCTTCTATAGCTGCAGGTTCTGGGTGACAAGGCTCAAGCATGGTAAGAGGGGAGATTGAATTATCTTTTACAAGTGAATCTTTAAGTTCAAAAGTTGATCAAGTCTTGATCCAGCCATGCAAGTTTTATATCTAGCAAGGCATTTCACGTTGACGATCTGAGGCGGTAATGATGAAGATTGAAGACTAGAGTTTTTTGTTAGTCTAGATACATCGCACGTTAAGGGGCAGTCTGTTAGAGCATAAATGTGTGTCTCATGTGTTGTATCTAAGTGTTGCTAGAAAGTAAGTCTTAGTGTCAACTAACCAAGGGCCGAACCATTGGTTAGGTGCCAGCGAACCAATGGTTAGTTGGTTGGTTCGTTGGTTAGCCAGTTACATACTATAAATAGGATGACTTATATAGAGAGCTTAGAACTTCTGGTCATTTCTATCTTGTTAACTGTGTGTTTCTAAGGTGTTTCTCTCTCTAGAATCATTATAATCTTCTCTAAGTGAAATCATTAAGCAAGGCTTTATTTACTTTCTTGTTCTTTCCAATTGATCATATCAATCAGTAGTAAGATCCGTTCCAGCTCTTTCACTAATTCCATAATTGTCAATTGGGGGACCTTATTCACACTCAACCCTAGTTTTATACTTACCATCCTTCTGACTATTGATACCTTTCCCTATGCTTTTACAAGACACGACCATACATTTCTCAACCTCTTGTTGTTTCTAATTTAACCCGAAGCTCATTATATTTATTTTGCAAGTAGTTTAGCTGCTCTTTTAGTTCTTTAATTTGGGTCTTAAAACTGTCATAAAGAGTAGATTTTTGAGCATCTAATTCTTGATATTTATTAATGTCTTTCTTTTGAGCTGCTATTTTTTCTTTATATATATTTTTTCATTTTGTTTAACAGATCTAGGAGCACATGTTACAACTTCTATATCACATTTCATCATATCATGCCTACATTTATAATTTCAATCAATTCTATACAAGCAGGATTAGAGCATACATGTGCTGAAGATGGAATGCTGGAACTCGGCTGAGAACAGGAACTCGGTCAAAAACTGGAACTTGGTCGAAAACTGTGAACTCGGTCGTAAATCTCCACTGGGTCGTGAACCTCAATAAAAACCTTATTTGGCTGAGAAACACTTTCAGAAATTGATGCAATCTTTAAGTTAACTGAAAATTCGCAAAATATGGACTTAAACCCTCATCAAGATTAAGAATTGCAATATTAGTGGCCCTACTTGCAATTTTGAAAAATTATTATGTGACAACTCTGTTGGCAAAAACTGTAAAATGGATTTCCATGTTATGTTCCCTCAACATTTCAAAATATAACCTGTTCATCGTGAGTTTTATCGAATTGGGGAAATACTATTCTATCAAAATCACAGATAGATACTTTAAATTTAGGCTCTTATAAACTTTAAAATTTCAAGTAAATATACAAGCACGCTTATAAACTTTTGTTTATTCCTAGTCTTGTTGTCCACACTTCGCAACACATTAATTTAACTACTTGTATGATCTAATTGTATAGATCTTGACTAAGCAAGGATGCTTGATTTGAAATCAATAAAACCATAGAAAGTTAACCCTAAAGCCTGCAAAGCTGATAATCAAGATTTAAGAGTTAAAAACTGATAATGTAAGCATCTTTAGAAGATGAAGGATCTGATAATCAAGATTTTAAGAGTTAAACTGATAATGTAATAGAATCACACGAAAATACAATATACTTTTGATGCATTGATATACAATTCAAAGGACAAAGAATGTTTTACAATATGCTCTACATGTTCACGGCCCATCTTATATTTCTTCCATCCAGATGGCTCATATCAGTGATTCCAAGTTCTGTGGGCTATTGAATGCTACGTGTTGCAGTTTAAGGCACCACACAAAGATCATAAGTGACAATAAACTTTGCAATAATAGAGACTAATACACTACCATCAACAGCAACATGGAAATCAGGGCTACAAGGCTTATTTATCAAGTAGCCATCAAAACATAGGAAACCAAGAAACGCCAACACACAAAAACAAAAAGGCCAAGTGACAATCTACAAACAAAAATAATGAATAAGCAGCAACCAGTCAAAGTATAATATGCAGTCCTAAAACTAAAATAGCATCATATATAATTAATGATATAAAATGACATAACATGGACAAAATATAAGAAATCGAGATATTAGAAATACCCTTTATATCAAACAGGTCGCCACTCCCGGTAACTTGCAAGGCACTATCAACTATCAAGTTCTGCAGAAGCGGGTGAGAAAACAATGGATTAAAACATAAAAAATAGATATCCGAGTCTTATGCGCAATGTAGTACCTTCGTTAGATGTTCAAAGAGTGAACATTCCAACTACACAAACGTCCACTGCTGATGCTATCATAGGTGGTTAATATTCCAATAAGTCAATCCTTGTATTGTCAAAATATATAATTTTACCATTTTTTCTCCTTTCAACCAGATGGGACCAGAGTCCAAACACTTCTCTATGAAAACCTTGACTTGTGGATCTTTGACTTTTGAATGACCAGCAGGCTTTATAACTCAAACAAACGATGACCAATGTCACACATTCATATTTTCTAGGACATCAAAGTGTCTTACAATTACAAAAGCTATAGTATCCAAGCCGTAGTCTAAAACAATAAATAAAATGCCATAGTAGGTTGTGTGCATTAAAAATACTTTGGACGACTTTCAGCCCATTCGCCTCATTTGAGATAGAACATGACACAAATCAGATCACGCCATAAGTAAAGGGGTGTAATTACCACCTCTAGATACACCATTTGAATATTGTGATCTGTAAACATAATCAATATTTATAACATATTTGGTAAACAAAGATTGGTCATTCTAGTACCTTGGTTCCACATTTAAAGGCAATAAAGTATAGACGTTCAGCAGGTGATTTAGCAAAAGTGTCACTGCCACCAATTTCAATATCAATAAATAGATAATAATTAGGAATGCTCAGTCAATATCTTATATCTCAGATTGTGGATCCTGCTAAAGTTTTATCAAATTTATAAAATGAAATAAAATTTTGCAAACTGAGCATTCCTAATTATTATCTATTTATTGATATTGAAATTGGTGGCAGTGATACTTTTGCTAAATCACCTGCTAAAGTTTTAACAAATTTATAAAATGGAATAAAATTTTGATAAATAAATTAGGCATAATCAGAGAAACAAAACTGCAAAAAAAAAAAAGTAAAAGCTTCTTAGGCAAATAAACCATACATTTAGGCATAGACAATCGAATGGTAAAAAAAAAAGTTGATTGTCTGCTCAATAATCGATAAGGAATACGCGTAACAATCAATGAAAAAACAACCTAACATGAAAAGATAGAAATTGAATTCTTGAAGGTATCTATAATATGAAAAATACCAAATATTAAACATTTGTAGTAGGCAATGATGTTGCTGAAACAATGAAACATAACCCACACCCCATCCTTTCAAATCAATTTGCATAAGATGTTGAACCTGTGACCTTGGTCGTCCATTTTGAGGTTTCAAGGGAGAAATATTAAACCCTCCACCTCCACATCACTCTCTTCTTGAACCTTAACAATATTGAGGTGTAGCTCCCACGCATTCTTCTGGTTAATTTTTCTACACTCCATAAAAAAAATTAATTCATCTCATTATGCTCATATCCACCAAGTATATCCACTGGCAATTGATTTCTTTTGATGAAGATGAAGAGAATAGAAGGTGTGCTTCCTACTCCATCATATTTCAGATATAGAGAGAGTTTGAAATTCAAATTCAAATAGAGAGGTGTGTGGGGAGTTGTGATATACACCTCTAAAACAAACCTAGAGGGTTTGAAATTCAAATTCAAATTCAAATCTCGAACACACAAATATAAATTCAAATTCAAGATCCCTTTCACTTTGCAAGAACTGCATAATACAAGAAAGAAGTATTATAATTACATTATCCAAATTTATAAGCTGTGTAACTTATCTTATGGATTCGTATTTTATTTTTAACTACTTCTTAACATACCTATTAAGGTGTGTCACACCCTGAACTTTCGGGAACGGAGGCGTGTGACGTCATGGAGTCATAGTCATGGGTACATTGAACTACCGCTAAATGATTAAACAAAAGGAGTCGTTTTTATTTATACACAATGTCTTGCAAGTTGCAACAAAAATAGTGATAGTAAAACAATGATTATAATGAACAAATCTTGAGATTCGAAAAGTATGACGATCCAAAATGATGTTTTGTGATGAAATATCAAAATACACTAAGTGTTGACTATGACACCAAACAAATGCAGGTCCCACTGATAAATGTTATTCCAAGCAAGCTGCAGTTAAACACCTAAGAATTCATGAGCTCAAAAAGTCAACATAAATTTTGTGAGTTCACATGTTTTATTGACTTGATAAATAAGTTATAAACAGTTTAAGGCATACATGACATTAATTCTAGGTTACCGTATTGTAATGATCTCACATGAACATCAAATTCGAACACTAACTGATTAGCCACTCCTGGCATTCTATCCCAAGAATACCGAATGGACAAGAATAATTGACATGTACCCGTTGACTATTTCCATGGAGTCAGGATGGAGCGACCAATTCGGGCAGGGGCGTCAACCTAATAGATCTATTCACTACTTACCGTTACGTACCAGAACTAATCGAATTCAACTCATAGTGAGAATTTGTGACAGCACATTATGTAATGAGTTGTTCTCTTGTTTGGGATACGGAAAAGAATATGTAATCATTACTTATGTACTGTCAACCATAATGTCAAGTAAAAGTTTGATTGTTTCATAAATTCTCCCCCAAGATATTTAATTCAGTTTAAAAGAAAGGGGTCGTGAGACTCACCTGAGCAAGGTGAAGGAGTAAGGCGTGAATACTACGAACCGAAACAATGTCCTAATAATAAATATTAAGACTGTTTTAATGGTCTTGGTTCATTTGAGTAACGTTTAGTCAACCAAATGATCCCGGTCAAGTCTTGAGAAATTATTTCCATTTGTATTTATTGGAAAATCTGAGTTAAATATTTATCATTCAAATACACATTTAAGTTAAAGATTATATTTATTTGCCAAATAAATATATACAACTTATTGAATAATTAAAGTTAACTAATTACTCAAGTTATAAAAATACATATATATATATATATATATATATATTCCTTCTAGTTTTGAATATTGCGATAAATAATAACATGCCTTATTATTATTTAAGTTCGTATTAAAATCAAATAATTCATACATTAAAATGCATACATTAAATACTCATGCTTGACCTAGTGGATGTTTAAGCATATTCTTATGCTACCGTTGTGTCTCGTGTATTGTATCTAGTCTAGAGCGTCTGTGTGATTCATATAGTCAACATACCAAGATGGTTGTACCATATGGTCCGCCGTACCAGTTGGTACGGGCGTACCAACTGGTCCGCAAGGTGGTACGCCGGTCAGTATGTAAGTGACTATAAATAGTTCATGTTAGAGAGAGCTTAGAGGTTCTGTCATTCTTCATCTTCTTAACTATGTAATCTGAGTGTGTTTCTCTATCTAAAATGTAACTCTTTGTGAATTAATAAAGCAAAGCTTTATTTACGTCGTGTTGTTCTTGATTAACTAAATCATGCAGTAGTAAGATCCCTCCGTGGTTTTACAATGGATAATATCTTGAAGCATATTTCAAGATATTGCAAAATATATGTAAAAAAGAAAATGAGAAGTCTCTGTGTAAACATGTGTTCATTTTGCAAATATTTAAACTTGTTTGATTTTTATTATTTTCTTGAATGTTCGGACTATCTCTGTGTATACGTGAGTAACACCCAGTACCCTCCGGTTTGACCCCCAAAATCCTCTTGGAAGACCTCCGTTTTTTAGTTCGAAGTTTTGACATTCAATTTTTAACTTCAAGATGAGTGATTTTCAAGCGTTTTCAGCGATGATAATGAAATCAGAAAAACTCAGAAAGTTCCTAAATTACTTCGATTGGAAGATTATCATAACTGGAAGAAAAGATTTGAATCTTACAGATACTCACAAGATGTTGATTGTTGTATTCCGATTGAAAAATAATATGAGTATCCGTTGATTGCTAATACTTTACCAAAATCGATAAGTGATTTTGAGCCTGAAGAAAAGAAGGTATTTGCAAGAGAAAAGAAAACTTATAGTTTTTTCACGATGGCATTACCCAAAGATTTGATGCATCAGTTTAAGAATTTTCCAACTTCTAAACAATTAAAGAAAGATGCGAGGGTAATGATCAATACATGAACACTCGAAAGAAAGTTTTGAAGAAAGAGTTTGATAATTTCGGGCTTTGTGAGAATGAGAAGATCACAGATTTGATTGCACGGTTTTCACATTTAATCAATGAACTTGATATTGTAGGTGTTAAGAAAGAAAATGATGAATTAAAGGAGAAATTTCTGGAAGCTCTACTCGAAAAGTGGGAGAATTTTGTGATGATGTTGTCTAATGATCCAAACTACTCAAGTTGGACATTCAATCAGCTGATAAGCAAATTACAAGCTCGAGAAATGGAATTACTTGTAAAAAAGTCAGCAATTCCATCTGTTCAGAATCCTGAAGTATATTTTGGAGAGAATTTTGCTACTGTGCATGCTAAAACAAAATCACATTCTATTTCAAGCAGTAATCCACGGTTAACAGCTTTTCTTGCTGGAAAGTCTGATCATAATGGTTATTCTCTGGGTTGCAGTTTTACCATTCCCGATAAATCAACAAATAATTCCTGTCCTGCTCAATCAACCGAAGATCTAGCTGGTTTGTTATCTGCTTTCATATCATCTTCGTCTGGATCCATATTTAGTCAAACTGGTAATTATGGTTTGTTCCGGAGGATCTAAAACAGATGGATGATGATCAGTTGCATAAATTAGATCTGGAATGGCAGTTTGATGTGGTAGTTGAGAGAGGAAGGAGATTCATCAAGAAACATGGCCAGACATCTATTTTTTAGGGAGGAAAACTAGGTCTGGATTAGTCGAAGCTTAAATGTTTCAAATGTTCCAAATTAGGACATTTTGCTTGAGAATGCAAGCAATCTTCTTCTAAACCAAGTACTTTGGATAATCATGAACATAATAAAGATGCAAAAGCACTGGTGTTTGAGGAAGGATATGATTAGGCTAAGGATTTTCCAGATGAATCTGCATTTTTAGTCCACTCTCCAGAAAGTTATGGATTAATGGCAAATATTGAGGTTGAATCGAGTGGATATGCATCTGAGACCAGTAAATCTAAAACAAATGATTCTGAAGGTAATGGTTGTAAGTCAACTTGTGAATTTTGTGCTCAAAAGGATAGAAAAATTCGAGAATTGATTTCTGAAAAGGAAGGGTTGATTGTTGAACATGAGAAGAAAGAAGCAGAGATAGAAGGTTACAAAAGAAAGTGTGAGGTTTCTGATGAGATTTTCAAAGCTAATGCAATGTTGGAACAAGAAAAGAAGGTGTTGATAGAAGAGGTTTTAGAGCTAAAAGCAAGATTGGATGAGATGGTTAGTGTTAATAAAGAACAAACCTTAAAGTTACAAAATGAAAATGCTGAGTTAATTACAAAGGTTGAAAAGTGGGAATTTGAAGCAAAGGATGCTATTGGAGATTTTGATACCTTGTATAAGAAATCTAAAACAAGAGTGGAATCGCTTCTGATTACCAATTTTGAACTTCAGAAAGCTTATGATGAACCCATGGTTTCGAATAATGATTATAAAGTGAGAAGAGAAAAGTCTTTGTCTAACAGAGTGTCACAACAGCTGATAGAATCAGAAAAGGTTTTGGGTGAAGCGGAGAGAAAGATAATAGGTTTAAATGTTCAAATTCTGGATTTGAATCGTCAACTAAATAACTTGAAGAATTCACACTCGTTCACAAGTTATTTGTGCAACGACGAGAATTTCAAAAGAGTGTTTGGCGGAGAAGAATTTAATCAATTACCACCCCCATTGGTTCAAACTAATCCTCTGGCTGATGTGAAATATTCTGACACAATTGGTGATTATTTTGAATTTGTTCCTACGAAATCTGAGAAGAATAAATCCACAGTTCCAAACAAGAAAGTGGAAAAGGAGGAAAGTCTACTTGATAAATCGTCATCAAAGTTTGTTTCTGGTGGGTTTATTTCTGATGAAGGAATCATTTCTGCTGATAAAGTGATTGAGAAAAATGAGGCTTTGTTGAGTGAAGCACAAGCTGCTGCTAACTTGGTAGAAGCTAACAAGTTGAAGGATATTATAGCAGCATTCAATCAAGCTGCTAAAGCTGGTCCTTTTGGTTCTCAAATTGATTTATCAAAGCTACCAGGTTATAAGTGTTCAGGTTTGGGGAGTGAAGGTAAAATGTTTGAAAAGAAAGACAAGAAGAATATGCCCAAGAAAGCTCCAAAATAAAAGAAAGACACAAGCTTGTAACAAATCTATCATGTGGCTCAGGTGTTCATGACAACAATGGAAAAGGGATTCGGGAGTAAGATTCAAAAGAAGGTTTCGTCTGAAAGTTCTTCTCGAGGTGCTCAAAAATTTAAGGCTTCTTCATCATTTAGATCAAATTCCACACCTCGAAGTCCTACATCGAAATGGGTACACTCTAACCGATTCCAAATTATTAATGATATGTCTGATGGTTCTGAGTTCATTGATAGATGTCCTTCAGTTCAGGACAAATCAAAATCTCAACGATCATATCGTTTGTGCTATCAATGTCGCCAAAAGGGACACATGGCACGGGATTGTCCTGAAACTGTAAAAAGTTCATTTTCAAACAAATCTGCCACATTTATTGATGAATTAGGCAGGATTTTTACTGAGTCTACACCTTCCAAATCAAAATCTAAAACGAAACAATTATTCAAATTTGATTCAAGTGTTGGTGGTTCATCACATGATGAGGACTCTGTTAAAAATGAAAAATCAAAAATGCAGTGGCAACCTAAAGTGGTTAGCACGGCTACAATTGATTTTGAGGAAGACACTGGTCGGCCAGAAGCTGTGTGCTTTGGGTTCATTTGAGTACTAATTCTTTAAAACCAGTGTGCATGTACTTCTAGAAGACACGTTGGTGATTGAAAAAGTTGCTGATGGAGAAGTATTCTGCGTATTTAAATTAAATTTCAAGAAATATGAAATTTCAAACTGAATTTTCTAAAAGCTAAAAACTAAAAGGTATCAGTATAGATTGGTCAATTTTCTTTCTTTAATGCATTTCGTTTGTAGTTTAGGGGGAGAAAATTGGAAAACCCAAAATAGTGTCTTTGTGTTTTGTTAAAATGAAAATCCAAAAATAGAGTTTTCATTTTAAGGTTGGATTTTCATTTTAAGGGGGGGGGGGGGGAAATAGAAAAGTACAAGAACATTGAAAAACAGAAAATACAAAAACATTGAAAAATGAGAAATTGTATCTGACATGGTTGGGAAATTATGGTACATTGGCTTACATGTCTGACTCGTGGATAAATTAGATGAAAAAGGCATAAGATCATTGTTTGATGTGCTTGGTAGGCTCGACATTAAATCAGAAAGTATTCAGATGAGATAAACACATTAAAATTCTAATGCTTGATCAAGTGGACGACATCTTGATTCGTATAGATATGTGGAAAAAGAAAAATGAGAAGTCACTGTGTAAACATGTGTTCATTTTGCAAAGATTTTAGCTTGTTTGATTTTCTTTATTTTATCAAACGATCGGACTTTCTCTGCGTGTCCACAAGACCGACCTGATTGTTGTTCGTTTGACGTTCTGCTTTATTTTATTTGGTGTTTTGTAACATCCCAAAATTCATAGATACATGATATATATATTAAATACGTGAGCTTGATTGATAAATACGGTAAGACTATACATTGGATAGGTTGCATGTGTTAGAATTATTCGTTTGATAGCCAATGTGATGAATTGTGCATAAACGAATGTGTTAAACTTTAAATAAAGTAGAATATGAGATGACTATGTGTTTATATAAATAACATGATGATACATGAATCATTTGATGGATGTATACATGTAGATACGTGTGTTAGTAGTTAATGAAAAAGTAGAAGGGCTAAAAATGTAATTTATATAAAGTTATCAACATATATGAATATTATACGTATCTATAACTATTATAAACATTTTAAGGCTTAGAATATAGTAAAAATATATCCTAACATGATCCATAACATGAAATAATAAGTATTGGAAAGTTTGAGGGGCCAAATGTGTAAATAATGAAAAATATATATAAATATATATAAAAATATATACGTATGTATACGTATATCATCGAGAGTGTCCCGAGCCTTAGAAACCCTTATAAATATGCCCCATAATGTTTTAGTACATAAAATGATAGAAAGATAAGAGTTCAGGGGCTGAAAATGTAAATAAAAAGTCCAGGGGCCAAAACTGTCATTCTGGCAAAGATGCCAGGCGTATCGCCGGGATCCTCCTCCCCACGGCGCGATACGCGAGCCACCCTGTGACGCAGAAACATGACAGCAGCTCGTTTTTTCGACTTGGGGAGCAAGTTCTTGACCAATTGACCTCCGAACGTGTCGTTTTTACACCCTTAGTCACCATAGTACGTGTTAGGATCATGTTGCGACCTGGATAGTATAAATAGGAGCTCGATTTCACGGTTTGAACTCACCAATTTCGCAAAATCATCACCCAAAAACCCTAATCTGGCCGAGATCTTCAAGGAGGCAATTCTCTCAAACGGTTGAAGCTTTCGATCCAAATTTCTGCAGTCAAGCTTCTTTTGGTATGCTTAACAATAACCTCTTTCAGTTTTTGCAAATTCAATCTCTAAGTATGCTTTTTAGAAATGATGTAAAATTAGGGTTCTTGAGCTTGTTTTATCAAAATCGGGTGATCGGGTGGGAATTAGGGTCTAAATTTTTGTAGGTAATCCTAATTTAATGTGTTTTAAGAAAGCCCTAAGTTTATTTCACAATTGGAAAAGGTTTGGTTAAGGTTTTGTTAACGGGTCAAAATTAGGGTTTTCATAACGTTACTCTGCCCAAATTGACTAAACGATGTTGAATTAAGCTTAGATCTTTTAAAGGATATTATAACATGTTATAATGGATAACACCCTAAGTTGGTATGAATTAAAAATGAGTTTTGATAATAAAACGAGAAATTCATGAAATTAGGGTTTCTAAATATGATTAATTAATCTAAAATAATCCAGAGGGTATGGGGACTTGGCTTTTGGTCTTATAACATGTTTATATGTATATTAAGTATATATGGGTTTAAAATGAATAAATGATAAAGTATTAAAGATACCGAGTTAATCGGATATTAGAAGTTTGTGCGGACCGGAAGGGTAGACACCTGTACACTGGGGTTTCTGGCAAAAGCGGGGGTGTCGCCATCTCATCTGGGCAATGGCACCCCAACACTGGGCGATCCCGGAGTGAGTGTCTACTTATAGGAATGCGCGTCTTCATAATTATCAATAAAAAAGGTTATTATGCCTATAAGGGCATTTTGGTCATTTTGACCTTAAAAGAGATGAACCCTAATAAAGTATTATTAGGATAATAAGATATAAATAAACGTAGGTATTATTTATAATGACTTTGCATTAACGC
This sequence comes from Deinandra increscens subsp. villosa, assembly GCA_039602395.1. Taxonomy (NCBI): domain Eukaryota; kingdom Viridiplantae; phylum Streptophyta; class Magnoliopsida; order Asterales; family Asteraceae; genus Deinandra; species Deinandra increscens. The sequence goes on from JBCNJP010000023.1 coordinate 52,345,901, forward strand.
AATCCGATACGCGATTAGGTTAATTGTGGACCATAACGGAGGTTCTGTCTGAATAACTGATTAAAGATATCAGGTGAGTTCTATGAGCCCACTTTTAAATGTTTTAAATATTTTAAATGTTTTCGGGCTAGTATACATACAATACTTGTGAACATATATTCAAGATAATTGCGACTTGATATATACGTGTTATATGATGAAATTGTTATTAAATTGCTTATACGTGTTATGCAATTATGTTGATTATAATGTGATGTGTATATACTTGCTTTGAAATTAAGTAGCCAAGTGACTAGGGAGTTGTTAGTAAACATTTAGTGAATATGTATGATTATATGAGAACAAGTGATGCATTTGCTTATATTAATATGTGGTGGATACGCCGCTCGTACATCCTATATATATACATAGTAGTATAAGTTACCCGGTATATTGGAAGTGTGGAGGATACGCCGCTGGTACATCTTGTATACATACACTAACGGTAAATTGGGAAATGTCCATTTGTTGCAGTATATGAATGCCTTATCACTGTTTAATAACAAACCTAAAGCATCTGGTTATTTAACTAGGAGTAGGTAGTATATACGATCGGATAATGAGTCATTAAGATGAGAAAATAACCTAATAGAATGAAAGCATGAGTTGCTACTAGAACCTAATAGAGTTGAAGCATGAGTTGCTAATATGACTTATTAGAGTTAGAGCATGTGTTGCTACTGAAGACGAAGGGTCGCTGCTTCCCCATAGTGGTGGCTTAGGGAACCGTGTACGGACGGAGCGGCAGTCGGACATCGCAAAAGCTATCTTACGAAAAAGGTAGGATGACGATTGCAGTGGCGGGCGAACCTTTCGAAGGAGATGAAAAATGAGGAGACGCTGCTTCCCCATAGTGGTGGCTTAGGGAACCGTGTACGGACGGAGCTGCATTGGGCCGTTGTAATAACTATCCTTCGAGATGGGACGGAGTGTGCAGTGGCGGGCGGACTCTTCATGGAGAACCAAATTAGTTGGTTGAATATAGTGACCTAGAAGTTTAGCCTAGGGTCATGGTTAAGAAAATAAGATATATTATCATACTAAATACGTGTTAGAATTTACATGTGATTTATAAATATGTTGTGAAAACCAGGTAAACACCTTAACGGTTTTGAACTAAACGGTAGAACTCACCAGCGTAAGCTGACTTTTTAAAAGTATGTATGCTAGGTTCTGCAGAGACGTTTAGAAGTAAAGGCACGGATCTTGTGAGGACGGGATAATCGGGAAAGCTATCAAGGAAGGATTTCTGGCAAGCTGGCTTAGTTATAGATTTCGTATTTATAGTTAGTTATAATTATGTACAATATCTCTCTTACTGTAGTACTTGGCTTATATAAATAAAAGTTTTAAATTTCCGCTGCTTAATATCTCTGTTGATACCTTGTGTTCATGAGTAAATCCGATTCGTGACCCCTCCTAGTGCCAAGTCTGGGAGTGGGCGTCACATGTTTCGTATAACTCATCGGACTTTCTCTGCGTGTACGGGAGTACCGACCTGATTGTTGTTGGATTATACAATTTCAACTTGTTTTATTTTCTTATTTTGTTAAATCCGAGGCCTTATTTGCGTATCAAATGATCGACCTTAAGGTAGACGATTTAACGTTCTTATTTCTTTTTGCATGGAACACAATTGACTGTATCATAAATACAATCATTATGTGATTAACTCAATCATTATGTGATTAAATCACAAATGAAATCACAAAGTGTGATAAGCAAATACATATCTGAGTATGTCTGTTAGTTTGTGGTACATTGGTCTAGTGGATGTTTAAGCATATTCTTATGCATACATTAAATACTCATGCTTGACCTAGTGGATGTTTAAGCATATTCTTATGCTACCGTTGTGTCTCGTGTATTGTATCTAGTCTAGAGCGTCTGTGTGAGTCATATAGTCAACATACCAAGATGGTTGTACCATATGGTCCGCCGTACCAGTTGGTACGGGCGTACCAACTGGTCCGCAAGGTGGTACGCCGGTCAGTATGTAAGTGATTATAAATAGTTCATGTTAGAGAGAGGTTAGAGGTTCTGTCATTCTTCATCTTCTTAACTGTGTGTTCTGAGTGTGTTTATCTATCTACATTGTAACTCTTTGTGAATCAATAAAGCAAAGCTTTATTTACATCGTGTTGTTCTCGATTAACTGAATCATGCAGTAGTAAGATCCCTCTGTGGATTTACAGTGGAAAACATCTTGAAGCATATTTCAAGATATTGCAAAAGATATGTAAAAAAGAAAATGAGAATTCTCTGTCTAAACATGTGTTCATTTTGCAAAGATTTAAACTTGTTTGATTTTCATTATTTTCTTAAATGATCGGACTATCTCTGTGTATACGTGAGTATCGACTTGGTAGTTGTTCATTTAAGGTTCTGCTTTATTTTCTTTGGTGTTTCGTATAATTCATCGGACTTTCTTTTCGTATACCTAAGTATCGACCTGATAGTTATTGAATTATACAATTTCAACTTATTTTTAATTTTTTTTAAATCCGAGGCCTTATCTGCATATCGAAAGATCGACCTTAAGGTAGACGATTTAACGTTCTTATTTATTTTTGCATGGAACATAGTTGACTATATCATGAATACAATCACTATGTGTTAAGTTACAAGTGAAATCACAAAGAGTGTGTGACAACCCGTAAGTTTTCCAAGTCAAATTATATAAATTATCTAATTTACTGAAACTATGTGCATAAATCTGTGTTAGTTAACGTAGATAACGTGTTATGCAACTATCCGTTAGTCTTGGCGTAACTTTACATTATCATTTCGACGATCGACCTTAAAAACAAGGATATTATATATATATGATCGGTGGAATTTTAATAATAAGAAACATTTCACAACAATATATGTAATCTAATATAAAAAGAATTTTTATATTATCTTGTCACCTTTGTAGTATTTTATTATACGTGCAAAGCTCGTAACCTTATTTGACGCAAAATAATCAATGAACGATAACGTTTATTAATCTATTTAGCGACTACGTCGAATAATAAATCATTTTAGCTTTTAGTATTTTTATAACAAAAAACCATGAGTTTTTATATAAAATAATTAACGTAAACGTTTTTCACCATTCAAACCAATCATGATTAAACGAGACTTGTTTCATTTCTCTTTCTTGAACCTAACCCTACACCTTGAACCTGACATCCACCATGCACGTCCACGCCATGCATGATCAAAACCCTTGTCACCTTTGACCCTAACCCGCCCCGTCCCTCGATCACGGCTCGAACCGACACCGAACCACCGAACCATCGTTTTTTAGGGACTTAATCCACCACCTTTTCTTAACCTATTTACTAAACACCCAACCAAAAGAATCTACAATATTTAACCTACAAACCTTAAACTTCCCATCAAGGGTACCATGCAACACCACCCTAACACCTACTTATACCAGCTTTGACCCTTCCTCCCTCCTCCTTGCTTGACACCAAACCGCCACCCTCCATCCAAATGAACCAAACCCTATTTTTTACTTGGTTCCTTCTTTTCCTTGCACCTCATATATAAACAACATAAAGAGAAACCCTAGACATTTCACATGCTCCCACCACAAAAAATACACACACTTTCTTCTCTCCTTCTCCAACATGTCGTCACCTCTCTCTCCCTCTCTCTCTCTCTCTCTCTCTCTACTCTCTCTCTACTCTCTCTCTTGTTTTCTCCATCAAATCTCAAGAATACTTTAAGATCAAGCCTTCTAGGAGCAACAAGGAAGCATTCTCCACTCTCCTTGTGCCATTTTAGAGCTCTCTCAAGTTAGTGGAACTCATTTTCTTACTTTTTCTCTAGTTTTTCATGTTAGATGATCTCATTGTATCCATCTAACACTCATACATCAAGTCTTGGTTAATATGGTGTCTTTAAACATATACTTTCTTCTATGATGTTAGTAACTGATGTGCAAAAATCGATCTATAAAAATAAACTAATTTATCCTAGACCTAGACACACTAAATTAAAACCCAATTAACCTCAAACTAGACCGACTCAACAGGCAAGTGAACCTATCGGATGTAGAATAGCTATCGGCAGACCGGGGTCGAACCCTAGAGACACTAAAAGACAAAATTAACTATGAAAAGTAAATTACTGATTAATTGATGAAAATTGGTTTTGTTTTGGAGAATTGATTAACTAATTAAATTAACTAAAATTTACTAACTTACTAAAAATAGAAACTACTAAGAATGGAAATTACTAAAAATGGAAAGCAAACCACAAACTCAAACCCTAGAGATGAAAACCAGATATGAGAAATAACACTACCTAGGCCTAGAATCCTAATTGATACTCACGACTTCACTCGGTTGAAGAAAACTATGATGGAATCAGGATCTTCAAATCAATTCTAAGAAAACCCTACTGGAACCCAAATCACTCTCCGGCTGTAACGCAATAGGCAATCCTAAGAACTGAATACGCACACTGATTGGGTTAAGTCACCTCCCGGCTTGTTCCTAACAGAAAATCTAGTACTCGATCGAATAAGTCACCTTCCAGCTTGTTCCTATCCCAACCACCTAATAGATGAGAGGAGTGGTTTCTACCTACCAAAACGACATGGAATAACAGAAGCGCTAACGTTACTAGGGAATCCCTCTCCCGAGGCAATTTGACCTAAAACCCTAACACAACCGACTACCCAATAGACCTATCACCTTCCGGCTTGTCTAAGTCTAGCAAAACGCAGAAATCAACCTATCAATCACAAGCAATTCCTATGGTGTTGGACGTCTCCTAACCATCTACTAATCACAAACACAAAGTAAGCAATCTAGCATGCAACCCTAAATTGAAAGACATTCAAAGAGTAACATGAGGAATATGCAAGCAATTCAAAGACTAAAATCTGTATTCATACGCATCAAATCAGAAAGATAGAAACTTTTACTAAATTAACAATCCATACATAAGAATTCACAAACCGAGCAAGTTGAAATTATCAATTATTCATCATATAGCCTAGGTAATGTAATTGGCTTAGCCAAGATGCATAAACATGTCCAGAATATAATTAAAAACAGCAGACATAGTCATGAACAGATCTGGTCTATAAAAGCAAACACGAAAATTGAATTAGACAAGAACCCAGAAAGCGTTTTGATGATGAATTCTTCAATCCAAGGCTCCTAGATGCTTCCCTCTTGAGTTCCTACTCCGAAATTCGTCTCCTAAGGCTCTGAGTCACAGCTGATGTGTGTATCTTCGACTGGAGAATTCGTATTCTATTTATAATTGGAGAATTAGGGTTTTCCGGAATATTAGCCTCCAAGCGTATCGCTTGGATGTCTCCTGATCAGCAGGCGATACGCCTGGACCCATATCTCGACAAAATAGTCGAGTCAACGTTTAAAACACCGCCTTTGACTTTCATCACAGCAAGCGTATCGCTTGCATCTTCATGGTCACTAGGCGATACGCCTAGTGCTTCAAACTCAGCAATTTCTTCCTTTTTGATCTTCAATTCTTGACCAATGCTCGTTTCTCTCGGGACTTGTACCAAAACTGCAATTTAGCTCCGAAATACACATTAAGACACTAATAAACAGAAACAACTAAAAACCTATGGAAATTGACTCAAAAGACTCTCAAAACAACTTGAAAACATAAAGGAAAACCGATGTGTTTTGCAACACATCAAATATCCCCCCACTTAACCTTTTTTCGTCCCCAGAAAAAACCTGCAAATGGAATCATAACCTGAGTAATTGGCTTCCAACTTTTTCAATTTCATCAATTTCAATTCAATTAGCCTACTTACATTCCGGTAGCGATTATCGATATTTCGATCCGATTAAGCCCAACACCAACCTTTGAGCCCCCAAAGTGTTTATAAATTACCGAATACTTCCCAATCTGCATATGTGTCCCACTCTAGAGAGATCAAGTTCAACCTAATCCCGAATCATATTCAGTCCGAATAAAGGGTAATAAAGATATAACTTTTTGATTTTTCCCACCCCCCTTAAATCAGATACAAAAATGTCCAAAGAATGATGGAATTAGATGGAATGTGAAGTGCTTGAGCATTTATTTCTAAACTACCATATCGTTTCACCTCTCCTTTTTTCTTTTCTTCTCATTTTTTCATTTTTTTTTTCATAATTGGTCAATTTTTACCTACAATTACCAACGGACATCATCAGAGGTATTCTTTCACAAGGTCTTACCCCCGAAATCATACGTGAGTATTTTGCCCGCGAGATCCGGAACATCATCAGAGGTACTTACCACGGGATGCTATCCTTAGTTCGTACATGAGTATTCTGCCCCTTCACTCTAATTCATTAACCAATTATTACCTAGTATGCTCATGATGAAAAATGGGGCGCCGTTATTTCTCGGATTTGCTTTCGCAAAAAGATCATAACGTGCCAGGTATTCTAAGGACATAGAAGTATCTAGCCTAAAGGGGTCTCTTTCCTCCTAATCCTCAGTTTCAGTATTCCTATCACTCCTAAAATGGGAACCCACTAGCAGACTGATTAATTACATATTTATACAACAAATAAACACAATGGGATATTTAATCTTTACTAAGTTAGTTGGGCCTACCAATACATCACTAACCGGTAATGTTTTCAACTGTTAATTATATTTATCATTTAAGCACTTAATCAGACAACCAATCCTCGGGTTTTACCTATCATCTTCCATTTTAAACTGCAGATTTAATCAGAAACATTTTTTTCATTTTTTTCAATTTTTTTTTTCTTTATTTTTTTCTCAAACAAAACTCACACTTTAAACAAACTCACTAAAACTGACTCAACTAACGAGACACGACACGTAGTCTCCCCATCCCCACACTTGAAACTCACATTGTCCCTAATGTGAACTGAGAAACGACTCAAGCAAATAAAAGAAAACAAAACAGAAAAATAAATAAATAAATAAAGACTGAAAAATAAAAGAACAGAAAAAAAAAATGGAACAGACTCCCCTGATAGAATCGGCATGAATGAAAAGAATCTTGTTCCTCGCCCTCCAATTCGAACGTGATATCGAAACTCACTAATTCCGGAATTGCATCAAAAGAAATCGTCACGGACGAAAGCGGCGTCTAACAAACCATATTCTAACAATCACAGCAAACCAAAATCACAGCAGCATATATATATCAAACAAACCACCCAACCGGTTAACCCCGTACAAATTCCCAAGTATCAGAATATCAGAATATTAATACAGACCATGATAATAAAAACAAAATAAAGAAAAAGTACAAGGATGTGAAATAACCGATCAAAAGGCTGCTGCTGTCATAATACTGCATCTAACTCCCTACTCCTCAGCATCATCATCAGAATCATCAGGCTCGTCATCTCCAGCCTCAGGCTCACGGAAGAAATCAGGCACCTCGAACCCCTGGGCAATGAACAAGCTCCTAATAGCCCTATCCTGCAAATCCATCCTCATAATCATCTCATCTCTAACTGCCTCTAAAGTCAACGGCTCAGCTCTCGGCGCCCTAACAGGTCTAGCAACCGGAGGCCTCTCAGCCCTCTGCGGAATCCTCCTCCTCGCAGGGGCTCCAACCTCAACCCATCTCGGAGGATCATCAAATGGACAAAAACCAGCCTTCCGCATATCCAGTAAACTATAAGGCAAAGTCGGTGGTCCAGCAGTCAAATGCGAAGGCCTATACCTATCCAAAACTCCCAAACGATCAGCCAACCGACCAATATATGGACCCAGATCCAACCTCGCCTCCGGCCCACCCTTGCGGGGCCGGGCAACTGACTGAATAAAAACCATAGCGAGGTTGGTCGGGTGCCTCTCCACCAACGACCTCAAACAAAACATATCCAACATATTAATCTTCTCGGCCCCAGCACGTCTCCCAATCAACGAACACGCTAAAATCCTATGCACATATCTCAGAAACGGATCCCTAATCGTAGAAGCTACTAAACCGACCGTGTACGGCGCATCAGAAATAGTCTCCCAGAACGCTCTCAAGTGACCATCAACAACATACAAATCCTTGGCCTTCTTGGCCGTCCCTCTCAGACTCCTCCTAAACTCAGATGTAGCCACCTCCTCCTGTGTATAAAAGCCTAAAGCGACAGCAAACTGAGGCACGCTCATCTCGAACAATCTCCTCCCAAGAGCAAATGAAACACAGACCGGAGAATCAAACTCCTTGATATCATACCTCCATGTCGAATGGAACTCCACGGTCAGCTCCCGGTACTGGGGTCCATCACAAGCTAAGACTCTCCTCCATCGCTCGTCTAACAGCTGCTCTAACCTAGCCCTCGCTCCCATCCTATCCAGAAGATCCCAATCGAACGTCCTATGCTGGAGCAAGTCTAGGCGCATAAACGTCTCACAACGCTCACCCTCGTAGGTGCCCTGAAACTGCAGCAAAGTGTGATCCTCAATCCGGCGCTCCTCAACCGGCGGCAGCTCCTCCTCGTAGTTCGGTAAAACCTCGTCTGCCAAATACGGGATCCTCTGACCTGATGATGAATAACCTTGGTCGTTTTCTGCTTCTTTCTCGAACCACTACCAGATGCCTCCATACCTGCAAAACAGATGTAACAGTGATATCCAAGCAACAGATAGCAATCACAAACTATTTTTGGATTTTTAAAATTTTTTTTTTTTTTTATAATATTATTAAAAGAAGTAAACGAAAGAAAAACGGGATTGAAACCTAAAAACAAATTGCGTGACACAAAACGAAAGCGAAAAAACACACAATTTTTTTGGAAAAATCGGGCATGACCCGTTCGTTTATCGAGCAAAACCAGTTCTTCACAAAACCTGTCAAAATGTATACAATCCAACCAACCAACACCCAGAATTTCAGTTTCCAACCATCCCGATCCAATAATGAACCAATATCAATATCAATTAAACAAAATCCCTCGTATGAACGATGATAAGTTCAAACCAAGCCCAACCAATAATCCGCCCACAGCAACCCGAATAAATCAATGCAATTAGCACCAAAGGCATACTCATCCACCACTTCGTAACACATTAGTATCATTTAAATATCAAATTTGTACCATAACAAGCTCCAAATCCCATAGGTTGACCCAGCAAGAACCATTTAAACTGAGAAGCACAAATAGGTCAGGCATAGCATCCCGAATCCGAACCTACATTCTACGAACAACTAACTAATCCAAACATAAACTAACTTACTCGAAAGCATAGCAAACTAAGACACAATGCAACAGGGAACAAGTAAAAATGGTTACCTGGAATTCGCGAATTGCAAAAGAAAATAGAATGTGAAATAGTAGTGACGGTCGCTCGCGGGTCGGCAGCAGCTAGCGGTGGCTGCGGCGGAGCTCGGCCAGTGGCGGTCGCAGCGACGGTGGTAGACGGGGTTGGTGAAGGGTGCGGGAATGTATGGTGGCTGCGGAGGATGGACGGTGGTGTGGCGGCTGTGGCAGAGAAGGTTGCGAGGGTGTCGTCGGGGGTGAAGGTGTGCGGTGGGTGGGTGAGATTAGCGGTTCGGATGGTGGTGAAGGTTTGAGATGGTGTAGGTGATCGGCGGCGGCAGGTGGATGGTCGGATGGTGGCAGAGGAGTAGCGGATGGTCGTGGTGAGGCGGAGGATGGGTGGTTGTGGAGGTTGAGTGGTAATTAGGGTTTGGGGGTAAAATGGGGACGAAGGGGAGTTTTAAACCGAGATATTTTTTTCTCGGTCGGCTGACTTGCAAGCGTATCGCTTGCTGGTTTAAACGTTGTAGGCGATACGCCTTGCAGCCCCCTAGACGACTTTTTGACTCACACTTTCCAAGCGTATCGCTTGGAGTAATGCTCATCCCAGGCGATACGCTTGGAACGAGATTTCCAGGGAATTTTTGAGATTTCCCATACTTAGTCAAATTTTTGATGTTTTCACAAAATTTTCATCACCCTGGAATTTCAAGCCCTGCAAATTTATACTAACCAATACATACCTGGGACTCCATTTCCGCATGAATTCGCGTCTTCCAGACATCTTTCAATTCCCTGAAACATCAAACAGACAAACAAACGCAACAAACCGAAAACACACGAAAAACGAAAAACACAAACACACGAAAATAAAGAAAACAAATATGCCAATACTATACAAACTCTACAACTCGGTTTTTCACCGAGTACTCTCCCCCTTGATTATTCAACCTCAATTTCGGGGAGAGCCAACATCTCCTCGTCTTTTTCTATCGGACCTCCAATGTAATGTTTCAGACGATGACCATTGACCTTCCACGTTCTACCATCAGCTTCAAGCTCCACTGTTCCATACGGGAACACTTCTTTCACCATGAATGGTCCACTCCAGCGGGACCTCAACTTACCTGGAAACAGTCTAAGACGCGAATCATATAATAACACTCTATCCCCACACTTAAACTCTTTCCTACCTTTCAACCGACTATCATGCAACGCTTTGGTTCTCTCCTTATAACTCCAAGACCTTTCATAAGCTTCGTTCCTCAATTCTTCTACCTCATGGATTTGAAGAAACCGGTCCTTCACGGCTTTACTTAGATCAACGTTAACCGCTCGAATGGCCCAATAGGCTTTATGTTCAAGCTCGACCGGTAGATGACACGTTTTCCCATAAACCATCATAAAGGGCGTGGTTCCAATGGGTGTTTTGTAAGCAGTACGGAAAGCCCATAACGCATCATCTAACTTATCGGACCAATCCTTGCGATTGCTTTCGACAGTTTTCTCCAAGATCCTCTTAACCCCTCTGTTAGCATTCTCCACTTGACCGCTCGTTTGTGGATGATAAGCGGTCGAAGTCCTATGATTCACTCCATATCTAGCTAACACCTTCTCCATTTGGGCATTGCAAAAATGCGTGCCCCTATCACTAATCAACACCTTAGGGGTTCCAAACCTACTAAACAGAATCCTCAAAAACCTCACAACCACTCGCGCATCATTAGTAGGCAAGGCTAGAGCCTCAACCCACTTAGAAACATAATCTATCGCAACGAGGATGTACCGATTCCCCCGGGATGCGGGGAATGGACCCATGAAATCAATGCCCCATATGTCAAAAACTTCAACACTTTGGATAGGATGTTGGGGCATCTCATTCCGGGATGAGATGTTACCTATACGCTGACAGGCGTCACATTTCTTCACAAACTCATGAGCATCCTTAAACAAAGTCGGCCAATAAAACCCTGAATCTAAAACTTTCCTAGCAGTATAAGATGGCCCAAAATGCCCACCTGGTGGGCTCTCATGACAGTGCCTAAGGATATCTAATCCCTCTTCTCTACTCACACATCTCCTAAACGCCCCATCGATTCCTACACGAAACAAGTATGGAGCATCCCACATGTAATGTCTAGAATCAGAAATGAACTTCTTTCTCTGTTGGGATGTCATACCATACATCAGCATGCCATGTGCTAAATAATTCGCCATATCGGAAAACCATGGCATGCCTTGCTCCTCCGCACTCGTCAATCCAACAAACTCTCCACTCACTGTCATAGCACTCTCAAACGGGAAAGTGTCCCCGATGGCTTCCTCTCTCAGTTTCTCTCTCTCGGGGTCCTCAAGGCGCGACAGATGGTCGGCCGCTACGTTCTCCGCCCCTTTCTTATCCCTAATCTCTATATCAAACTCAGACAACAAAAGAATCCACCTAATCAAACGAGGTTTCGCGTCCTTCTTCGCAAACAAGTATCGCAATGCAGCATGGTCGGTGTAAACAATGGTTTTAGATAGAACGAGGTAAGAACGGAATTTGTCGAATGCGTAAACAATGGCGAGAAGCTCCTTTTCGGTGGTCGTGTAATTCTCCTGAGCGTTGTCTAGGGTCTTGCTTGCGTAGTGAATGGGATGGAAATGTTTCTCTCTACGTTGCCCTAAAACAGCCCCTACCGCAAAATCACTCGCGTCGCACATAAGCTCAAACGGTAAACTCCAATCGGGGGCTATCAAAATAGGCGCACTCACTAATCTCTCCTTCAGAAACTCAAACGCTTTCAGACAACTCTCATCAAACTCAAAATCAACATCTTTCTCTAAGAGACGGGTCATGGGTCTAGTAATTTTGGAAAAATCCTTAATGAACCTACGGTAGAACCCTGCGTGTCCTAAGAAACTCCTGACAGATTTGACATTAGTGGGCGGTGGAAGTTTGCTAATCGTCTCAATCTTGGCCCTATCGACCTCAATACCTGCACGAGAAATCTTATGACCTAAAATTATCCCCTCCGTGACCATGAAATGACATTTCTCCCAGTTAAGCATCAGTTTGGTCTCTATACATCTAGCCAACATCCTCTCTAAATTACCTAAGCACTGATCGAATGAACTCCCGAAAACAGAAAAATCGTCCATAAACACCTCCATGGAAGTCTCGATCATATCCTGAAAAATGGCCACCATACACCTCTGAAATGTGGCCGGAGCGTTACACAGCCCGAATGGCATACGGCGATACGCGAAGGTACCGTATGGGCATGTGAATGTGGTTTTCTCCTGATCCTCGGGTGCAATAGGAATCTGGAAATAACCGGAAAACCCGTCGAGAAAACAGTAGTACTGCTGACCCGACAAACGCTCCAACATCTGATCGATAAAGGGTAATGGGAAGTGGTCTTTCCTAGTGGCATTGTTAAGTCTACGGTAATCTATGCATACTCTCCATCCTGTGACGGTCCTACTCGGGATCAACTCATGTCTCTCATTCATCACTACTGCCATACCCCCCTTCTTGGGGACTACCTGGACCGGGCTAACCCATGTAGAATCAGATATCGGATAAATCAAGTCCCGCGTCCAGTAGTTTGAGAACCTCCTTCTTCACAACCTCCTGCATGTTTGGATTTAAACGCCTCTGGGGTTGGACTACAGGTTTATACTCATCCTCCATGAGTATGCGATGCGTGCAAAACAAAGGGCTTATACCCTTGATGTCAGACAACCTCCACGCAATCGCCTGCTTATGCGTTCGTAAGCACCTGTATCAGCTTCAACTTTCTCCTCCTCCGTCAACTGAGCAGAAATAATGACGGGTAATCGGGACTCACTATCCAAGAATGCATATTCTAGATGAGATGGTAACTCCTTAAGCTCTAAGACTGGTGGTTCCTCTACAGACGGTTTTTCTCCTAACTCCTCAGACTCACTAACCTCACAAACCTCAGAACACTCCTCTGGTCTCTCAGTCGAGATATGCTCCTGGCGAACATCATCATCAACCTCCCGGTCCTCACTCACCGGGGTCTCACTCGCAACAAGATCTGCTCCACAAATGTAGTCTAGACACCGATCCATATGGGAAATGAAAGTATCAATGAAGTAAACAGAATCGTCCTGACCTACAGAATATTTCATGGACTGCATGACATCGAATGTGATCGTCTCATCCCCTACACGAAGTGTAATCTTCCCGTCATAGACATCGATCAATGCCTTGGCGGTGCGCAAAAAGGGACGTCCTAGGATGAGTGGACATTTTTCATCTACCTCCATGTCCATGACCACAAAATCCACGGGGAAAACAAATTTATCAACCTTCACCAACAAGTTTTCCACAACTCCCCGTGGATATTTAACGGACCGATCCGCTAAGGAAATGCTCATGCGCGTTGGGGTCGGGTCTCCTAGGCCTAGCTTTTCGTAAATCGAATAAGGCATCAGATTGATGCTAGCACCTAGATCCGCCAACGCGTGGTTCACAGTCGAGCTACCTAACAAGCACGGGATCGTGAAAATGCCCGGATCAGTCAGTTTCTCCGGTAGCTTGTTCTGGACCACCGCAGAACATCGTTCATCGAGAGTAACGGTCGAGATCGTCTCCAGCTTCTTCTTGTTGGATAGGAGATCCTTCAGAAATTTTGCATATTTGGGCATTTGCTGGAGCGCCTCAACGAACGGAAGATTTATTTTGAGTTGTTTGAACATATCGAGAAATTGACCGTACTCTCTTGCATACTTCTGTTGGATGAGACGGGCAGGGTAGGGGACTCGCCTCAAATCCTCAGCGGTTATCTCCTTTGGTTCGAATTTCTTCTTCTTCTTCTCTGCTGCCTTAGGTGCAGGAGACTCGGAGGTAGGCACGGTACTTGCTGGGACTAGCCTCGGGTGTGCCCTCCCATCCGGAGTCTCCATTTCGATCTCCTCGTCCACCGGTTCTTCCTCCTGTGCCGGTGGGTCTTGCTCTCCGCCTCTACCGCTGCGTGTTGTCACCGCCTTAGGGGTCGCATTAGGGTTTGTTTGTGTACTACCAGAAAATGATCCCCCCTTACCTACCAACTCAGAAACCTGTTTTCCTATGTCTCCTACGGAACGCTGTAAATCTAGAAAAGCCGACTGTTGGTTCCTAAAGAGTGTGTCGTGTTCCTTCAACTTCTGCTGCGTCTCCTGATCACGTGTCACGACCTGATTTAGCAATTGCATTTGTGCAGCCAACATTTCCTCAATCTTCTTCATACTCGACCCTGCATCACTCCCGCTATCCTGGTTCTGACGCGATTGAAAACCCGAGGGGTTCGCGCCACCCCGCCAACCAGAATTGGGGTTGGTCCTCCACCCCGACTGAAAAGAGTTACCGAACTGGTTTCGGTTAGAGATGAAATCCACTCGCTCCTGGCCGGCAAGTGGGCAGTCGATGGTGTCATGACCTCCACGACATAGTTCACATTTAGCCTGCTGCTGAAGTTTAATGTCGTTGATCTGTTTTTGCAAAGCATCATACTGGGCCTGAGCAACAGTTTCAGAACTCACGTGGTGAACTCCCCGAGATGTAGAAAGTGAAGATTTCGTTGGAGTTAAAGTAGCCCTACGATCACCGGGGTTCTGCTGCTCAGCTAAGGCAAAACTCTCGAACAGGTTCTTGCATTCCTCAATACCCAGCTTCTCCATCATGTGGCCTCCTGCAGAAATGTTGAATTGTTTTTGCGTTTCGTAGGTGAGACCGTTGTAAAATTTTTCAATGATTGCCCAATCAGTCAAACCGTGTTGGGGGCATTTGCTCAAAAGAGTGTTAAAGCGCTCGTACGCAAGATAGTATGGCTCGTCAGGGTCCATGCGAAACGAGTGAATCTGCTCCCTCATACGTGCGGCTTTCGCGGGCGAATGATACTTCTTCAGGAATTTTTGTTGGAGATCGGCCCAAGTGGCAATCGAGTTTGCGGGAAGGGTTTCAAGCCACTGGGCAGCACGAGCGGTGAGTGAAAATGGGAACAAGCGAAGGTAGACGGTTTCAGGTTGAACGCCATTGAGGCCAAAAGTAGCACAGATACGTACGAAACGAGATAAGTGAGCGGGTGCGTCCTCCTCGTCTAGGCCATGGAATTGAATGGTTTGGGTTAACGTGTTCAGGACATGAGATGGAATTTGCCAGTTGGCAGTGTTAGTAATGGTGGTGGGTGCAATGGAAAACCTAGCATCTACGACTCCGTCACTAGCTATTTCATGAACAGTACGTCTAGCAGCCATATTCAAATCAGGAAATGGGATGGGCGGAAGTAAACGAGAAACGGTTTTAGGGGTGTGTACCTTACTACCGCGAATGGTCTGGAGACGCTCACGAAGCTCACGGATGCGCTCGTGGATATCTCTCTCGGGTTCGGATGTAGCAGAAAATTCAGGCGATCCTTTGGAACGGGTATGGGGCATAAACTAGAAAAGCACACAAGAAAACAATTAAACCTAAATTAACTAAGGCACACAAAGTAAGGCAGAAAGCAAAAAAGACACAATTTAACACCTAAGACGAAAAAAATAAAAATTAAATTAAACTAAGCACACAAAGAAAAAGAAAAACACACAATTAATCCTAATCTAAAAATCAAAGTTAATTTCGCTATTACCAAGTGTCCCCGGCAACGGCGCCAAAAACTTGATGTGCAAAAATCGATCTATAAAAATAAACTAATTTATCCTAGACCTAGACACACAAAATTAAAACCCAATTAACCTCAAACTAGACCGACTCAACAGGCAAGTGAACCTATCGGATGTAGAATAGCTATCGGCAGACCGGGGTCGAACCCTAGAGACACTAAAAGACAAAATTAACTATGAAAAGTAAATTACTGATTAATTGATGAAAATTGGTTTTGTTTTGGAGAATTGATTAACTAATTAAATTAACTAAAATTTACTAACTTACTAAAAATAGAAACTACTAAGAATGGAAATTACTAAAAATGGAAAGCAAACCACAAACTCAAACCCTAGAGATGAAAACCAGATATGAGAAATAACACTACCTAGGCCTAGAATCCTAATTGATACTCACGACTTCACTTGGTTGAAGAAAACTATGATGGAATCAGGATCTTCAAATCAATTCTAAGAAAACCCTACTGGAACCCAAATCACTCTCCGGCTGTAACGCAATAGGCAATCCTAAGAACTGAATACGCACACTGATTGGGTTAAGTCACCTCCCGGCTTGTTCCTAACAGAAAATCTAGTACTCGATCGAATAAGTCACCTTCCAGCTTGTTCCTATCCCAACCACCTAATAGATGAGAGGAGTGGTTTCTACCTACCAAAACGACATGGAATAACAGAAGCGCTAACGTTACTAGGGAATCCCTCTCCCGAGGCAATTTGACCTAAAACCCTAACACAACCGACTACCCAATAGACCTATCACCTTCCGGCTTGTCTAAGTCTAGCAAAACGCAGAAATCAACCTATCAATCACAAGCAATTCCTATGGTGTTGGACGTCTCCTAACCATCTACTAATCACAAACACAAAGTAAGCAATCTAGCATGCAACCCTAAATTGAAAGACATTCAAAGAGTAACATGAGGAATATGCAAGCAATTCAAAGACTAAAATCTGTATTCATACGCATCAAATCAGAAAGATAGAAACTTTTACTAGATTAACAATCCATACATAAGAATTCACAAACCGAGCAAGTCGAAATTATCAATTATTCATCATATAGCCTAGGTAATGTAATTGGCTTAGCCAAGATGCATAAACATGTCCAGAATATAATTAAAAACAGTAGACATAGTCATGAACAGATCTGGTCTATAAAAGCAAACACGAAAATTGAATTAGACAAGAACCCGGAAAGCGTTTTGATGATCAATTCTTCAATCCAAGGCTCCTAGATGCTTCCCTCTTGAGTTCCTGCTCCGAAATTCGTCTCCTAAGGCTCTGAGTCGCGGCTGATGTGTGTATCTTCGACTGGAGAATTCGTATTCTATTTATAATTGGAGAATTAGGGTTTTCCGGAATATTAGCCTCCAAGCGTGTCGCTTGGAGGTCTCCTGATCAGCAGGCGATACGCCTGGACCCATATCTCGACAAAATAGTCGAGTCAACGTTTAAAACACCGCCTTTAACTTTCTCACAGCAAGCGTATCGCTTGCATCTTCATGGTCACTAGGCGATACGCCTAGTGCTTCAAACTCAGCAATTTCTTCCTTTTTGATCTTCAATTCTTGACCAATGCTCGTTTCTCTCGGGACTCGTACCAAAACTGCAATTTAGCTCCGAAAATACACATTAAGACACTAATAAACAGAAACAACTAAAAACCTATGGAAATTGACTCAAAAGACTCTCAAAACGACTTGAAAACATAAAGGAAAACCGATGTGTTTTGCAACACATCAGTAACCTATAACTTTATTCATACTCTTATTAGATCTAGTAAATATCATGTTTCTACTAGTGATTACATGTATTTTGAACCCCTCATATGCTACATCATATAGATCTAGAGTTAAACTAGTGCTATGATGCTAATATGTGTACAATGTGTCATGGTTTTGTGTATAGAGCAATAGATCCAAAATTTATGACTCTTTGGAACCCTAGAATTGGATTTTTGACATGTTAGGAGGTTATGGATAGCACCATACGACTTATTGATATGTTTGGACAACTTAATCTATAAAAATAACCCACTAAAAAGTCTAAGATCCTATGGATAAATTATGACCATTTTTGGACAGAAACTTTGACATCCTCTAAAGTGATATAAATTATGTTTTAGCCCTAAAAACCCTAGTACAAGATCCCTTTTGAAAATAGCTAAATTTGGGGAAAAACGGGACCAAAAACAGACACTTTACGGGCACGGAAAACCCATTTTTGTAAAGATATACAAATAAAGGTCACAACTGATTTGGAAAAAAACCGTGAAATACGACTAAAAACGACAAAAACGTGTATTTTGACTTATACCGTTGAAACTTTCATTTTTTCCTATAAAAGTCTTCTGGATTCATAAGGTGATTATTTGGAATAATAAACTATTTTTAAACTAATAATTTTCATGAAAATAATTACTATTTTAATTATCGCACAATAAATATTTATTTTTAATAAATATTTTCTTAAGGTCAACGATGTCGTATCATATTACCGGGTTACCCTAACGCCAAGACTTGACCAACCAAATTGGAGTGACTTAGATGTCAACCCAATTTCTATATCCTAAGATGTCTTATAACATTGTATAGGACTGCTTACTTGTTCCCGCCTTACTGTCTAAAATCGTATCATTCAGGTGAGTTTTCACGGCACCTTTCTTTTAACTGTTTTAATACTTGGGGGAGAATTCATACAAATCTAATCATTGCCTGACAAATAGATTACTTGTTACCTTATTGATTTCATGAGCTTTTCTAGTCCAAATCCTATTGTACCATGCTTGTTCATGCTATGATGAAACCCCACTATTAGTTGAATCCGATTAATTTACAAACATAAACGATGACTCATGAATAGATCTATTGGGTTAACGCCCCTGTTCTGACTCGTAGCTCCAATCCTGACTCCGTTTTAATAGTCAAGAGAGTACATACATTTATATTGGCAATGCGGTATTGTTGGACATAGTACGATGAGTGGTAATCAGTTAGTTTTAGTATTCAAGGTTCATGGTAATTTATAAAACAGTATCTAAACGAGTTGTTAAACGATGGACTGATTCAATCATACTTTGTTATCAAACTTCTACATGCATGCTATCTAAACATGTGACCTCACCAACTTTATGTTGACTCGTTTTAGTATATGAATTCTCAGGTGATTGATTTCTGCTGCATACTGGACTGCCTTATCATGTTAGGACCTGTATTTTGTCATTCTGGAGTCATGGTCAAATTTAGCCACTCTTTTGGAGATTTCACTACATTACACCTAACGGTGTCATGTCCTTAAATCGTTTTGAAATGTAATTTTTTTGTAACAATTAAGACAACGTACTTTTTCACTACTATTTTCGCTGCTAATTTAACGAAACTCCATATTTTGACCTAACTAAACTTTCCAAAGGGCTCTAGTTGTTTAATCATCCAAAGGTCGTTCTGTAAAGCCTTGACTAAGATCCATCACACTCGCGCCCGATACAAAAAATTACAGGTTGTGACAGAGTGATACAAAAGTATATCTGAGTATGCCTGATAGTGTGGGGTACACTGGTCAAAGCAAATTAATCAATACCTTAACATATCCAGATGTTATGAGTATGATTGAGGCAGAGTTTAAAGTTGGACAAATTATACCAGCAATTGACATGGCTTATGTGCTAAAGCAATTGAAATTGAAGTTTAGTTCAGTATGTTATGACCAATATGATTCCAAGTTGTGATATTTCTCACAAAAGACAAAAGTAGTGTCTATTTTTGTATTTCATTTATGTTTCATTTCTAAAAATTCCAAAAAAATATTTTAGATGAGTTTTAGCATAAACTTAAAAAAAATTTAAAAGATTTGCAATGTGTTTTGATATAAAGTTTCAAAAAGCCAAAAAGTTTTGTTTCTTATTTGTTTTCGACCTATCGATGCAAGATACAAAATTATGATTTCAAAACTATATCTTGGTTTCTCAAAGAGAAGTTTTGCGCCAAGTCTAAATTAATTTTGGTAAATCAAAAAGAAAAAATCGCACTTTGGTCTTCTATAGCTGCAGGTTCTGGGTGACAAGGCTCAAGCATGGTAAATGCGGAGATTGATGTATCTTTTACAAGTGGATTTTTAAGTTCAAAAGTTGATCAAGGCTCAAGCATGGAAAAAGTTTTATATCTAGCAAGGCATTTCACGTTGACGATGTGAGGTAGTAATGCTGAAGATTGAAGAATAGGGCTTTTAGTTAATCTAGATACATCACACATTAAGGAGGAGTCTGTTAGAGCATAAATGTGTGTCTCATATGTTTTATCTAAGTGTTGCTAGAAAGTGAGTCTTAGTGTCAACTAACCAAGGGCCGAACCATTTGTTAGGTGCCAGCGAACTAATGGTTAGTTGGTTGGTTCGCTGGTTGGTCAGTTGCATACTATAAATAGGACGACTTATATAGAGAGCTTAGAACTTCTGGTCATTTATATCTTGTTAACTATGTGTTTCTAAGGTGTTTGTCTCTCTAGAGTCATTATAATCTTCTCTAAGTATATGCAAGAACATTGTGTAATATTGTTGAGTTAATGCAAATCGTTCCGAGTAATTTTACTTTGTGTGTTATTATATTTATGCACACAACTAATATTCACATGTGTTAACCCGATAAGTAGAGTGAAGATTAACTTAATTTCGCAAGGTTATTCTTACAAGTAAATTTGTTAACTAATCTAAGAACGGTTTACATCTCGATGCTACAATGTTTTTAACACAATGTTAGATAAATAAATATGAATAACAACATAAGGATCAAGGTTTACACATAATATCTAAATGTGTTTACCCACATTATGGTATTTTTAAGCTCTTTGAGCACCAACAATGTGTGTAGATCAAAGAAAAATATGTTATAAATCTAATAGTATTATTGATAAGTTCATCATCTCTTTTTATAAACAAGATGGTTGAAGATCAAGACTTGTGGGTTTCATTTGGGTGTTAGAAAAAGTAAAGAAAAGAAGATAACTTGAAGCTTACAAGGGTCTTCTTGATGGAAAGTGGTGGTAGATGGTGGCTCTTGGTGGTGATCGACGGTTGGAAGGTGGTGGTGGTGGCTGGCGGTTTTGGTGGTGCTTGGTGGTTTGGCCGGCGAAAAAGGGGAGGAGGAAGGGTGTTCGGTCGGTTGGGGTGAGGGAGAGAGGAGAGAAAGAGAGAAATGTGGAGGTGAGGCGTGGGTTTCAAGTGTGGAGTGGCTTGGGTTTATAGTGAAATTTAGGTGTAATACCTAGTGGATAAAGGTTTAGTCTTGTTTGTTGTAGTACATGCCAACTAGCAATGACTTGATTAGTATCTTTAACTAGGCACATGTGTATTATTTTACAATCTAGTCTTTGTTTTATGGGTTAATACTTAGCATGTGTAGGGGATTTATAAAAAAAATAAAAGGTGGTGGATCATGTGTTAGTGAGTTTGGGCCAGTCAAAAAGAAAAAGAAAAGAATTAGGCCGGTTTTAGGCCGTCGGTGAGCCAAATCCTAGAAAAACAAGCGACTGGGCTGCAGGCCATCAGGCCTGGTCATCGGGTCAGGTACTGGGCTCGGGTAATTCATTTTAGATCATTGGGACGAGTGGGGCCCAATTCGGGTTATGGGGTTCGGGTTTAGATAAAAACGAGTCATTTTGAATGGGACGAGTTTTTAAATAAATTGTAACGTTTTTAAATTGATGATATCAAGGGTTTCGTTTGGTTATAAAAACAAATAAAACGAGACGATTAGTTTATTTAATGAACGTTTAAAGTGTTTTAGATGCGACTGGTTTACATAATTTTGTTGCGTTAATGCTTATAAATAAATAAGACGTTAATGTTTTAGACGTAAAAAAATGTATGAGTTTAAACTAAAAGTTTAAATTAATAAACGTTTAATAAATGTCGGGTTTATTGAAACACCAATGGTTTATATCTAGAATAATTTAGATAATTGGGTTTGAAATAACATAAATGAACGGGTTAGACGTAATATATTAAAGATCATTAAACTAAGAGTTTAATAAAACAAAATGTCTAAGGTTGGTGGGTTCTAACGTATTAGCTCGTAATACCAATTTGATAGAGAAAATATAAAAAGATATTTTTATATTTCTTAATATTGAAGTTTCATTTCAAAAATGTTGAACTTCATCATAAATAAAGGTCGATTCCGAGTACAAGCGATGGGATTAGTCAAGTGATGTATCTGAGACGCACTTATGTCACCTATTATAAATAAAATTAAGTCTAATGCACCGATACACATATAATTATGCAGTTAAAGTTTAAAGGTTGACCTGGAAAATTTTATGGGTTGTCACAAGGTCCATCCACAAAGATTAAAACATGGACTCATCCTTGATGTCACCTACAGACCTAATAAATGAAGGATTGATAGTCGAACATATTAAAAATTATAACTGTTTGAGAACTATCTAACAACAATTCTGTCCCAAAAATCAAGAAATCATTTGATTTAGACACTTCAAGAAACATGTTATGCATCATTTAATCAAGCAAAAATATGAAAAATGTTCCAGGAGATTCTTTAGTGATCTCTATTAAAGAACATTTGGTAAAAAAAAATGATCGAAGTAGATAACCATACTTGACCCAAAATCGAGTTAAATTATAGTTATAGCGAATATTCGACCAAGGTAACTGAAAAAAGCCAACTTAACAAACATAAATACAGATCAATCTGACTCCAAGCATATAACCCGATTTTGAATCCATTCAAGATAAACTTACAATGCAGGGAGCACAAACTGAAAACTAACAAATAACAATACTTGCATCAAACAGATAAAAACGCTCATAGATGTACCTGTAATGAGGAACGACGCTTCAACATGATATACAACCCCTACTTCTCGATTCTTATCTGCAAAAATAAAACTCAATCACAAACAATCGAAATTCTAAACTAGAAAAATCAGAGCAGTACATTATAGCTTTGTAAAGACATACCAAGCAACAATCGGAGCAGTACAATCTGAAATATACCAGAGACGTAGAGCGCTTACCCAAATCGAAGAAAGAAGAAGTTTAATCTTTGGCATCTTCAAGAAATAGAGTAAAGGAATGACTGAAATTGGCGGTTGGGTGCGGCGATCGGATATATGTTTTCGTCGGAACCGAGAGGGGTGATGGGAGCATGCTTCAGAGATCTGGAGGCTGAAGGTGAAATGAGGTAAAATGAAAAGAAAATGTTCATATACCTAGGGCTGAGATATTTCAAACTGGTCGCAGATTTAAGATTTGAAGTTTTTGAGAGTTTTTGTGCATTAAAGACTTGTACACGATGCTTCATGGTTTATAACCGTCTTAATATTAAGAACTTTTCTATGACGAACATGCCCTTTGGCAATATGCTTTATAATGTAGAATAGATAATAAAAGTCAATATGTGAGTTGTGAGAAAAATATCACTATTTATTATGGACCTCTTATATTATGTCATGTTGTTTGTTGGTTGGATGTCACATGGCAGATCATAATTTCTTTTTTCCTTTTTCAATTTTCATCAATTTTATTCGTTGTAGTTTGCATCATCGTGTTTAAGTATCATTTTTTTACTTTTCTCTATCATTTTAGTTTAATGTTAATGAGTGTTTTTTTTTTATTCTCTTTTAACTTTTATTCATTGTAGTTTCACACCGTTACGTCTATGTGTTACTTTTTTTTTTTTAGTTTTTTTCAATTATTTTAGTATAATATCATTGCTTGGTCTTTTTGTATTTGTGTTTTTTTACGTCGTATTTTAACATTCCAACTGTTTTGTGTATCCATGTAATTCTCGCCGCAACGCTCGATTAGTGAAATCCAGTTATATACAAAGAGCCTAGGTCGGTTGTCGACACATCTTCTAACAAAATGAAACCCACCGCAATGCGTGACCGAGGGTCACATCCTCATTACTTTTTTTATTTAATAGAAGATTTTCACTTCTTTCTATTTTTAATATTACTGATTTATAACTTAAAATTAAAAGTTATTAAACTATTATTTTATAATTTTTAAATCTTTATTCCTAACTATTTAATATTTTTTATATTCATCTATACTATATAATAAATAAAAAGTTTTGATATACTTTAATTAGTAAAAAAGACACTTGTCATCACCATAAAATTTTGGATTAAGTCAAAATTTTAATAAATGATTATTCAAATACTAAATTTCTATATTAGGGTTTATTTATTTAAACTTTTAATAAGTAATTATTCAATAATTAATTATTCAAGTACAAATTTTTTATATTAAGGTTAGTAATTATCTAAATACTAAATTTTAATATTAAGGTTAATATTTTATTGCATATATATTTTATTACATATACTTTAATACTTTAATATATATAATGCTTATAATATATATTTTATTACATATACTTTAATACTTTAACATTTAATTTTATAAATTTTTTATTTTAATTAAGTTTAAATTCAAATTTACAAAGTATTTCATTACAATATAATAAACAAAATCATTATTTTTCGTGACTTGATTTCTTTTTTTTTTTAACTACAAACTACAAACTACAAAGATCCGGTTACCTACGGGGGGGTCTCATCATGGCAAACGATGTTACCCACGACACGTTACGATCGCAGTCCGTGCGAGTAATAAAGACCTTTTGTGTTACACATTATCTATACTATATAATAAACAAAACGTTTTAATATACTTTAATTAGTAAAAAAGACACTTGTCATCACTACAAAATTTTGGATTAAGTCAAAATTTTAATAAATAATTATTCAAATACTAAATTTACATATTAGGGTTTATTTATTTAAACTTTTAATAAGTAATTATCCAATAATTAATTATTCAAGTACAAATTTTTTATATTAAGGTTAGTAATTATCTAAATACTAAATTTTAATATTAAGGTTAATATTTTATTGCATTTATATTTTATTTTATTCAAGTAATATATTTATTACATATACTTTAATACTTTAATATATATAATGCTTATAATACTTTACTTATAATAATATTTTAATTAAATATTATACATGTAAAAAATACTTTGTTCTATTTAATTTTATAAATTGTTTATTTTAATTAAGTTTAAATTCAAATTTACAAAGTATTTCATTACAATATAATAAAAAAAATCCTTATTTTCCGTGACTTGATTTCTTTTTTTTAACTACAAACTACAAACTACAAACATCCGGTTACCTACGGGGGGTCTCATCATGGCAAACGATGTTACCCACGACATGTTATGATCGCAGTCCGTGCGAGTAATAAAGAACCTTTGTGTTGCACATTATCTATATCTATACTATATAATAAACAAAAAGTTTTAATATACTTTAATTAGTAAAAAAGACACTTGTCATCACCATAAAATTTTGGATTAAGTCAAAATTTTAATAAATAATTATTCAAATACTAAATTTCCATATTAGGGTTTATTTATTTAAACTTTTAATAAGTAATTATCCAATAATTAATTATTCAAGTACAAATTTTTTATATTAAGGTTAGTAATTATCTAAATACTAAATTTTAATATTAAGGTTAATATTTTATTGCATATATATTTTATTTTATCCAAATAATATATTTTATTACATATACTTTAATATTTAATATATATAATGCTTATAATACTTTATTTATAATAATATTTAATTAAATATTATAAATGTAAAAAATGTTTTATTCTATTTAATTTTATAATTTTTTTATTTTAATTAAGTTTAAATTCAACTTTACAAAGTATTTCATTACAATATAATAAACAAAATCATTATTTTTCGTGACTTGATTTCTTTTTTTTTTTAACTACAAACTACAAACTACAAACATCTGGTTACCTACGGAGGGTCTCATCATGGCAAACGATGTTGCCCACGACACGTTACGATCGCAGTCCGTGCGAGTAATAAAGATCCTTTGTGTTTCACATTATCTATATTATATAATAAACAAAAAGTTTTAATATACTTTAATTAGTAAAAAAGACACTTGTCATCACTATAAAATTTTGGATTAAGTCAAAATTTTAATAAATAATTATTCAAATACTAAATTTACATATTAGGGTTTATTTATTTAAACTTTTAATAAGTAATTATCCAATAATTAATTATTCAAGTACAAATTTTTTATATTAAGGTTAGTAATTATCTAAATACTAAATTTTAATATTAAGGTTAATATTTTATTGCATTTATATTTTATTTTATTCAAGTAATATATTTTATTACATATACTTTAATACTTTAATATATATAATGCTTATAATACTTTACTTACAATAATATTTTAATTAAATATTATACATGTAAAAAATACTTTGTTCTATTTAATTTTATAAATTGTTTATTTTAATTAAGCTTAAATTCAAATTTACAAAGTATTTCATTACAATATAATAAACAAAATCCTTATTTTCCGTGACTTGATTTCTTTTTTTTAACTACAAACTACAAACTACAAACATCCGGTTACCTACGGGGGGTCTCATCATGGCAAACGATGTTACCCACGACACGTTACGATCGCAGTCCGTGCGAGTAATAAAGAACCTTTGTGTTGCACATTATCTATATCTATACTATATAATAAACAAAAAGTTTTAATATACTTTAATTAGTAAAAAAGACACTTGTCATCACCATAAAATTTTGGATTAAGTCAAAATTTTAATAAATAATTATTCAAATACTAAATTTCCATATTAGGGTTTATTTATTTAAACTTTTAATAAGTAATTATCCAATAATTAATTATTCAAGTACAAATTTTTTATATTAAGGTTAGTAATTATCTAAATACTAAATTTTAATATTAAGGTTAATATTTTATTGCATATATATTTTATTTTATCCAAATAATATATTTTATTACATATACTTTAATATTTAATATATATAATGCTTATAATACTTTATTTATAATAATATTTAATTAAATATTATAAATATAAAAAATGTTTTATTCTATTTAATTTTATAAATTTTGTATTTTAATTAAGTTTAAATTCAACTTTACAAAGTATTTCATTACAATATAATAAACAAAATCATTATTTTTCGTGACTTGATTTCTTTTTTTTTAACTACAAACTACAAACATCTGGTTACCTACGGAGGGTCTCATCATGGCAAACGATGTTGCCCACGACACGTTACGATCGCAGTCCGTGCGAGTAATAAAGATCCTTTGTGTTGCACATTATCTATATTATATAATAAACAAAAAGTTTTAATATACTTTAATTAGTAAAAAAGACACTTGTCATCACTATAAAATTTTGGATTAAGTCAAAATTTTAATGACAGTTGCAAACTTCTCCTTCATGCCTGGTATCTCGATGACGGGACTGTTATTGGAGATTCCGAGGAGGTTGCTAAAGCGCTAAACATCATTAGGGACAAGGGTCCTTCCTTGGGCCTTGAACTCAACATTAGAAAAACTGAGCTCTTTTTGGCCTTCTTGCGATGGTAGGAAGTTCCGTGCGGGGCTTTTCCCAGAGGCCATTGGTAGACCTATCTTGGGGGTGAAACTCTTGGGGGAGCTGTTAGCAGAAATGCTGAGTTTATCCAAGGTTTGGCTATGAAAAGAGCTTCCAACGCTGTTGATCTGATCCGCCTCCTCCCCAAGCTGGGGGACCCGCAGAGTGAACTTCTCCTGCTGCGGTCATGTATGGGCATAGCCAAACTCTTCTTTTGTTTAAGGACATGTCCCCCTTTATACATGATGGAGGCCGCCTCCTTTTTCGACAATCAACTACGCACGACAATTGAGAATATGGTGGTTTGTGGGGGCCCCTTCTTTGGGGATCTCCAGTGGCGGCTTGCTTCGTTGCCTATCAGGTGTGGGGGGCTCGGGGTGTATTCAGCAGTTGAGGCTTCCTCATATGCCTATGTGGCATCAAGGGCTCAGTCTTGGGTGCTTCAAGATCATATTTTAAGGGGAAGTGGGATGTGTGGCATGGACTCGGATTATGGATGCGCGTTAGATCGTCTTCGGGATGTTATTCCAGGCTTTGACTTCAGCGGTTTCACTAATAAGGACACCGCCCCCCTAAAGCTCAAAAAGTTTTGGCGAGTGCCCTTTTTGGTAAAATTGTGCAGGAGATGGAAGCGCAGTTTGACATGACCGCCAGACAGAAAGCCGTTTTTGAGTGTCTGCGCGCGCCGCATGCCCAAGATTTCCTCCGGGCTATCCCTATTGATGGGTTGGGTCAGCACATGTCGCCGGTGGAATACCGTGCTATCCTCAAATACCGCCTCATGATTCCCATTTTCCCGGCGGATGAGAAATGCCCTGTTTGCCGCAAGGCGTGCCTGGATTCGTTCGGGGAACATGCCGTCCATTGTAGAGAGCTCCCTGGTTTCAAATATCGTCACGACTTGGTTAGGGATGCCCTCTTCGACATATTCAAGCGCGCAAGGATTTCGGCTAAGAAGGAAGCTCCGGTCAATTTCCTAACAGACCCGTCTAATGGACGATCAACTCTTAGACCGGCTGACATCTTGGTCTTTGGATGGAAGGGAGGGAAACACGCATGCTTGGATCTAACTGGGGTCTCCCCTCTTGTGGGCTTGGGGGTCGGTGAGTTCAAGGTGGGTCAGGCGGCTTCTAAAGCGGCTACGGGGAAAGTGAACAAGCACGAGAAAACGTGCCTTGAAAATCAACATGTGTTTGTTCCTTTTGCTTTTGACACCTTTGGGTTCCTCGCCCCTGAGGCCGTTGAAACTTTGAATAGAGTACAACTGGTCATGCGTGGTAACGTTGTGACCCCCGGTTCTTTGAATGTTGTTTTCACGCGTCTTAGTTTTGCTATTCAGAAGGGTTTGGCGGCGCAGCTTGTTGCCCGCCTCCCTTGGCTGTCAGGGTGATTTGTTTTTCTGTTGTTTTACCCAAGATTGGATGAAATTTAATGGTGGTTTTATAAAAAAAAAAAAAAAAAAAAAAAATTATTCAAATACTAAATCTACATATTAGGGTTTATTTATTTAAACTTTTAATAAGTAATTATCCAATAATTAATTATTCAAGTACAAATTTTTTATATTAAGGTAAGTAATTATCTAAATACTAAATTTTAATATCAAGGTTAATATTTTATTGCATATATATTTTATTTTATTCAAATAATATATTTTATTACATATACTTTAATACTTTTAATATATATAATGCTTATAATACTTTATTTATAATAATATTCTAATTATTTATTATACATGTAAAAAAATATTTTATTGTATTTAATTTTATAAATTTTTTATTTTAATTAAGTTTAAATTCAAATTTACAAAGTATTTCATTACAATATAATAAACAAAATCCTTATTTTCCGTGACTTGATTTCTTTTTTTTAACTATAAACATCTGGTTACCTGCGGGGAGGGGGGGTCTCATCATGGCAAACGATGTTACCCACGACACGTTACGATCGCAGTACGTGCGAGTAATAAAGACCATTTGTGTTGCATATTAATCCCAGAGAAAATTCACCGCCTAAATACTCATTGTCGTAAAGCCTTCAACCCACCTATAATTACTAAGAAATTTTTATATAGTTATAGAAATTCATAATTGTCGTAGATTATGATTGTATTTATAGTTATTTTTTAAACTCAGCCATGTAATACACATGATAAAAATACTAGTATATAATAAACAAAAAGTTTAGTGATACTTTAAATAGTAAAAATAACACGTGTGATCACCACAAAATTTTGGATTAAGTCAAAATTTTAATAAATAATTATCCAAATGTGGAAATTTAGTATTTAGATAATTATTTATTAAAATTTTGACTTAATCCAAAATTTTGTGGTGATGACAAGTGTTATTTTTTACTATTTAAAATATGACTAAAATTTTTGTTTATTATATAATACTAGTTTTTATACCCCGTGTATTGCACGGCTTAGATTTAAAAAATATGTATCACACGGTTGGGGGTTAAAAAAATTAATAATGATAATAGAGTACAGAAAGTGGAAGTTGTATAAAATAAAAAACTGTTAAAGTAAATAATTGGTAAATTATAAAATAAATAAAGTTAGTAAACTATATTATATATTTAATGTAGTAATTAAATAATTGGTTATTAAATAATTTAAGAGGCAATAAATAAAAAGTCGGAATATATATCCAGAACTTTTCTTTTAATAGAAAAAAAAAGAAATTATTTTTCAAATAATTAATTAATTATGATGGTGATTATTCTTACAATAAATATATTTTATTGATTGCCATACAAATACAAATAATTGATTAATTATTGTGGTGATTATCAATACCTTAAATATTTTTTATTTATTGTCATGGAAAACTATATTATATATTTAATTTAATAATTAAATTATTGGTTATTAAATAATTTATGAGGCAATAAATAGAACGTCGGATATATATATCAAAAAATTTTCTTTTAATAGAAATTTTTTTTTAATAAGTAATTAATTATGATGATGATTATCTATACAATAAATATATTTTATTTATTGCCATGAAAATACAAACAAATGATTAATTAGTGTGGTGATTATCCATACAATAAACATCTTTTATTTATTGCCATGAAAAAAACTAAAAATAAGAGTGATTTAAGAGGGAAGCTTATTATGATGTGGAATATGAGAATGACATGTGTCCTAAATTTTTTCTTTTATATAATAGTATGAAGTATGATATGGTATATGATATGATGATATGATGATATGATATGATAGACATAGATAGATATAGATATAGATATAGATTTAATAAAGAGAAGTATGATATGGTATATGATATAATGTGTATACACATATGTGTGTGAGGCTCTCTCGATAATCAATTCTTTTTAACTATAAACACATCGTTAAAATCCACTAATTACTTACTTTATGAAATTTAAATCTACATCACCTTGAAATAAGGATAAATACTAAGTATGACTAGACTAAATGCACTTTAGTCCCTAAAGAATCAATTGGCTATACGGCTTTTTTCCTCTCAATGCCCCTTGGTGCAATGTAATTTTTTTT
The DNA here is from genome assembly GCA_039602395.1 of Deinandra increscens subsp. villosa. Taxonomy (NCBI): domain Eukaryota; kingdom Viridiplantae; phylum Streptophyta; class Magnoliopsida; order Asterales; family Asteraceae; genus Deinandra; species Deinandra increscens. The sequence goes on from JBCNJP010000023.1 coordinate 52,376,832, forward strand.
TAATAAAGTAGAAAAGAAGAATATAGATGAGAGGGATAAATCCCTCGACCAAAATTGAGTCGAGAATAAACATGGTATTTGGTTATATACCTTTTCTGAGACTTATCATTTTTTATTTTACACCGTCACATATTCGACGATGCATTTTTTTATTTTATCAACAAAAATGAGGTGACGTAGAAGTTCATAAATGGAAGGATACTACTTTATATTATAGAAAAAGCAACGTGGAGTTACAAATGCCACCACAAACTATATTTGTTTTACAAGTCTAGTCCTTATTTTCACAAATTACACGAGCACCATGTTATATTAACTAGATATCAACCGCGCGTTGCTGCGGTATCTTAGTTTAAGATAGCATAAAATATTGTTGTGCATAAGAATAAGAGTATGTTTTTGTAAATTTAAAAATTGGAAGTTTTGTACGTGTTAAGGATGCTTGTGTGATTGTTGAGATAATAAGTTTGTGCAAAATATCAGAAAAAGTGAATAAAATAGAGAAAATAAAGATTTATAAGTGTATTAGGCAATTCCGAAAATCTTATTTACATCTTATTCCATTTTATATAACTTTTATATAAACACATTTCTCATAAACTTCAGATGTTACATTCCATATCTTTAACCTTTAATTGTTCATATCAGTGCACTTAATATATGTATTACATTTCAGATTTAAAATCAACACGTCGTTTGGAATAAAGCTATCTGTATTCAAGCACTTTCAGTATGAATTTTTTATTGGAGTAAATAAAATAGAGAAAATATAGGTTTATAAGTGTATTAGGTACTTCTGAAAATTTTATAAGAGGTTGGTAATCTTGCAATCCTGACGAAGAGGTACGTGAAAGAGAGGTTAATAATAAGTAAAAGTTGAATGAAAACAATCAAGCTTAATTGTATAATCAAGATCAGGTTTTACTTAATTTGATATGTTTTAAAAGCAAATTGTACATGTTTGTCTTGGTTGTTTTTTATTAGATTTTTGTTGGACTATAATTAAAAAGGTTTCTTTTCTAAAAAGAAAATTAAGGGCGTGTTATGAAGTTTTATACACTATGCTTTCAAAAATAAAAATGCAAATTTAAGCACCCCCTAGGTTTAAAAATGATATTCAGAATCATTAATTCTACCTTAGGAATGATAATTACACCACCTTAATTATCTCTTCTTTATCAAAAACTTTAACCCTGGAAGGAACAACAGCCTCCGTGATCCCATTTCCAAGCCCTAATTGACCTCGTTTCGATTTCCCCCAAATCCACAACGAACCATCACCTCCAATCGCTGCAGACACAACTCCCGATGCAGACGCCGATCGGACACCACTCAACCCGTTTACTCTTTGCGGTTCGACCCATGCTTCCCTATTACAAAACGACGACGAATTCAATCATTTATAACAACTTTAACAAACCTATTGTTTCTATTACAGAGATCATAATCGGAACACATACCTTGGGGAATCCACAGAGCGTCCAAGTTGATGTTCAACATTCCGGCCCCAGGACCAGAGGTGGCCTCCGGAGGTGACGGCGAGGGAGTGGTAGTGGCCGGCGACGATGGTGGAGACGTCGGAAGGTAGGGTTGAGATCGGAGTTGGTTCGTATGCGTCGGAGGCGATTCCGGTGACGGAGGTAGGTAGGCCAAGCGCGCCGTGACTACCGTCCCCGAAACTCAATACGGTGGTGCTCAGCCGCCGACGATGGGCGACGCCGGTGAAAGACGCCTGCTTTAGAACTCAAAACCTCAAGCCTTTGATATCTTTCGATCTGGATTTTCGTTTCTGTTGGATCGTTTTTTGGATGTTCAATTAAGAGGAGCAAAAAAATTGACGACCTGAAGATTCGAACCCGGGCCAACATAAATGTTACGTAAAAAAAAACGGTCATGCCAAAGGATCGAACCCGGGTTGATAGGGTTGTCATTCCGAACGCATACCACCGGATCAAAGCCACATTTGATAAAATGTTTGTAAATTATATATATATATATATATATAAAATGTTTTGAGCTGAAAAAAAGCGCGAAACCATATGCAAACTTGTCATTTGTATATATATACAATAACATGTTCGAGAGAGAATGCGAACGTCATTGATGTTGTTTCTAATTTTCTAAGAATTACTTCCATTTAATAACTTCTACAATAACAGAAAAAACAACATACATATTAAAATCTCACCTGAAGACTAGGATCTGAGAATGGTGAAAAACATGACAGACCTTATCTTTACCTCAAAGGATAAAGAAGCTGTGCATTCAGAGAGACCCTCGAATCGAATAATTTATTTATAATTATTCACACCTTCAAGATGCTAACTTATTCCAAACTATATTTTCTAGGATAAATTCATAATACTTGTATTATATAAAATTTAAATCCGCGGTCTTTCATCATGGGGCTTACATCTTAAACAACAGTTGTCCTTCTAAAAGCCGTAAGATACTAACTACCTCTCAAAACAATTTACAAATGTTACATACATCTTACAGAGCAAATGACACAAAAGTCATCTAACAGATACAATCATCTTTTCACGCCCATGTATGTATTCAATAGAGTTTAGTTGGTAACGTCTTTAGATACCATCCAACTTCACTCAACTTAGTGTTTAGGTTGTCTGTTGTGGGCATCACCACCTTGCATGCATGAAGGGGGGGGGGGGGGTCCATGAAAACAGATACTAGTCCTACACACCAATTCTCTTCCACTCACACAAATTTAACGCAAAATCTAGGTTGCGTGAAGGATTCCACACGAGTTTTCTTGGAATCAACGAGGGGGAGCGATGTCAGCCACCATGCAGCATGGTGATGATGCCCACAACGGACAACCTAATAAAACGCAAGAACAACACCCGTATTGTTGGAATATGGTGTCTTGACTCGACAAATTAACGTACCCGACCTAATATTGACCCGTAAGAGTTACACCCGGGTCAACGGACTTAAAATCCAATTAACCGTTAATTAGTACTAAACGAATGATTTAATTAATTATATAAATATTTGTTTATTTATTTAATTAAACGACAAAACGATTTCGCCCCAAAACGCTCGAAGTTTAATTAAACGGGCTAATCAATCGTTACCGGATTAACAGATTGATTAGTTATGGTGGACTGGATAGGATGGCGACCGGGCCCAGTCCGCGTAGGTCCCCGGTCCGCGATTTTAGTATTAATATAGGGAGGAGAGTGGATTGAATAACAAGTCTCAAGAAAACACAGCCCTAATTCTCTCTCACTCCCTCCGTCGTCGTCGCGATCCCCAGCCGGCTCCCAAGCCGTCGCCAATCGGTCCTCCGACGCCGGTCACGGCCAACGTCGATCCCCGCCTCATCCCGATGGATCCCCGTTTAGCCAACGTATGTTCGCGATTGAAGAAAGAAGCCGAAGAAGCTCGAGCCGCCGCAGCCGAAGCCGCAGCCGCGGCTAGCGCCGCCGCTGACGCCGCCCGTAGACCACTGTCCGTCGATCGCCAGCCGGTGGTTCTCGCGTTGCCGGCGCAACCGAGACCACCACGCCCCGTCCTCTCGTCGTGGACCGTGCCGCTTTACCTGCCGGTCACCACCACTACGGAACCACCGCCGCCACCTCTAGCCAGTGACGAGTTCGTCGTGGGGACTATTCCTATGGCGATCCCGTTGTCCAAGGTGGATCCAGTTTTTTCGTCGCCGCCGCCCGTGGTGAGTCTGCCACCGCCGCCGCCATTACCGCCGCCGCCACCATTACCGCCGCCGCCACCGATGGTCGCCGCGTCCGTTGAAGATCCGACTCGTAGGTTCGAGTCAGACGTTACTGTTCATCCTAACGCCTGTCCGTTGAATCCAGGTGTCTCGAGCGGTTGCTCGGAACCTACCAATGTATATCTAACTCGTTTAGATATTTAGTTTATTTATTTGTTTTAAATAAATATTTTCTGTGTTTGTCGTGACCGGTGACTAATCCTGTTTACGGTTTGTATTCGCGTTGTTTTAAAATCGTTTCCGCTGCCAAATTAATTGTGAATTAATTTAAATAAATATGATCAGTTAATCAAAAATTGAAATCGGTAACTCGGATACCCACTGCCAAACCCAATAGTGGTATCAGAGCCATTGTCACTGCGCGCAAACCAGAAACGGTCTGTTAATAACCGGTGGTTCGCAATTTCGATTCATATCCAAATTGCGAATTAGAATTAATTTTACTTGTTTTAATTGTAATTCTATAAATTATATATTGTGTGTTGCGGCGGACCCCTTATTATTAATTGCATGATTGAATGTAATGTGGCGTGTTGTTTTTTTTTCTGGTTGGCCCAAAAGTTTTGGCCCATTTATTTTTCGTTTTGGTTTTTGTTGAACCCACATTTAGGGTTTCAAAGTTGTATAAAATTTAGAGCTAGGTTACTACTTATTTAGTAATTGTAAATTTTGTAAAAACCAAGACTCGAAGACTGGACGCACGCTAAAAGGGATGTCGAAGCAAGTGGGAGCTAAACTGGATCCAAGAACGCACTGTTTTGCCTCCTTGGTTGTTCACCGTATATTTTTATTTAATTTTATTTAAATAAGTCCCTAATGATCTCGCTTTAGTGGCTCAAGCGAGATCAAGACCAAAAGCCGTTTAACACACAATATGCCATTCGCGACAACTTAGTAATTTTAATTAGGTTAAACTAATTTACTAGTCCCAAGTGGCGATAGGGTTTATCGTTCGTGTCTAACGATGAAAAAGCATATAAGGATCAATTCTATGGTAGATAATATCGAGACGGAAGTTTTGTCATCTATTGTGTTGAATGATTACTTAAACCAAAGGAGTATACAACAATTAAGGTCCGGGGGAGGTTGGACAGAACCTCCCCTCCCAACACATTGAACTGGACAGACTCTGGACAGAAACTTACAAAGAATTACAAAGACGAAACTATTTATACTCGTGTAGTTCTGTCCGAACGTGGACACTCCGAACCCTGTCCGAACTCCCTTCGAACTTGGAGTTCGTCTAAGGTTCGAATGACTCTGAACCTTGAGTTCGGTTGGGGTTCGGACCCCAGTTCATGTCTCAGTCAACTCAGTCTGTTTGACAATTCGAACAGTAACGGCCACACAAGGTTCATGTATCAACAAATTCCCCCTTAGACGTTACTGTCGAATCCAGACTTTGATCTTCTAGCAATCTTTAGTCAGCTTGCTGCATACGCCTCTATCTTTAGCAAACTCTCCTTGACCGAATCATCTAGTATGCAGGAAACAGCTTGCAATCTTGTACAATCATGACAATCAATAAAATTCCCCCTTTCTTCAAGCACTTCCATGACAAGAACATTCCAATCACATAGACAGATACTTCAAACCATCGGATATGACATCAAGATGCAGGATCGCTTCATTTAATCGTCATGAACAAAAAACAAAATCCAAAAACATAACTGCATTTGACAGAAATCTTCAATCTTCACTGAATTGTAATAAATCCTGATCTTTATGAAAACAGATACGATCAGCATCTTCAATCATAGAATTCCCCCTCAGCATCAAATCCATCCCAATATATAACTCCAGTAAACGTATATCTCGTTGTAGACTGAAACCTGACCAAGTCTTCACAACTCAAGAAAGTATCGGGCATATGATCGAAAGTTCCAAACCATAACCGAAAACTTTGACATATCAGTTCACACGGACATCAGAATACACCACCTTTCCATGTAGATAAAAAATTACCATCATCCCTGAACTGATTGCTTTTGAATATTCACTTTTTTAATTATGAAACTTGAAAGTTTTAGGGTCCCCAATTTCCCCCTAAATAAGTGACATATTCAAATCTTCAATATTCTTCAGTTTGTGTAGACAAATAAACTCTGATAAATGCAATCACAAAGACGCAATTTCTCAGAATTCAAATAATCGCCTCAAAGTAAACATATGAATGTATTTGAATCTCTATCCATCATCAAGAACACACGTTCTTGAATCTCTGTCCATCATCAAGAACAATGACTACCCATAAACTCATTTCTTGAAATTCAATCACTAACTCGTAACAAATACAGTGATCTGGATTTTCTTCAAACATAACACCCCACAGCTACCGAATCAAGGGTAAACCCGATAACTGATCCGCTTCTTTAAAATTCCCACCTAACGGGGGTTCGGGGGTAGCGCCCCTGAGAAGCGGGGTCCAAGGGGCGGCAGCCCCTGGCAGGGTCTAAGGGGCAGAGCCCCTGGATGGGGTCGTCCGAACCTTGGCCGAACTTCTTCCGAACCTCAGACGAACAGAAAGAGTCGAACCGCATCCGAACCTGACCTTCGGATAACCAAACATGTTCGAACGCTTACCGAACCTCAACTTCGGATGACCAAATTGTCCGAACTCTTGCTGAACTTCAAGTTCGGAGCGGTTATTTTCAGATCGATGTTCAACGGCCGAACCTCAGACGAACCTGACTGGAAAAATTTTAAACTCGCACATTAAGAATTTGATCGAATTTTGACATCTAGATACTTCTGTTAGGTAACATGACTCAGAAATACTCGATTGATTAAAACTCAATCAGAAACACTTTCAATCACCCCTAACTGAAGGTTTAACGTCTCAAACTTAAGAAAAACGATGAATTTTGTCACACCCCGGTCAACGGATTCGGGTGTGAACGAGAATGGAATCATAGTCGAGGATACATAGAACAACATCTAAATAATTTAAACTTCATAAAACATTACGTCATTTCATTGCAGCAAAAAAATAGTGGAAATGATAATGTCTTACATTTAAAAATCAAAAGTCTTAATATAATAATGAAAACATAAAACGGTTTATTGGGATAGTTGGGACTATGACTCCGTAAGCGTGTCTGATAGCATGTTGAAGCCCCATTTGCATGTCTTCCATAAGTTGCATCAATTACCTAAGAAATCATGAGTTTAAAAGGTCAACATAAAGTTGGTGAGGTTCACAGGTTTATGACTCTATGTTTAAAGTGAAACAGTTTCAGTATACCTAAATATTACATTAGTTTACCCTTGTGGTTGTATGAACTCACCTGAACCTTGATTTCAAATACTAACGGTTTACCCACCCATTATATCTCGCCCGAGAGATACTGAACATAGCAGAATAACTGACGTGTACCCCAAGACAATCCGGAATCAGAACTGGAGCTACCAGTTAGGGCAGGGTTGTCAACCCAAATAGATCTATTCACTACCTATAATTTTGTACAGAACTAATTGAAATCAATTAATGGTGGGATACAATTGTACAAACGTTTATAACGATAATGTACCATAATTGGGCAATCAGTAAGAGAACAAGTAGTCATACGGCTAACAGATAAACCATAATATTAAGTAAGCATTTATTAGATTTCATGATTTCTCCCCCAAAGTATAAAACAGTTAAAAGAAATGGGGCCGTGAAACTCACTGGATCAGCATGTAGGTGGTAATATAGTTGTAGGCATGGTAGCACGTAACGTCCTAAATAAATAAATAGGCATATGCATAAGGTCTACAATCAATTGAGTAACATAAGTCACCCAAGTGATACCGGTCAAGTCTTGACATTTTAATCCCGTTTGTATTCGTTTGAAAACTCGTTAGCTTGTATTTATTAAATAAATACTTTCGTGATGATTTATATTTATGTTTAATAAATATAAATAAAGAATTATCATTTTAAATCAAGTATTGAACATCGAGTTTAAATAATAATGTTTTATTATAATTTTCATGAGTTCGTATAATTATTTTTAATTAAATAATTATGTGTTTGATTTGTTAATCATGCAAGTTAGAATTATTTTTAAATAATTATGATTAACATTTCTTGGTGAACTTTTGATTAGATCATAGTTTAAAACCTTTGTAAATAATTACTAAACAAAGAATAATTATTTATTTCATTTTAGTCATATAAGGATTTTTAAGCTTCATTTTTAAATACAATATTTTATAACTTCGAAATCTTTCAATATTTCATTGACATGAAATATTTATTTGCTTGAACATTTTAATAAAATAAAATATCATAACGACACTTGGATTAATAAAAGTTGTCTTTATAAAAAATGATGAGAAATTTTGCTTAAAATCTCTAACATTTACGTTTTCGCGTATATCGCCGTGTGGTCCCGGTTTTATTACTACGCAACGTATTTTCATTTTTGATTACCTTGATTTTTATCAAAGTAGTTATAAAATTTCATAAAAATATTTAAAGTCAATTACTTGCCTTTTGATTATTTTTATAAAAAAAATCTTTTATAAGACTTAATCAGTTTGCAAATGTCTTTTTATAGAAAGATTCTTTATTTTATAACATTTCTTTTATTGTTTAAAACTTGTAATAAATCCAAGAATTTATGTCAAATTAATCATTTGACATAAATTTATTCCTTCCATAAAATCTAGTAACATTCTCTTTGTCATGAAACTAATTATAACATTTAAAGTGTTATATTTTTACTAAAACAAGTAATTCCCATGTGTTAATATTTTAGCCATTTAGTCCATGTATTTATCATATTCTTATTATGAGACAAATCCACATATTATCATATTATGATTTATAATCAAATCAACTAACACATATGGTGTTAGGACCCACTTATACATAGCATGAAATGTAGATTTATCAACTAACAGTTTGTGTTAGGACAAATTTAAATAAATAACAATCCACTAACACATTCAAGTGTTAGGACCATATATACATCTAAATATGAAATGTAAACCATCAACTAACACCAAGTGTTAGGACAAGTTAATTACTTAACATTCAATTTAGTTAGTTATGATTTTATTATCAAAGAAGGGGCTTGAGATTTGTTAAACCAACTAACATGAAATCAATGATTCCATGAATACAAGAATCAAGGTGCACACCATATTACTTTCCTTGGATTTCATAAGTGTGTTTCACCACACTCCTTGGCTCCTTTAAGTCCTAAGACACCAAGGGAATGTTTTGATTCTTGGAAGAAGGAGATAAAGAAGAGAGTTGGTTAGTTAGTTTTAACAAATGCAAGCATTCAAGAGTTTTAGTTTGTCAAGACTTGGGCTTCACTTTGGATGCTAAACATGGAAGGAAAAACATAAGGGAATGGATTAGAAAAACTCACAAGGAGTGGGGTTTGAAAAACCGAGAAGGAAGGGTGGTTGGCGGTGGTTTTCTATGGTGGTTTTTGGTGGGCTGGGGCGGCGGCAGGGCTGAGCAGCGGCGGCAGGGGAGGCGTGCCGGTGGTGGTTGCTGGGTGGTGGGGTGTCGGCCGAGAGCTAAGGGAGGGGGAGAGAGGTGAGTGAGGGTGTTGGTTGTGTGGTGGTTTGAGTGGAGATCTCCTCCTCTTATAACCAAAACTTGGTTTATTAACCAATGGTCATTACCCGTAATCCATGGGAACTTGTAATTGACAACTAATGAGAGTTATAGGCTAGGTGTGTTGTCAACACCACATTCACCCAATTTCTAAGTGTAGGTGACTTTATTTTATAAAATTTCCAAGCCTTTATAACATGGTGAGGGTTTTTAATAAAATATGAAGAGGTTAGGGGTTTATAAAAATCAAAACTTTTATAAAATATAGTCAAAGTAAAAATAACTAAAAAGGTGGTGTCTTTGTTTTTATAAAAGTTAATGGGCTAATGTTTTTATAAAAATATAGTGGGCTTAATTTTTATAAAAACTCATGGGCCAAAAATAACATAAAGGATTTGGGTTTTGGAAGTGGGCCGAAGCCCAATTAGAATCGGGAAGGGGACGGGCCAGTTCCTCCAGTTTGGGCTGAGGGGTAGGCGGGCCGGGTTGGGTTGTTTTCTGAATGGGCCGAAGGGGGAAATGGTTTGGGCCGGTGTTGGGCTTTCTAGTGGGCCGTAAGGGGAGGGGACATCGGATTTGGCCCAAGGCCATTCGGGCCGCAGGTCGGGCCACCGGGTCGGGTCGGTGATTCGGTTGATCAAGTCGAGTCATCGGGTAATGTTTCGGGTCCGTTTGAGTTATTTCGGGCTTATTGGGCCTAACTGGGCCCAATCGGTTTAACGGGTTTCTCGTTTGGCTAAGTCTTGACAATGGAGTGTTTTTATCACATTTTAAGTTCGCTAAACGTTTTAAGGTGAAACAGTTTATATCAGTTTTGTTAAAATATAAAAAGTCAAGTTTTTATATATATTTTTTTATTATTGAAGGTCCATATTTAAAATATGAAAACTTTCATATTTTACGGGTTTATACTTCCGGTACAAACGCGGGATTAAATCAGTTATTAGTTAATTATTAAAACTAATTCAGTTAATCATATAATTAAAACGTATGAACATTTAAATTAAAAATTCAACGGAGAGAGGTTTGACCTGTTTCGGACGAGGTGTCACATTCTCCTCCAGTTAGAAGAATTTCATCCCAAAATTCAGTTCTGGTTACTAGTAGATGCGACGTTTCCAAACAGACCAGGATACTTTCGACGCATTTGGTCCTCGCGTTCCCAAGTGTACTCTGGTCCTCTTCGAGAGTTCCATCGCACTTTGACTATAGGAATGCGGCTATGCTTTAGCTTCTTGATTTCACGGTCAAGTATCTCGACAGGTTCCTCAATAAAGTGCAGTTAGGGGTGTTCAAAACCGGATACCCGGAATTTCGGGTATCCGAATTTCGGGTATCCGAAAATTTCGGATATTGAGTTTGGCTATCCAAGTCCAAGTCCGAATTTTCGGATATCCGAAATTTCGGATATCCGAAATTTCGGACTTGGACTCGGATAGCCAAACGGATATCCGAAAATCTAATTTTGTTTAAAAAACAACAATTTCAAAAGTTAAATAAGCATGTTCCAAAACATACATAGTCCAAGTTCGACGCAAAAACAAATATAGTCCAAGTCCGACCCAAAAACAAACATAACATAGTTCAAAGGTTCAAACTACAAATCAAATCAACCAAAAAAAACAAACATAAAATCTTGATTTCTTCCTTCACCCTTATGCCTTCTTTTCATCTTTCAAGTTTTCCACCACCTTACACACAAAAAACTAAATATTAGAAACATAAATAGGTGACCAATTAGACTAGTACATAAAGAAAAAATATATAAAATAATAAAAAACTTAGCAGATCATACCTCCCCTGTATGATCAACTGATCATAAAAAACTTAGCAGATCTTCTCCTTCTGTATAGCTATGGGCTGATTCAACAGGGACAAAATCGTCATAATTTGAATTCTCAACAACTATGGCAGGCAATTACTTTGGTGTTTTGGTTTACACAAGTGGAGGTTTACACAAGTGGATTATATTTTGAGATCAGTGGTATTGATATTTTGAGATCTTCTTTATTAAAGCCAATAACTATACTAGACAAAATTAAAAATGCAATAAACCAAAGAGTTATATACCTCAAGAGTCGGTCGTTTCATCAAGCGTTTCATCAACCGTTTCATCAATAAAAATTGTAGGTTGTTCCAAGGTTAATTCCTTCAACTCTGTAACATAGTAAGACATAGACAAAAGTTATTCCATTGTAAAAATATACACAAAGAATATAAGGGTAAAAAAAAAAACTAGTAACATACCTTCTTCCATCTTCTCAATTTCAAGTAAGTTGTCTTCAACCATAATCGGGCTATTAGAAGCACGCAACCAATCTTGTCCACAAACCAAGGCTTCAACCATGACGTTCGGAAACAATCAAGCACCCGACCCCCGGTGCTAAAAGCCGATTCGGATGCAACGGTAGAAACAGGAATTGAAAGAATATCTTTAGCCATCTTTGCAAGAATAGGATACCGACATTGTTGTACTTTCCACCATTGTAATATGTCAAACCGTGAGTCCGTTGGTTCTCGATCTTCTCCAAGGTATTTATCTAATTCATTTTTTCTCGAGGATGATTGTGAATTTCCCATTGCCATCTCAAACCGTTTACTCATAAGTTGTTCAATGTCGACTACCTCCCGATCATCACCCCAAACCTGACTAGAATTAGATGATTGCATCTCATAGTTCTCATCTTTCTTAGGCATAGATTCTTCATATGTATGAAACAATTCACGCATAGTGATATCCAAAATAGTACTTAAACTCGGCTCTACATAATTTTCATCCACAATCCACTTAATATAATGCCATTTTCGTCTTGGGTCGAGAACCACAGCAATGAATAAAAACATATTTAACTTAGCAACATGCCCCCAATACTTATGAAACTTTGCTTTCATACTAACCGCCATTTCTCTCACCGATTTATCAACATTGTTTCTTTTAGTGTCAATCACCATGCCTATCCCGATTATCTCTTGCACATATACATTGCATGTCACATAACGGGAACCAGAAAATTTTAAGGTAGCATCATAAAAAATTTTCAGAAAAGGCAACAAACTATTGACACCATCCCAATCAGCCTCATTAATCATACCTCCATCACATTTACTAATCTCCTTCTCCAAACAAGAATCCTTTAACAATAAGAGAGAAAATGCTTTCTTAAACTTAATAGCAGATTCTAGCATTAAAAAAGTGGAATTCCACCGGGTCTCAACATCCATACAAACCAAACTTTTGCTTTCTGTTTTCTCTTCTTCAATACAACTTTTAAAATTTAAAAGCCTAGAGGGAGAAGACCTCACATATTTCACCAAACAACGAATTTTCTTAACTGATTTGGCTAAACAACTAAGACCATCCTTAACAAATAAATTCAAAATATGAGCTGCACATCGCATATGTAGAAAATCCCCATTCATGACACCACATTCCCAATGATTAAACACCTTTTTCAAATGTTTAATAGCAAGGTCATTAGAACTAGCATTATCGACGGTCACAGTTAAAATATTCTTTAAACCCCATTCAACCAAACACTTCTCAACGGCTCTCCCAATAAGGACCCCAGAATGACCAATGATAGGACAAAAATTTATAATTCTTTTATGCAAAGCCCAATTATCATCAATGAAATGTGCGGTCAAACACATATAAGATAAGTTTTGACCCGAAGTCCAAGTGTCCGTGGTTAAGCATATTCTTGATGACATACTCTTAAAGATATCAACTAATTTCCTTCTTTCCTCAATGTATAAGCTATAACAATCTCTTGTTATAGTCGCACGTGAAGGTACAACAAAATGAGGATTTATAACCTTACAAAAAGCCCGAAAACCCTCCCGCTCCACAAAAGAAAAAGTTAACTCATCAACCATTAACATTCTTACCAACGCTTTCCTAATTGCTTCTTGGTTAAACTCCCAAAGCTTAGGAACCCCTAAGTGTTCAACAGAACCATCATCACTAACATGGGTTTTTGACTCAAGATCAATTAGTTTCTGTTTTTTATCCATGTTCGGAGGGTATTTAATACACGCAAGTATGTGATTTTTTAAAGGATTAGTCCCACTTGAGGTTGCACAACCTACATCTTTATCACAATACTTGCATTTTGCTCTATCTACTACATCAGAATCAACAAAAAAATCCCACCAAGGAGATCTCCTTTTTCTCACACGTGTTGCAGTAGGAGTTTCACTTACAGAAGGGTGAGAACCAGAAGGCTGTCCACGTGGAGGTTTTGCAGCTTTTTTAGGTCTTTGCTTGTTCGCCTTTGCCCTTGACACCACCTCGTTTTCAGATACCATCTCACAATCCTCGGAGTTGCTTGTATTATGCTTTTCCATTGATCTAGTTGGCTGCAAAAAGAACAAATCCAACATGTTATAACAATATACTCAAACATGTAATCTTTAGTGCTTTTAAAAATGTCCTCTTTAGTGCTTTTAAAACTGTCCTAACAGATCGAACATGTTATAACAAATCAAACATGTTATAACATATAACAAATCAAACAAGTTATAACAAATCAAACATGTTATAACAAAGAACATGTAAATAAAGATATGTACCAATGAGAATGCGGTGAATCAATATGTACCAAGCTTCATCCAGTAGAGCAATTACTCCAATAGGCTTCTGCAATGTCAAAGAGCATAATAACAAGTAAGCACAGAAAACTGAAACCCATCTATAATGCATAGAACACAAATGGAAGTATGATACAAAATGCAAATTTTCAGAACTGAAGCAGAATAAATGAAAGGATTACAGTTTTTTAAGAAAGCTTTAATGGATAAATAACCCAAAAGAAAAGGGTGACTGAAGCAGAGAAACCATAATTCTATAATATAATTGTTAGGTAATATTATTGTTATGTTAGTTCCAAAACGATGAAAACTGTTGGTGAAGCTGTAAAAATGTCGTGAAGGTGTAAAAATGTCCTCTTTAGAACAAATATCACACACAATTCATCCATACATCACAACAATGATACGAACCTAAATTTCACACGAGAATATTCAGATCCGTGTATATCAGTCCACAATGTTTAACGGATTCGATGATTAATCAGGAAAAGAGAATCAATCGGAGCAGAAATATGAAATGGAGGCTTGATTGAAACGAAAGTAAATCGAAATTTGTAGAGAATTAGGCCTCACTTACGTAGATGATGATGATGAAGATGATGATAACGCCTATGGCGGTGGAGACTTGAAACAGCGTCGGAGAGACGCTGGTGACGCGCCGGAGAGTCGCCGGTGACACGCCGGATTGTGGAGCTCAGTGGAGGGACGAGGCAGAGTGGAGGGACGAGGCAGAGCGGCAGGCGTAAAAATGAGAGGCGACGGGACTAACCCTAGTTCCTCTCCTTTTTTCTATTTTTCTTAATATAAAATATATATTTAATTTATTTATTTTTTTTCGGATTTTTCGGGTATCCGAAACTTCCGAAATTTTTATAAAATACTGTCCAAGTCCAAGTCCGAAATTTCGGATATCCGAGTTTCGGATATCCGAAATTCCGGATATCCGAAATTTTCGGATAATTCGGATTCGAAATTTCGGAAATTTCGGATACGGGTTCGGACTCGGATATTTTTGAACACCCCTAAGTGCAGTGTCTCGTCAACTTGAATTTCATCAAGAGGGACGATGAGCGTTTCATCGGATAGACATTTCTTAAGATTACAAACGTGAAAGACATCATGTACGCTGCTTAGTTTGGCAGGCAAGCGTAGTTGGTAAGCTACTGGTCCGATGGTCTCGGTGATTTCAAAGGGACCAATGTAACGAGGGTTGAGCTTTCCTCGTTTTCCGAATCTAATGACACCTTTCCAAGGTGACACCTTTAGCATGACGCGATCTCCCTTTTTAAAGGACAAGGGTTTGCGCCGGTTGTCGACGTAGCTCTTTTGTCTGTCTCTGGCAGCTTTCAGACGACTACAGACTTGAAAGATTTTCTCAGTTATTTCAAAGATTTACTCGGGACCAGTTAACAGACTGTCTCTAATCTCAGTCCAGCAGAGTGGGGATCTACACTTTCTTCCATAAAGTGCTTCAAAGGGTGCGGCTTGAATGCTGGTGTGATAACTGTTGTTATAAGAGAATTCGGCAAGAGGGAGATGCTCGTCCCAATTGGGTCCGAAATCAATCACACATGCTCTCAGCATATCTTCGAGTGTTTGGATCGTTCTCTCACTTTGGCCATCTGTCTGTAGATGGTAGGCAGTACTCATATCGAGTCGAGTACCCAAAGCTTTCTGGAGAGATCTCCAAAAGTTTGCGGTGAAACGGCTATCATGATCGGATATGATAGATATAGGCACACCGTGTCGTGAGACGACTTCCTTAATATAGAGTTTGGCTCACCTATCCATGTTATCGTTTTCCTTGACTGGTAAGAAGTGTGCAGATTTCATCAATCGATCTACTATCACCTAGATAGCGTCATATCCATATCTAGACTTATGCAATTTTGTGATAAAGTCCATGGATATTTCTTCCCATTTCCATTCCGGAATGACAGACTGAGTTAACAACCCAGAAGGTTTCTGGTATTCGGCTTTGACCTTCGAACATGTTAACAATTTGCCGACATAGGTGGCTATTTCGGCTTTCATGTTAGGCCACAAGGATTGTTTCTTCAGACCGTGGTACATCTTATCTGATCCGAGATGAATTGAATATCTTGACTTGTGAGCCTCATCGAATACTAATTGCCTTAACCCTCCATAGATAGGCACCCATAGTCTCTCCATGAAGTTCTTGGTTCCATCAGGTTTCTCGTCTAG
>JBCNJP010000023.1:52393440-52475072 GCA_039602395.1 Deinandra increscens subsp. villosa
GTGACCGGAGGTGACACGGTGGCGGTGGCCGGCGGGTACAGGGGTGCGGGCCACGACGAGGGAAACGGTTGCGGTGGCCTCGGCTGCACCGGCAACGCAAGGACCACCTGTCGGCGGTCACGCAGCGGCGCGGAGGAGGAAGCGGCGGCGGCTTGAGCCGCGGTGGCGGCTCGGGCTGCGGCTTCGGCTTCGGCTCGGGCTGCGGCTTCGGCTCGGGCTGCGACTGCTTCGCTTTCTAGTCGGGTGCATATGCTGGCAAGACGGGGATCCATCGGAGATCGCAAAGGGATTGCGGTGGAGGTGGTGGCGGCGATCGGACGGCCGCGGCGGGAGGGGCCGGCTTCGGCTTGGATCGGTGCAGAGAGAGAGAGAGGAGGGATTAGGGTTTGTGACTTGTCATGCAATTTACCTCCTCCCTCTATCTTTTAATATTAAATCACGGACCGGGGCCTGACGGACTAGGCCCGGTCGCGATTCCCTTTTAATCCACCAACCCATCAGTCTGTTAATCCGGTAACAACTGATTGGTCCGTCTTTTATTTACCGAGTAATTTTGAGCCAAAAAGTTTGTCGTACTAATTAAATAAATAATTAATATTTATTTAATTCACCATTTAGTTCGTTTAATACTAATTAACAATTAATTAGATTTAATAGTCCGTTGACCCGGGTGTAACTCTTACGGGTAAATATCGGTCGGGTTCGTTAATTCGTCGGGTCAGGACACTCTATTTTCAACAACATCAAGCATTTCCACATCTTCAGGATTGATCTGATTCAGTTCTCCTGACAGCATATCAGTAGGCACCAATGTTCCAGCCATAAGTGCATGGTAACTGTTCATAAATCCCATTCCAAGGGCAAAGTTGGGATCATTGGTAGCATTAGCCTCATCAGCGTTGACCATTCCAATTGAACTTGCTTAAGATCGTGCCACAAATGCAGTTGACTTTCTATTACCACTTGAATCATTTCCAGACGAACTTCTAGCTTGCTTTGATCCTACTTCTTCAGATAAAAGTGCCTGATTCAACTTTCCTGCCATGCTCAGTGAGCTTAGATGATTCAGCTCCCTCTGTTTATCATCAATCATCTTTGACTTCAGTTTGTTGATCAGCTCATCAATAGTTAACTCACTCAGCTTGTTGTTATCTTTGATAATTGAGATGTTGGTATTCCAGTTCTTGGGTAAACTGTTTAAGAGTTTCAGATTCTTGTCTTCTTGTTCAGGTTCAACATCATAGTTTGACATCTCAGTAATTAAGGACACAAATCTTTGGACTTGAGCTTCAAAGGACTCTCCTTGAATATGATTGAACAAATTGAACTTCTGCTTCAGCATCTGCTTACGGCTCGCCTTAATATCGGGATTACCTTCATAGGCCACCACCAGAGCATCCCAGAGTTTCTTTGCAGTCTTGTACTTATTGAACCCTTGAGCAATCTCCGGCGTCAACGCCATTGTCATGATGGCATAAGCTCTCTCATCCATGTTACATCTTTCCCAATCATCATCCGAGTATTCTGCTTCAGTCTTTACCACTCCAACCTTTCCTGCTTCAGTTTGTGTGGGTATGAACGGTCCATTCACAACAGATCTCCAAAGTCTCAAATCAACGCTTTTCAAATGGTTCCGGAATCTGTACTTCCATTCAAGGAAGTTATCAGCAGAAGTGAGTCTAGGAAAGTCCAGTTTCTGATACATGCTAGGTTCAAAATCCATAACGAAAGCTTAGGAAAACTTAAACTAAATGTCCAAATGTCCAAAAAGAGAGTTTCCGATCGTAAACACTTGTTTACGATTAAGTCTGATAGCTGGACCATAAACTCCTGATCGTAAACCTGTTTCCGATAGAAACAAGTCGTAAAAACTGATTCCGATTAAGTTGAATCGTAAACACGTTTCCGGAAGGGAAAAATCGTAAACTCGATTCTGGTCTTGAAAAATCATAAACACTCAAAGCTTGAGTCTTGAAGTTGTAAAGCCGAAATTTGCAATCGTAAACTGTCAAAAATCACTTCTTGAAGCCGTGAACACCAAATCGATGAAGAACACCAAGAACACCAAGTCGTAAACACTCAAACACGCCCAGAAAATAATCGTAAACCCAGAAAACAGCAGTAGAGCAGTCGTAAACTAGAAGAGCAGCTCCAAAACCTTCAAAAATCGAACCTTTTCCAGAAAAAGCTTGAATCCAATATTGTGAGAACCTCGAATCAGTGATTTTTAGCTCTGATACCAATTGTTAGTCCGGGATCAACAATCGTTCACGATATCTTAATCTCGAACAAGTGCGAAAACCTTGTACGAGATCGATTCAAGAGAAAGAAGATGAAATAGACTTGACATGAGTGATAAACAACACAAAAAGATCAAATCTTGAATGAAGAACAATCAACTTTCTTGAGATTGAAGATTACGATCGTGAATACACAAAAGATGGCTGAAATCGTAAACCAACAACTAACTAAAACATAAACTAGGTGGGTTTATATACTACCCATTACAAAACCCTAAATCCAATCATAAACCCATTACAAAAGTCGGCCCAGTAAGCCCAAATCGTAATCATGAGAAGCCTAAATCAAGTTAGCCCAATCTAATGTTCATGCCTCATAAAGTATAGCCCAACACTAGGGACATAACAGCGGTTATTCAAATACTATTCAAACCACTAGGTAAATTTAAAGAAAATCTCGTATGGTTTTCACAATAACTTTTTCCCCATTTCCAACGTGCAAATCTAGGTCGCCGTGCTCAGATTTCTAAGTGTTCTTAACCCCTGCAAATCATTGCATATATGAGTACCACATCTAGTGTCAAACACCCATTTTTTTCTAGATAAAAAAAAACGATTCTATAACATGAATACCCGAGGACTCTCCTTCAAAAGTCTACTTCTTCAGCGTCAACTCAGCCAGGTATTTAGGATAATTACTATTCAAGTGCCCCGTTTCATTGCAGTAGAAACACCTGGCATCCTTATGAGCACTTCCTTTGTGAGGATCTTGTTTCTTACCCTTGCTCTTTCCCGTGCTCTTGCCCTTGGCACTCTTGGCTTTCTTACCAATTCTACCATCTCGAATCATTTGCACTGGATTCGTCCCAGTTCTAGTTTTAGTTGGAATGTTCGTTTCAGCAGTTTTAAGCATCTGAGGTAATGCTGAGGGACTTTTCTCTATACCATTCATATTATAGTTCAAGACGAACTTGTCATATAACTTGGGTAGTGAGTTAAGAAAAATGTCCATAGCTAACTCATCCCTTAGTAGATTTCCCAAACGTGCTAGATGATCGACATAGTTATTCATATTCAATATGTGAGCTCTGACTGAGGAACCTTCTTGCATATGACACGTGATCAGGGATCTCATCACCTCAAAACTCTCATATCGAACATGCTGCTGAAGCATGCCTTTTAGCTGCTCGCTTATGTCATGCGCTTTCTTGTCAACCATGTTCCTCTAGAGCTCAGGGATCTCATCACCTCAAAACTCTCGTATCGAACATGCTGCTGAAACATCATGGTCTAGGAGTCATCTGTTGGATATTGTATGTCCAGACCCAATAATTTCTAAGAACCCGACCCTGTTGTGGCCTGTAAGAGTTTCACTGAGGGCCCGGTTGTGGCTTTAAGAGTGACACTGAGGACAACAAGAACCAAACACGTTTAATTAGTAAACGATGTTCTGCGAAAATCGAAATGATTTCACATTGTTGTTTATATATTGATATAAATAATAATTAATCATTTCTAGATATTATTAATTTATTAATAATTAACTAGCAGAAAATTATTAATTATTAATAATAATACTCGGAGAAATATAAATGATTATTGTTATTATTATTATTTCTAAATAAAAGTTAATTATAATAAAATTTATTTATTTAATTAGTTTTATTTAATGAGATTGGATAATGGTAATTTAAATTAATCTGTTTTATTTAAATAAAGATTATTTTAAAACCTGGATGGGTAATTGAGAGATTTAAATCAGTTGTAGTTTATCTACAACTGATTAAGAGATAAACAGATAGACCTAACCAGTTTTCGGGTTATCCTCAACTAGTTGGTAATTATAAATAGGGACCTAAAATACAAATTTTAGGTTACAGTCTTTAACACCACAAAACACCTAATCTCTCTCTCCCTCGTGACGACCACCGCCGACCGAAACTCCACTGCCGCCGCTACCGCCCTTCGGCCACTACTCCGCCGTCGCGATCCACCGCCGGCAATCACCTCATCGTCGCGGCCGCCCATCCAGCAACCACAGCCAACCAGCTCCGTCGCCTGCGGCCTGCTTCGGCAGACCGTAGCCATACCGCCATCGCCATTGCAACACCACTGCGCCGCCACCACGCTACCGATAGCCGCCACAGGTTTTCTGCCGGGATTCTATTGGTGTGTTTTCTTCTGCTAGGGTTTCAAACCTAATCCTGAGCTTGCTTATTCGGTAAGTTTTTCGCAACCCCTAACGCTTGTCTCGTTTACATTTTTATAGAATGTTTGTTCTAGTCTTTTCAATTTGCAAACCAAATCAAAACATCAACTTTTTTACTTCTTAGTTTTTAATTTAGTTTAGTAACTCAATCAATTAGACAACATTACCAACCACAAACTCTTGATGGTTCGATACCCTACTTGCGCTAACAAGTTTAAGGTAAAAAGGATCACAACTGTCTTACCTTTGATCAGGACATTCGACGTCGATCAAAAACACTTCATTTAAGTATGCAGAAATGAAATCACCCTTATCATTGAAAACATACTTAAGACCCTGTCTTTTCAAAGCAAAAAGAGATATGATGTTTCTAGTCACACTAGGGACATAACAGCAGTTATTCAAATACTGTTCAAACCACTAGGTAAATTTAAAAAAAAAATCTCGTATGGCTTTCACAATAACTTTTTTCCCATTTCCAACGTGCAAATCCAGGTCGTCGTGCTCAGATCTCTAAGTGTTCTTAACCCCTGAAAATCATTGCATATATGAGTACCACATCTAGTGTCAAACACCCAATTTTTTTTAGATAAAAAAACGATTCTATAACATGAATACCCAAGGACTCTCCTTCAAAGTCAGCTTCTTCAGCGTCAACTCATCCAGGTATTTAGGAAAATTATTATTCAAGTGCCCCGTTTCATTGCAGTAGAAACACATGGCATCCTTCTGAGCACTTCCTTTGTGAGAATCTTGTTTCTTACCCTTGCTCTTTCCCTTGCTCTTGCCCTTGGCTCTCTTGGCTTTCTTACCAATTCTACCATCTCGAATCATCTGCACTGGATTCGTCCCAGTTCTAGTTTTAGTTGGAATGTTCGTTTCAGCAGTTTTAAGCATCTGATGTAATGTTGAGGGACTTTTCTCCATACCATTCATATTATAGTTCAAGATGAACTGGTCATATGACTAGGGTAGTGAGTTAAGAAAAATGTCCATAGCTAACTCATCACTTAGTAGATTTCCCAAACGTGCTAGATGATCGACATAGTTATTCATATTCAATATGTGAGCACTGACTGAGGAACCTTCTTGCATATGACACGTGATGAGGGATCTCATCACCTCAAAACTCTCGTATCGAACATCCTGCTGAAAATGCCTTTAGCTGCTCGCTTATGTCATGCGCTTTCTTGTTAACCATGTTCCTCTGAAGCTCAGGGATCATTGTTAGCTGCTCGCTTATGTCATCACGGTCTAGGAGTCATCTGTTGGATATTGTATGTCCAGACCCGACAATTTCTAAGAACCCGACCCTGTTGTGGCCTGTAAGAGTTAAACTGAGGGCCCGGTTGTGGCCTTTAAGAGTTACACTGAGGACAACGAGAACCAAACACGTTTAATTAGTAAACGTTGTTCTGCGAAAATCGAAATGATTTCACATTGTTGTTTATATATTGTTATAAATAATAATTAATCATTTCTAGTTATTATTAATTTTTTAATAATTAACTAGCAGAAAATTATTAATTATTAGTAATATTACTCGGTGAAATATAAATGATAATTGTTATTATTATTATTTCTAAATAAAAGTTAATTAAAATAAAATTTATTTATTTAATTAGTTTTATTTAATAAGATTGGATAATGGTAATTTAAATTAATCTGTTTTATTTAAATAAAGATTATTTTAAAACCTGGATGGATAATTGAGAGATTTAAATCAGTTGTAGTTTATCTACAACTGATTAAGAGATAAAGAGATAGACTAACCAGTTGTCGGGTTATCCTCAACTAGTTGGTAATTATAAATAGGGATGTAAAATACAGATTTTAGGTTACAGTCTTTAACACCACAAAACACCTAATCTCTCTCTCCCTCGTGATGACCACCGCCGACCGAAACTCCATCACCGCCGCTACCGCCCTTCGGCCACTACTCCGTCGTCGCAATCCACCGCCAGCAATCACCTCATCATCGCGGTCGCCCATCTAGCAACCACAGCCAACCAGCTCCGTCGCCTGCGGCCTGCTACGGCCGACCGTAGCCATACCGCCACCACGCTACCGATAGCCGCCACAGGTTTTCTGCCGGGATTCTTTTGGTGTGTTTTTTCTGCTAGGGTTTCGAACCTAATCCCGATCCTGCTTATTCGGTGTGGTTTTCGTAACCCCTAGCGCTTGTCTCGTTTACATTTTTATAGAGTGATTTTTCTAGTCTTTTCAATTTGCAAACCAAATCAAAACAACAACTTTTTTACTTCTTAGTTTTTAATTTAGTTTAGTAACTCAATCAATTAGACAACATTACCAACCACAAAATCTTGATGGTTCGATACCCTACATGCGCTAACAAGTTTAAGGTAAAAAGGATCACAACTGTCTTATCTTTGAGCGGTACCTTCGACGTCGAGCAAAAACACATCATTCAAGTATGCAGAAATGAAATCACCCTTATCATTGAAAACATACTTAAGACCCTGTCTTTTCAAAGCAAAAAGAGATATGATGTTTCTAGTCACATTAGGGACATAACAGCAGTTATTTAAATACTGTTCAAATCGCTAGGTAAATTTAAAGATAATCTCGTATGGCTTTCACAATAACTTTTTTCCCATTTCCAACGTGCAAATCCAGGTCGCCGTGCTCAGATCTCTATGTGTTCTTAACCCCTGCAAATCATTGCATATATGAGTACCACATCTAGTGTCAAACACTCATTTTTGTCTAGATAAAAAAACGATTCTATAACATGAATACCCGAGGACTCTCCTTTAAAAGTTAGCTTCTTCAGCGTCAACTCAGCCAGGTATTTAGGATAATTATTATTCAAGTGCCCTGTTTCATTGCAGTAGAAACACCTGGCATCCTTCTGAGCACTTCCTTTGTGAGAATCTTGTTTCTTACCCTTTCTCTTACCCTTGCTCTTGCCCTTGGC
This sequence comes from Deinandra increscens subsp. villosa, assembly GCA_039602395.1. NCBI lineage: Eukaryota > Viridiplantae > Streptophyta > Magnoliopsida > Asterales > Asteraceae > Deinandra > Deinandra increscens. The sequence continues at coordinate 52,400,828 of JBCNJP010000023.1, forward strand.
TCTCTTGGCTTTCTTACCAATTCTACCATCTCGAATCATCTGCACTGGATTCGTCCCAATTCTAGTTTTAGTTGGAATGTTCGTTTCAGCAGTTTTAAGCATCTGATGTAATGCTGAGGGACTTTTCTCCATACCATTCATATTATAGTTCAAGACGAACTGGTCATATGACTTGGGTAGTGAGTTAAGAAAAATGTCCATAGCTAACTCATCACTTAGTAGATTTCCCAAACGTGCTAGATGATCAACATAGATATTCATATTCAATATGTGAGCACTGACTGAGGAACCTTCTTGCATATGACACGTGATCAAGGATCTCATCACCTCAAAACTCTCGTATCGAACATGCTGCTGAAACATGCCTTTAAGCTGCTCGCTTATGTCATGCGCTTTCTTGTCAACCATGTTCCTCTGAAGCTCAGGGATCATTGTTAGCTGCTCGCTTATGTCATCACGGTCTAGGAGTCATCTGTTGGATATTGTATGTCCAGACCCGACAATTTCTAAGAACCCGACCCGGTTGTGGCCTGTAAGAGTTACACTGAGGGCCCGGTTGTGGCCTTTAAGAGTTACACTGAGGACAACGAGAACCAAACACGTTTAATTAGTAAACGTTGTTCTGCGAAAATCAAAATGATTTCACATTGTTGTTTATATATTGTTATAAATAATAATTAATCATTTCTAGTTATTATTAATTTCTTAATAATTAACTAGCAGAAAATTATTAATTATTAACAATATTGCTCGGTGAAATATAAATGATAATTGTTATTATTATTATTTCTAAATAAAAGTTAATTAAAATAAAATTTATTTATTTAATAAGATTGGATAATGGTAATTTAAATTAATCTGTTTTATTTAAATAAAGATTATTTTAAAACCTGGATGGATAATTGAGAGATTTAAATCAGTTGTAGTTTATCTACAACTGATTAAAAGATAAAGAGATAGACCTAACCAGTTGTCGGGTTATCCTCAACTAGTTGGTAATTATAAATAGGGACGTAAAATACAGATTTTAGGTTACAGTCTTTAACACCACAAAACACCACAAAACACCTAATCTCTCTCTCCCTCGTGACGACCACCGCCGACCGAAACTCCACCGCCGCTGCTACCGCCCTTCGGCCATTACTCCGCCGTCGCGATCCACCTCCAGCAATCACCTCATCGTCACGGCCGCCCATCCAGCAACCACAGCCAACCAGTTACGTCGCCTGCGGCCTGCTTCAGCCGACCGCAGCCATTCCGCCACCGTGCCACCGCCATTGCAACGTCACTGCGCCGCCACCACGCTGCAGATAGCCGCCACAGGTTTTCTGCCAGGATTCTTTTGGTGTGTTTTTCTGCTAGGGTTTCGAACCTAATCCAGAGCCTGCTTATTCGGTAAGTTTTTCGCAACCCAGCGCTTGTCTCATTGAACCTCAGTGTCTCGAACAGTTGTCTGATACAACCGAACGTTCAAGATCTAAATACTATTAGTTTAGATCATATCATAACTTAGATTATGATAATCAGATAAACTTGTTGTACTAGATTACCACAACTTTATTTGATAAATAAAATTAAAGAAATTAAATATATATTTGATATATATATATATATATATATATTTAATTTTAGTTAATGAAAATAATATATATATATATATATACATATATATATATATCGAATTATACATATATATAACTAGTGTTTGTGTGTCGGTGATTAGATTCTGCTGTTAATTTGTCACTTGGTTTTTCACGTTTTATTTAAATATATATATATATATATATATATATATATATATATATATATATATATATATTTTAGATATTTACGTTTCCGTAACTCTGACTTAATTAATGTAATTAAATTAAATATTATTGTACCCGGTAATACAATTAGCAAAACGAGTTTTAATAGAAATTAAAATTACTACCCGTGCCCCGAATATCACTGGCAAAACCCAACAGTAGTATCAGAGCCTTGATCACCACACGCAAATCTAGACCGGTCATGTATAAACCGGTGAATTCGCAAAATGCGGTTAAAACCAAAAAGTTATGAATAAATTAATATTTGTATTAATTCTATTAGTTACATAAATATATATATTTTTTTTTGCTCGATTCAGATCCACGAAAATATTGCGATAATTATTTTTCGATTGTTTTACTTGTTTACGTGTATTCAGCCCGACCCATTTTTTATGAAATTGCGTGGTTTGATTGTCTTTAATTCCTATTTGGTTTTGGCCCATGTTTTGTCCCATTATGTAATAGATTAGGGTTTTTATTGGCCCAATATTTTTGGGTTCAAAGATGTAATAAATAGATTTGGGTTTAATTATTTCTTTTATATGTATTTCTATTTTGAGAACCTTCCCGAAATAGCAAGTTCCCAATTTTTGCAAGTTTCTGATTCGGACGTGTTTCCAAGTTTGGCAACTTTCCTGATTTAGTAACTTTGCAATTTTTGCAAGTCCTATTGTGGTTCGGGATTCTCTTTTTGGAAATTTTCCAATTTAGCAAGCTTCCAATTTTTTAAAGTTTGTTGTTTTGGCTCGTGTCTCCAAATCTGTAAATGTTTCCAATATTGGCAGTTTCTCGATTTAGTAAGTTTCTAATTTTGGAAACTTTTGAATTTTAGAAAGTTTGCTATTTTAGCTTATGATTTGAAATTCGGAAACTGTCCCGTTTTGGTAGTTTCCTGATTTGGTAGGTTTCCAAATATGGTAACTTCCCAAATCTGGCAGTTTTCCAAAAATGGAAACTTTCCAAATTTGGCAGGTCTCCCAACTGAAAGTTCTCAACCAGAAGACCAATCAAGTTCAAGAAGAGTCTTGAAGCCAATGGGAGCCAATGAAGATAACAAGATGCTCGAGGAAGACCAGTTTTGTGTTTTACTCATTATTGCTAAGAGTCTCTAGCAATACTGAAGCCCTATTATGGCCGAAAACATGTTTGTGATTGTGTTTATGTTGCTTACTTTTCTTAACCAACTAAAACACGTCAAAATTGTTTTAAAATGAGTTTAAAAGGATTTTTGCAACTGAAAGATATTTCAGTTTTAAATAAGGTATTTTAATACAATAAATATATATATCAAATTAGAGAGTTTTTCGAAATTCATGAAATTTGTAAACTCTAAAAGGCTAGCTTGCTTTTGTTTAGTTATGTATGATTAGCGACGACGTAGTCATTTAATTAGGTTATCTAATTTGACTGTCCCGAGCGATGATAGGGTTTGCGATTAATGATCCCCAAGTAAAAGTTGATTAAATAACCCTATTTGGTAAGTCTAAAATTAATAGTTTATGTCGTCCCTAGGTCAAGCCCAACTTTGACTGCATTTGCCGAAACGTCAGTGTTGGAGCCTTCAACACCGTACTTGGTACGTAGGGTGTATTTTAAGGTACAACTATTGGAGCCTTCAGCACCGTATTTTTACATGTGGCCACCTCGGATAACTATTTCTCTAGTTAAAAACAATTACGTTATTGGAGCCTTCAGCATCGTAACATAAATGTTTGTAAAGAGGGTAGGCATAGATGAGGCTAAACGTATTTGTATCTATCCTCGATTACTACAGAGGCTCATAAACGGGTACTGTGACTGGTCCTCATAAGTGACAATTTTTTTCTGTCTATTTATTTAATTACCATTGATCTCATGCTGCAGCAGCCTTTAGTAGTTAAGTTGAATGCAATCCCACCCTTTATTAAATTACTACTTACCATAATTGAATTTAGGCTTAACATCGAAAATACAAAAATAAAATTGTCTAAATGTTTCAGATGGCCGCTAATAATGCAAATAACGATGTCTTCCAACTTAAGTGTATCTGATGCACATGAGTATATATATATAATATGCAAATATGACCTTTAAATTTATAAGACCTAAATCATCTTATAACTACGCATGCACATATAGGAAAGCAGACCTATCTTATGGTAGTACTAAGAGCCACTCAGGGTCGACCTAAGGAAGCAATGGTGTAATCATACTAAACCTAATTATCATCATTAGGATATTGTCACAATTCCTAATAACTGTTAGAAAGCAAACAAGAAAGCAAATTGGTAGCAATACCGAAATAGATATAAAATCTGAATAAAGAAACATATATCATATAAGACTGATCACTATTCATGTATTACCTAGACTTGACATTGACATTTGTATATTAACTGTCTAATGGATTTATAGTCGCTAAACTCATAAATCAGCAATAAAACCACAACCATAATGAAGTATCCACAAATTAATGACCTAGCTATAGGACACTAAACACATGATCTAAGACCTAGGATCATAGACCAATCCTATTCTTATTAACCATGATGGACTAATGAATTATAACCCAGTTACATACCATAACAGATGCATTATATTTAGTTATTTCACTATTCATTTTACCCCATGACATACTTTAATCAAGATAGATTATTGAACATGCATAATCACCATTTCCTATCTATGCTCGCTAGAGTTCCTAAACACATATTGAAATCGCTAGATAACAACTAGGAAATAACATGAATCCAATAAGCAGAATACGTTTATCCTACCAACCAAATCAATAACTACTAGGAAAGGATCAAACAAATCATTCAACAACACATCTCTAATATGCAAGAGGAATCATAGGTAAAACAATAAATATATCACATTGTCTTAGATAACATCAAGAAAGTTAGCGTCTCATAGCTAAACTAATGAAAACAACAAAAGAAATGTAAATAAGCATCATTGTAAACACAAACCAAAGTCGACCGATGGCCGAATCTTCGAATGCCTTAATCTCTCGAACGATTGGACACTCCTTGGATCTTCTAAGGCTTGGAATATCAACTTCTAGCTTCTAAATTCTTCTGGTACCGTAGTCTACTAGTCTCAAGTGTGTAACCCCTGAAAATGACAAAACGATTGGGTATTTATAGTGAAAGATTAGGGTTTCAGAAACTAGGTGTAACGGGTTGTTTCACGGTCACGGTCCGTGAGCGCCGCCATAAATTACGAATTTTGGTTTCTCCGGTTGGCTTTGAAACGGGCCGTGATGGCTATCACGGGTTGTGACGTGGAGAAAAAGTCAAATCTTCAATTCTTGTACAATTTAGCCCCAAAAATTCGTAATATCCTCAAATATCACTTTGGCCCCCTCTAATTACCAGTTTATGACATTTCACAACAAACATGGGTAAAATAGACCAAAATAATACATAACCTATCAACATTCATGGGTGTTTAGCTAGTAAAAAGATGTGTAATTTAAAACACATCAGACATCCCCTCACTTAGACTTGGCTCGTCCTTGAGCAAACCACTAACTACTGCATTACCTTCCCTAACAAAGCTTTTAAAGCTGAGTGATGGATGGTGGTTACAACTCTAAATGATTAAAGACACAAAGGCATAGTTAGTCACATGGGTCGATAGTTTCATAATAGACCAAACAAAATAAGTTTTAACAATGAAAGCATGGACAACAAACACTAGACTTCTTTCCTTAGGACTATTCCTTGACAACCAACCAGACTAACTCACAATGTACACTCCACTCAAGCTTTATATATGGATACCTAGTAAATAATGTACTAGACTTTATATGGCTCTCAATTTGCAACATCATGGACTTTCCTTACCATAGGCTTGACAAACGATCGTAATTCAACTAACAAACTATACTAACTTATAAATCAAGAGGACTTTAGGGCTAAGGTTGTAGTTGGTGTAGGGAAATGGAATTGGGATTTTACAAGGGTAAAAACTTAGGTGCACAAGATCTGGTGGATACAGAATCACAATAAATAAACTAACTAACTAAGGAAAATCTTTAAATTCATAGATTTCCTTTTTATTCTTCTACTAAGGACAAGTCTTTAAAGTCATAGGCTGCCTTTTTATTTTAACTATAACTTGAAGAAGAATCTTTAAACTCATAGATTCTCTTCTAATAATACTGGTATATATATACTAGTGGGGTACCCGCGCGTTGCGGCGGGCGACAGTTTATAGTGCGTTATTTGTCTTATGTTCGTGCGTTCGGTGGCGACGATAATTTACAGCGCGATATTCATTTCTGTTAGCGCGATGCAGCGACAGTGATAATCAACCAACACGGTATATTTTTTCTAATGGTTTATAAATCTCTTCGTGATATAATGTATCGTACATCTGTTAATTTTCCCATGAGCATCGCTTTTTTCTTCTTAACCGCATTAAACAAAACGTTGTTTAATAAAAAGATACATATATTAAATAAATTAGACCCATGTCAAACATATCGATAGATGAAGCATCCACTGTATCCATATCTTACCAATTGGATGAAACTCAAATTGACTAAAAGGTACTTCCCATATAATGTATAATAAAATCAAGGTATAGTTGTCCTATAATGTTACATATCCGTTTAACGAACAAAACATACAAAAAATAGACAGCCAGATGAACCATCTAAAATTTCCGGCCATGTATATATTTTTATCCAAAATTTCATGAAACCAATCTAAAAATATACAAATTAAGAAATCAGATAACGTACATAGAACAACAGAACCAGCACATCACCACAAAATTAAGAAAAAAAACAATGACTAAACATGTGCTTGGAACAATAAGAAAAAAACAATGACTAAACATGTGCTTGGAATGAAATGAATGCAAGTGATGCAATTTTTTGGGAGATAATATTTGAAAGTACGTACAATTTTTTATCTCCTTTACAAACAATAGCATCTTAAGAATCATGTCCTGTACATAAACCAACTTATGAATAAAGAAAAGCTTCTTCATGATAAAAACTCTAGCTTCACTACAGAGAAGCTATTAATTTCTTCAAATTCAAAAATGTCCTCTTTTATACAGTTACAAACAGTTAAATGGAAATAATAAAAAAATATGTATAAAAAATATATAAATATAAGAACTACAACAACAAAAGGTAAGGTAACGGGAAACCTAACCAATGAAGATGTGAACCTGCAAATAGAAAACAGTGAAAGAAATCAAATACATATGAAATAGCATAAGAAAGCATTCCTAGTCTAAATTCCATCTTAACACAAATCCAAAATAGTTATGAATAAGTAAATTTTTTAATATTCTAAACTTATAACACTCTTTAGCAAATAAAAGAGGCACTTAAACTTCAATGTCTTCAATACAATGGATAAGACTACATGAGAAAGCAACATATCTCCACATTGCGATCAAACTAACGAATAACATGTATTACTAATAATAAAAAAACCTAAATAGGTATGCATATAAAATTTATCTCTCAAAAATAATCTAAACTACTAATTACATTCACAACGAATCCCGACCTAGTCCACTTTGCGTGTATGTAGTCTATATAAAATCTATTACCAAGCGGATTTTGGGGGTCAAACTGAAAAACGGGCGTCTTCCAAGCGGATTTTGGGGGTCAAACTGGGAGGTACAGACCTTTTAGGTAAGTACACGTCTAGATCTTGGAAAGACGAACGTTTTGGCTGGTATTAGCTCCCGTAACTCTTAACGCTTCTCAAGTTACGTCAGTTTTAGTGAAGGTTACTTTTCTGCCAGCGGACCAAATTTGCACTCAATGGACCAGTTCCGGATCAATTTAACTAGCGGACCAGATTTGTACCTGCGGACCACTTCCGGATCAAATTTACCAGCGGACCAGATGCGGACCAGATTTCCTCAGCAGATCAAATTTGGTACGGCGGACCAAATGGTACGGCGTAACTGCCAGCGGACCAGAAGGTAACCGCCACGGACCAAACTTTGAAGATTGCCTGGGCGGACCAGTTGTTCTACCAGCGGACCAGACGCAGATGAGGCTGAAATCGACTGATTTTTACAAATTTTGACAATTTAAGCTAGAAAATGAATCAATAAGGTGCGAAATCACTCAAGAAACACCCAGACATCATTTTTATCACAGAAACACTCGGAATTGGAAGAATTTGATGAAAATGTGTAGAAAACCCAAACTTTCTCACTCTAGAATTCGAAAATTTACCAAAATCACAGCAGTAGAGCAACCAAATGCTCTGATACCACTTGTAAAACCACTGTACGATCTTACTTCTGCATGATTTGGTAATTGATAAGCAACGAGAAGTAAATAAAGCTTTGCTTTATTGATTCACAAAGAGGTTACACAAAGTTTAGAGAGAGAGAGTTACACACTCAGTTACACACACTTAAGAGATGTAGAATGACAGAACTTACTCTAAGCTCTCTCTAACATAACCTATTTATACTGCATATATACTGAAGAGCGGACCATCCGATGGACCATTTGGTCCGCCCGGACCAAATAACCAGAGGACCATTTGATCCGGCCACCTCAGCATAAGAACACTAACTCACTCAGAAGATCTACATTAGATACAATACACGAGACACACATTAACATAGGAATATGCTCTAACAAGAATAACTTGACAATTACCGTTTTCTAGACTGATTGGTCTCCTAAATCACATGGAACTTCTGAAGAATCGCTAGTGCAGTCTGTTGAAGTTATTCGTTGTTGAAGTTCCATGGAAGATGTGAATGATATGGATGAGAAAAAAGACCTAGTTATTCGCTGGAGGCGTTTAACTAGAAATTTTCTAAAAAAAGTGAGAGGGAAAAGTATCTGATGAATCGATAATAAGTAAATTTAGTTCGAAATTTTGGGTGTAATTTGAACTAATGGTGGGAAATTCAAATTTTTTGATGAAATTTTTTAATTAAAAAGGGGGGGGGAATTGTTTAAACTGATAATAAAACCCAAGATTAATTTAAACAATATGTATATTAAACATAATTAAACCTAAAATTAAACATAAACATAAATAATTAATTTATTAAATGTCTCCACGTGGCTCTTTCAACGAGTTCTTCTACAAGATGAACTTCATCATCCAGTTTGTAAAAGTCTTGAAGCTTCAAGTGCCTCTTCTTGTGGTTTGCAGGTTCTTCTTCAAGATGAGCTTCATCCTCTTGAGGTGTTGAAATAATGAGATTGTGAAATTGTACGAGTACATCAATTACGGTTGATGTAATCGTGATCCTGTAAAGCATTCTGGACGACAATCGGAGTTACAAGCCCTGACAAAATTATGTTTTAAAATTAATTTATTTATTTTCTTTTAGATATCATAAATAAGATTTTACTAACACGTGCTTTGTGGCCGGGATAACACAATTACAAAAAACGGTGACATTACTAAAATACAACTCAAAAATGAAAATGATAAATTACTATGAAATTCAGAACAAAAATACGAAAAGACCGAATGTTGCGAATTTCTCATGTATAATATTTTTGTTTCCAAAAATATTAAACGACGGCCAATGAAGATGGTAAGGAGAAATTAGGAGCAATTAGGACCAACTAGACTAAATGAGGACTAAATACTGACAATTAGCGTCATAGGATACTTTAGTGAAGACCAGTTATGGTCAATTAATATGGTCAATGAATACGAATTAGGACCAATTCAATGAGAATGTTGATTATGCTCATAGGACCGATAAGGACGGAGCATGAAGGAAGTGACTAATGAGGATCGATGATCAAGTATGACCAATTAGGACTAATTGGGGCCAATTAGTTTGAATGAGGACCAATGATACCAATAATGGTAAATCAGGGTTAGTGATGGTCAATTAAGACCAATTAGGTTCAATTAGGGTCAATGAGGACCCATTAGGACCAATGATGGTCGAATATGCTCGATTAGGACCAAGAAGGATGAATTATGACCTATTAGGGCCAGTTAGGACAATGAGGGCCAATTAGACAGAATAAGTACCAATATGGCTCAATTCGGGTTAATGAGGAGTAATTTGTACAATTTGGACCAATAAGGACCAATTAGTGTCAGTTAGCCTCAATAATGACCAACTAGACTCATCGAGGACCATTTACTTTGAAGTACAAAAAAATTGAGTCAATTAGGCCTAACTGACCCCAATTGATTATAATTGGTCCTAAATAAGCCTAATTTGTCGTAAATGACCGTAAGTGATCTTCATTGAACCTAACTGAGCCTAATAGACTATAATTGACCTTCATTGGCTCTAATTTGTCCTAATTGAGGGTTCACTAGCCCTCATTGGTCCTCATTTGTCATAAATGACCATCATTGACCTTAATTCAGTCTCCTGGTCCTCATTGAGTGTAATTGGCCCTCAATCGGCCTAATAGACCCTAATTGGTCATATTTGGTCCTCATAATGCGTCATTTAGCAAAATCGAACCTCGTTAGTTATAACTGGTCTTCATCATTGACCCTAATTGATCCTCATTGACCCAAATTGATCCCCATTTACCCTAATTAGGCCTCGTGGCTTCGTTGGTCCTAATTGGTCCTACTTTATCTTCATTTGTCCTCATCGGTCCAAATCGACCCTAATTGATGTGGATTCAATTAAAATAAATTAATTATATTATTCTAAACCAAATTAAATTATCAAAAATTTCCCCCATCGCAATTTCAACTAAATGGGCAAACTCCAATAACTTCCCCTGTTTCAATTCTTATGGTTCATTGTGATCCAGAAGAACTGCCGTTAGTATAAAACTACATTTTCGAAAAACAGTTACCCTCTATTTCTCTTCAGGTCTCTAATTGGCGATTTAAACCTAAACCTTACTCTCTAATTTCTCACAAATGGCACCCAAATTGAATCGAAAGGCTGCATCAAAGCCTACTCAACTGTTCTTCGCCGAACACAATTGAAATAACTTGGACGTGGCGGATCGTACTCAACTCATAGCATTTGGTAACAATTCGATAACAAACGAGAGTAAATAACAAGCTTAATCTTATTGAAACCAAGGACAGAGATTCAATACAGACTCAGAGCTAAACACTATCAAAATACACACTTAACAAAACTCTTTTACATAATTCAAACCTATCAACCTATATATATAAGCTTAAATCTGTCCGAACCCTACTGGTCGTCCGAACATGGAGTTCGGCCAGGGTTCGGACAGGGTACGGCAAGCTTGAATTTAACTTCTCCAAAACTTTGTCTGATCCAGCATGTTGCCATCTTCAGGTACTAACAAACTCCCCCTTAGCAAATGCTGGTTAGTTTTGATAAAACTTTAGTTCCAGTCCCAGTCCATGACAGCTCATGATTGTGCCTGGCATAAATGTCAAATGCAAAACAAATCCTTATCACTCTGTGAAACTGTAATGCCTGATCCATGCAATCTGGATGAAATAGTATCTAATTGTGATACGACACATCTATATCAGCCTTTGATAAGTTAATCAGCCATATTGGATCATACACCTTCACAACCTTGTTGTCTTCTTCCAACACAATAACTGCTTCTCCAGTCTTCTCATTGTAATACCACCATTTCAGGTTTCTGATGAAATCTAACTCCATCTTCATCAATGGAATCTTTTTCATCACCTTTGGCTTTGTCTTGAAAGCAAGAATTGTCAGCTTCTTCCCGGTTTGTTTATGAATCTTTGTGGAATGTCTACGTGTTTTTGGTTTCTGAGGCTTCATGTAGTGTTTCCGGTTGGACCTGAACCTCCACCAAGATTCCCTTGAGGATCTTCATGATCAGGATCATCGTTCAAATACTTCAAATAATCCTCTTGACAACCAGAACCCGACCCAATCTCCCCCGGAGCTTTAATTTTCTCCATCAAGAATTTTATTTGCTCACTCATCTCGAGAAGCATAGCACTCTGGGTCTGACTAGGCTTATTCAAACGTCGAATCTCCTGATCTTTAGTTGCTGCACCACTTGTTAATTATAAAAGCATTTGAGATTTCTCTTCATCCGTTCTCTTTAATACTTCAATCACCTTCGATTGTTCAACATTCTTGAGTTTCAAGGCATCAATCTGTAATTATTGCTCAAGTAAAGCACTATTCAGCAGACTAGCCTGAGAGAAAGAAATAGAGCCTTGGTCAAGATTGATATTCGCATCTGGAGATGCAGTTGACGCTGTAGCAGTTGAGAAGACCGGAGTTGTTGGTATTGAACCCATAGACTGATTAAAATACTGAGCACCAGCACTTGTTGAATGTGCTGTGCTAGCTGATGTAGACCTTGTAGCATTCATCAAATCTTGTAAAAAGTCAGACTGAACATCACCTGGAGCTGTAGAAACAGTAGTAGTAGTAGTTGTGGTTGCTACAGACATTGATATAGCAGGAACATCTGAAGAAGATACCCTGGGACGAGGTTGCAAAATATATTGTTGACCTTTATGCTTTTTACCTCTCCCACCAGCATCAATTGACTTCTTCATCAGACTCAGACGAAGCCTTGTCTTCATAAACACGACCAATATAACGGTCGTTTTTCTTCTTTAAACTGCTACGATAAGCCAGATTATCATCACTACCTTTCTTGACCTTCTTATTCTTTGAACCAACCCGTATATAAACAAACGGGTTGTTTGTATCTGAGACATCTTCAGAGTTAGGCTCAAGAAAATCATCATCATCCGATTCTTCATCTTCATCAATCAAGGTATTAACAGTTGGTGTCTCAGTCACGTTGACAGTTGCAGGAACTTCTTCTGCTGAGACCACCGGTTCAGAAACAGATTGTTGAGAGACAACATGCTCTTGATTTACCGGATCTTGTACTATAGGTGGTGTTTGGGTCTTTCGTTTGGGTCTTTTACTTCTTGATTGTTGTGGTTGCTGCATTTGTTCCACAATCCAACTATAGTCCAACTCTTTATAGTCACTGCCTTGTGTATGACGAGGTACACCCTGAGTTGGTGCCACATAATTGGAAGTAGCCAAGTGACCAATCAATCGATTCAACTTTGGAATATCAGCCGGTGTCTTTTTCTGATATGAAGCCAACGCACCCACACTTGTCTCATTCATATGCTTCAGTTCAAATTTCTGAGCTTAATCCTTCACCAGACTTGGATACAGATTATTCAAAATCATCTGAAGAAACCTTGGGTACAAAGCTACTTTCTTTTGCCTTTGAGTTAAATTGTCTCTCATGTAAAAGAAAATCAGACCGACAATGTTGTAAGGACGATTCATTATCAAGGCATTCATCAGCAATATCATCTTCTGATTAAGTTCATCATGCCCTGCAATCTTGTTTCCTAGACAATGTAACAGAACATGGGCCAGAAACTTGTATGGGACGCTCAAAGATGACTTATATATCCACTAACGGCTTGAATCATTAGTGTACCAAATTCTTTTCAGCAACGCCGCAGTATCAGCATGAGAAATCTCCAAAGGAACTGCTGGTGTATCATCGTTCAATTGCAAAACCCTTCTAACATCTGCTTTAGTGAAGGTAACAGTTTGATTTTGCACAGTTGCAGTAATCCTAATTGGATCATCAGAAATACTTCTCACAGTAGACCAAAATTCCACAACAATATCCCGATACACATCACATTTTTCTGTAATAGCATGATGTATCCTCGATCTGTGTAGAAAATCAAAGATTCCTAATCCACCAAATTTCTCCAGCTTTGAACGAGCGACACCGAGATGTGCACAAGTGTTATGTTTATCACCGAGCTTTAAATCGTTCGCCATTTCTGAAAACACATACAATAAAAAGTTCATTAAATTCAATGTGATTATCAAAAACGTTCACCAAAAACATCAGTTCGTTGTCATTCTCATAAACAACCAATTTTTTATTAAAAAAATTAAAGCTGTGAACCTAGTCTGAACCTTGTACGAACTTGTTTTTGGTTGCCGAAGCTCATCCGAACTTGACCTGGTCAAAGATCAATTGTTGACCTTCGGTCAACGTCCGAACCTTGTTGGTCAACAACAAACTTCAGACGAACATCGTCCGAACTTCGGGTTCGGCGGAGGAGGTTAAGGTTCGGCGCTAAACGAACACAAAGAGGTTAATCTTCTCAACATCTCAACCAGATCGAATTAGATTATAAAATTTGAACCCTATGTGCGGTTTTTGATTACGAGTCCATAGACACAAGTTTTATCATCAGAAATCGACTCTAAGTACGTCTAATTTTAGATCTTGGACTGTAAAAACCCTCGACACCATTTTGAACAAAAATTACCACATAAAAGACCAATCAAGACCCTAAATAGACCAATGTAGTCAGAATTATGATTCCTACCTTAATCCAGTCACCAATCTCTCAAAAAATAAGTTAAATAGAAAATTAGAAATTTTGGCAGAGGTTCGTTAAGAGTTCATGGTAAAGAGAAATAGTGAACCTCCGAACCTAAGGTTTGTCCTTTTATAGCCAGAGAGTTCGGTGCGTCCGAACTTCCTCCGAACTCTAAGTTCGGCGGAATCAAACCTCCAAACTCTGTCCGAACTTCACCTTCGGTGACGCCGAACTCTGTCCGAACTTGGACTTCGGCGTGTCCGAACTTTGTCCAAACTTGGACTTCGGCCCTTTTTCAAAATTTTCAATATTTAACCCTTGATTTTGAAGAATCTCAAATTGAACCCCAAAAAGTTTCAAACTGTATCAATTTGCATCAAACTTCGTTCAATTCAATGATAACATTACTAATTCCAATCCCATTTGGTTGTAACCGGCATAATTTTGGTTTTTCACTATCGGTTGATCGAAAATAAAGCAGAAATAAAATCTTTTTGTTTTTATAACATTCTCAAACAAATCTAAAATCTTTTTGGATTTTTACAAAATTATGCTAAAACATACCTAAAATCTTTTTGAAATATTCAGATATGCAAAACAGATAACCAAACAAAAATGAAATGACAGAATTGAAAAACATAATAACTTAATCTTTTTGCGAGAAAGGTCCAGACGCGAGATCATATCAGCCAATATGCATCAGACACATTTCAATTTCAATTTTAATCAGCATGCAAGTCAAGTTGGCAGCAAATACAACTTTTCAGTTTATTTCAGTTCAGATAGATCAATTTTTTTAGCTTTCTGATATGTTAAGGTATGATTTAACATGCATTGAAACTATGATAGCCCACACAATCCGAAATACTGGTAATCTGACTTATTCTATTTTTTATATTTTTCACAGAATTTGAATTTCAACAGATATTGATCGTCCATGTGTTTCATGCAAAAATAAAACAGAACCCTAAACAAACAACAATCAGGTCGGCTAGTAGGCACGCAGAGAAAGTCCGATTGTGTAGGAAAATAAGGAATAGAAAATAAAGCAGAAGTTGTACAATCCAATAACAATCAGGTCGGTACTCACGTACACACAGAGAAAGTCCGATGGATTATACGAAACACCAAAGAAAATAAAGCGGGACGTCAAACGTACACCAATCATGTCGATCTTTCGATCGCAGAGAAATGCCGATCGTTTGAGAAAATAAAGAAAATCAAACAAGTTGAAATTTTTGCAAAATGAAAGCATACACACACCATAACATCTCTTATTCTGTTTTTGCTATTTTCATTTTTTATATTGCCAAGATCACACAGCATACATCATGATGTGCCTCACACTTATCAAGCAGGAATGTTTAAGTTTATATCATACTAGCATATATCAGATTTGCCTTTACGCATTTAACTAACCAAAACAAGTACCTACAGCCTTTATTTCTACGTTATCCATGGTTGATAACATACGCTGATGTAATATCATTTCTCGCTTGGTCGGATCAATTTCTCAATTTTTTATTTTTCTATTTTTTTATGCTTTTACATTTTTCAATTTTTTATACTTTTTGCATTTTTAATTTTTTTTAATTTCCTGATATTCTCCCCCGAAAATACAAAACTCTATTTTGGATTTTGAATAAGAAGAAAAGAAGTCAAAAACAAAAATTGATCAACCGACAGGTACTAGATATGAAATTTTTGTATGCCGTTTTGCAAAAGATATCAAAAGCGGGTTTTGTCAAATGCCTTAGTAAAAAGGTCCGCTTTTTGAAAATCAATGTGGATCTTTTGTAGATCAATCAAGTGTTTCTCATAACAATCACGTATAAAGTGATATCAAATATCGATGTGTTTTGTTTTAGAGTGATGAACGGGGTTCTTAGTAATACAAATGGCAGCCGAATTATCTATATGAATATGCGTAGTAAGAAACTGCAAACCGTAATCCCGCAATTGCTGTTGAATCCATAAAACCTGTGAGCAGCAACTTGCAACCGCAATGTATTCAGCTTCTACAGTGGATGTAGCTACGGATGTCTGTTTCTTACATTGCCAAGACACCAACCTATCGCGTAAGAATTGACATCCGGCCGTAGTTGACTTGAAATTAATCTTGCAACCGCCGTAATCTGAATCCAAGTAGGCAAATAAGTTGAACTTATCATAACGGCGTGTAGAATCATATTCTTATGCTACGTTGTGTCTCGTGTATTGTACCTATGTGAGAGCATATGTGTGTGTGACTATGAGGGCAGCGGACCAGTTGGTCCTGCGTACCAAATGGTCCGCCCGGACCAGATGGTTCGGATGTGGTCCGCAGCTCATTTAGTCGTACCTATAAAAAGGTAGCATGTGTAGAGAGTTAAGAACTTCTTGCCATATTCTACCTTTTGTGTGTGTTTCTGTGTGTGTGCTCTCAAGACTTATTAATACAAATTCCATTTGTATTTACTTGTTTATCTCGTCTTCATCTCGTTATCACGTGATTAGCAAACGATCCATCGCTCCTTGCGTCTACAAGTGGTATCAGAGCTATCTGGTTCCATTTGCTGATCATATTATGTGATTTTGGAGATTTTTAAAGAGAGTAAGTGTGGGGTTCTTACATTTTTCATCAAATTCTTCCAATTCCGAGTGTTTCTATGGTGAAAAATGATTTTCGAGTGTTCCTATAGTGTTTGCGCACCTTCGTGATCCAAGTTTCAGTCAAAATCATCAGAAATTCGAAAAAATCAGTTCAATCTGCGTGAAACTCGACTAGTCCGCCCGACGAACAGATTGGTCCGTCGTCTGGTCCGCTAGGCAATATTCATTGTAGGACCGTTGATTACTCAGAGAAATAATCAAAACAAGAACTCTTTACTTGCGGATCACAACCATGCGGAATAAAGTTGTATCACACTTGTTTTTACTTAAGCTTTGTTTTACTTATACTTGTAGTTTGATTGTATTGATTGCATAAACTAGTGAACACAAGATAATAAATTTCTCGGTACTATTTGCATTAACTCAAGTTCAAACTGTTACAAGTGTAAGCACTAAATCTGGTACTTGTGAATGAACTAGCTAACAACTATATATAGTACTAAGGAGATCAACTACATCCGTTGATCTCATACGGGCTAATCTAACCGTACATAAAAGTCAAACAATAAACTTACTAAAAGAACATTAGTAAACATACATAAGAGGAAATGTGCAAAATGCAATTATCTATAAGTAGGAGACGGCTAGGATGTGACTTTGGAGAATAAAAGTAGTTGCATGCCTGATTTCTGCAAAAGTAAACTTTCAGTACTTTTCCGGTTGAACTCTTTATACTGTTGGATAAAAGATTTCACCCGGAAATGTTCTCCGCTTGAGCTTTTCCGGTTGACAAGTCTTCCGATTGAGTGTTTTTCGCTTGAACATATCTTCAACCGAAAATCTTCGTCTTGAACCGGTTGACTCAGATTTTCATTTCCTTACAATCTCCCCCTAAGATGATGCTGCCAAAATTTGTCCTTTGTATGTTGTTCTTAAAAAATTGACTATCTCTAGAAGCTTTACTCTTCAGGAGATGGTGGCCTTTCAAATTGAACTTTTGTTTTGTTCAATTGTCTCATGATCCTCCTGGTTTGAAAATTTTTGGTTGAAAGAAGAGTTCTTTTTGCAATGGACTTCTTTCTTCCAGGTGAAACACCAATGGCAGGATTAGGAGATGGTTTATCAGTTTCAATTGGGACTTTATCTTTCCCTTTATCTGCTTGAGAAGATGCTTGAACATAACTGGTTGCGGCTATCTTAGTGGGTTCAGAAGGTTTTGTTGGTGATATGGTGGGTGGTTTCATGGTTTGTGTTTGTGAAGTTGAAGAGGTGGAGTTTTTGGGTGGAGATGAAGGTTTATTATACTTCCAAGTAGGTGCACAGGGTTTAGGCTTGGCAGGGGTGATATTAGTCCAGTTATCTAACCTCATTTTTGGTAGAATATATTTAGATTTGGTAGATCTGGATCCCCTGGGCCTTGGGTTCATTCCCCTGGGTCTATGGGAGTAGAATCTGGAAGATGGAGTGGGAACATAGGAGGCTGGGTGCTTGAGTCTTTCCAACAGGTTGGAAGGGAGAGACTCAGCAAGTAGGTCAGAGGCATCAACAGGTTCAGGCTTAATATATGTAGATGAGGGGTTACCTGTGACTGTCTCAGATGGAAGAGGCATTTGGAGACTTGGAATCACAGCAAACTCTGCTCCTTTCACTTGTTTGAGCAGCTCATCTACAATTTTGCAAGTGTCTTTAGCCTTCATCTTCTCTACTTCATCAGCAGGCTTGAGACATCTGATGATAGCACATCTCTTGATCCTTTCCAATAGCTCCAGGTTGTCTAAGCTTTTGTTCAAGATAGTTGGCATTCTGGAAGCTATATTGATCAGCCTGTTTTTCTCCTGTTCACTTAATTTAGGAAGGTCATAGACCTGCATTCTCCATTCAATCCACCTTTTCCTTGCTTCATCTACCATTCCTTCAACCACGAAGTCATTTGATAGAAGATCCAGATCTGCCAAAAACGGTTTGTATTGCATGTTTGATTTGGCATCCTCTGATCTTATCCTGGCTTGATTGTCTTCCCAGTCATGGACGAAATCTTCTTCAATTAGGTCATCCATGGTCAGTTGTTCTTTTGAATGGTCAGAATCAACCATAGTTTCTTCTATCCTTGGTTGAGGAGTTATGCAATCTTCACTCTCCTTCAGTCTGATCATCCTCCTTGGTTTGGTTTGTTTCTTTCTTTTGTAGTTCAAAGGAGTCTCTGAATCAGAGGTAGAGTGCAGTTGGATCGAGGTTTCAGCAATCTCAGCTTCAGTTGAGTTTTCCGGTTGAGTCTCTTCCGGTTTAGATTTTTCCGGTTGAGTCTCTTCCGGTTGAACTTCAGCCGGATATTTTGTACTTAGATCTTTCAGTACAGTGCTGATATCCTCTCCTTCTTTTTCACCTTCAACTACTTCAGTCTGAATGACTGAAGCATCATCAACCACATCTTCATGAACCACATCAGCAACTGGTTCAGTGACAATGTTAGTTGTGACCTCATCCACTTTAGATTTGGCAAATGCCTCCTCCTGTGGGATAATCACATTGGTCAAGAAGTGCTTGACCCGCATAATGCTCTCTGGCTGAGCACCTGCAACTAGCATTGTTGCTTTAATCATTTCCAACAGGCTTGGATCCTGTGGAAATACCTTCATGAGTGAGCTCATCTTCACCTTGGTTAACCCATTAGCAACTGAAAAGGGATCAATTTTAGCCAATTTGAAGGCTGTTTGCCTTGCATCTTCAAGTAATGGCACTGTTTGATCATATTCTTCTTCTTCAGTTGTGGTTGCAGCAGCAGCAATAACAGGTGTTGGAGAATTAGTCTTCTCCCCCTTTTTGGCAGCATCAGCTTCTACAGCCTGACCTCCAAAAGGAAATGGGTTCAAAGAGCTAATCTCAGCAGTTGATTGGGCAACCGGTTCAAACCTTGGTGTAGAGAAAATTTCCGGTTGAGCATTTGGAGCTTCAACTGGAATTTCTTGAGCTTGAGTAGCAGCAGGAGTGTTCTTTACAAGGCTAGCAACAGTCGAATTGAGACTGGTTACTTGAGCCTGTAGTGCCTTGTATAATGCCGTCAATTCAGTAAGTGATAAACTATCCTCAACTGGAGTTGCACCGGTATCATAGGAAAAAGAGGGACCATCAACCCTATGTTGATCAAGTCCACCACCCTGGTGTTCTTGGCGCCTGGGATTCCCCTCAACTACAGTTCTCCCCTTAGGATCCACTTGGGAATCATCCGGTTGAACTATAGTGTGGGTTGCCATGGATTGGGTCTTATGAATGTTACTACCATCATCAAAGTTCAATAAGAAGCTTTGAGTGGCAGCAGCCCTTTCCACATGAATCTCATCTATACACCTGAGATTCACCTCCTGGGGTGAATGGGGGTTAGATGTATTAGTGTGAATGTCACTCAGAATATTCCCATGTAATGTGGTGTTTGGGTTAATAACACCATCATTTGTGACATCTCTTTCTACATCATCATTCACAGGTGAGAAGTGTGAAGTGTAGGGTGAGAAAGTGGATGGGGATTGTACATCCATATGAAATGACTCCCCCTCAGAAGAAGGTTCATCAACAAGTTTAAATCCCAATTTGGGTGACCCAGTTGGCTGTGTGCCAAGGGTTGGTTCATGGCTGGAGGCAATGCTTTGCAAGAGAGGAGTAGGCTCTTGCACAACCTTTTTGAGCCTTTTGAGCTTAGTAGGCTTTGGGGAAGGGGGGATGGTGGGAATTGAAGTTGATGGTGGGTCTGAATCTCTTCTCCTTTTTCTTTTAAAAATTAAGGTTGAAGTAGCAGAAGGAGAAGGTGGTTGATTAGTGGTGGGTTCAACAACTGTGGATGATATAGTGTTGTCCACTGGAGCAAGTTGCTCTTCAGAAGCATGTGTTTCCGGTTGAGAACTAAGTTCTCCTTGTTCAACCGGAATCACCCTTTGGATTGGCATAGGATGGTCAGTATCCCTCCCAAGGAATGGCTTCTTGTTGCTGGTTAATTTGGAAAAAGTATTTTCAGATAAAACTCTTGGAACCAGCATGTTTCCATCCAAATTAATTTTGGGGTCTTTTTCTTGCAAAATGTATTTATAAATCTAGGATACATGTAAAAAGCAAAGTTCTTTGCATTACCCTTTAAAGCATTAAAAATCACAGCAGAAAAATTATATACCTCCCCTTTTACCACAGCATAGAAGGCAGAAGCTTGCTCTGTTTCCATTTCATCAAATCCTGATTTCTTTGGCAGTTCCTTCAGTAGCACCACCATAGCCAATTTCTTTGAGTAGGGCCATGTATTGCTTGGGGGTTTTGCGAACATACCCATTCTTGTCATTCAACTTCAGCAGTTCCCTAATCAGTGATTCAGTGATTAGAACAGTTTCCCCTTGTACTGTTGACTTCAGCGTGTCTTCCTCTACATCATCTTCATCCTTCTCGAGCAGTTGGATGTTCTTCCAGAATTCCGAGAGAATTTCCTCATATAAATAAACCGCAACAGTGAGTGCGTGATTCAGATATGAATTTTTGAGGAAATTGATCATCTCAGTGAAGGTATCAGCGTGTGTAGAGTTCGCCGGGGCCTCAAGAAACGCAACTAGGTTCTGTTCAAGTGGGAAAGGATCATTCTTCACTGGTTGTTTCCCCTTTGCTTTGGACTTTGGTGCCATTGTTGATTGACTATGAGAGAAATTTGGGAGTAGAAAGAAATGGTTCTGAAAATTTCTAGGTTTTCGGATTTTGAACAATTTCTTGCTTTTGGGGTTATGAGGAGTGTTGAAGGGGTTGTGGGTATTTGACTGGTGGGTTTAAAGGTGGGTGACGGTTATTAGCGATGGGATAAAGTATGCTGAGTCACAGAAGAGAGAATGAAAAAGTGCAAGTGGGTCTGCAAAAAGTGTGCTTCAGGTGATTGTACAATACAATCTCCTGTTGCGTGTCTTTTGAATTTAATTCAAACAGTTTTCCCGGACAATTAATTGAAACACTTTTAATGCGCAATCCGCTTGAAAATGTGTGCCTCAACCGGTGAATTAAATGATTCATTTAAGGCAAGAGATTTCCGGTTGAGATTCAAGCGGAGAGTTTTTCTCTCCATACAACTAAATTTCTTTCCGTTTGAAAGTTGAACCGGACATATTTGCCGGTTGAAAATTTTTTCGGTTGAGGTTGTCAACAGGAAATAAAATTTCCGTTTGAAAAATTTTCAAATTTAATCTGAACATTCAAATAAAGAATTGTTGTTTCTTTTACCAGTTTCAAAAATTAGGATGGTGTGATCAAAAATTGAGTTTCCGGTTGAAGATGACTTTCCGGTTGGGATTCAACCGGATGTGTTGAACTGGAAAGTTCAACCGGAAGACAGAAAAACACTTGATTTTGAAAATCACATGTATCAGTTATCATAGTTTAACAGTATGACCTGACTATGATTGAAAAGGTGTCTAACTGATAGATGAGCTTTTCTTTTTCTTTTTCTTTTTGTATCAAAAGACGGGCTCTTTGACACAAAATGGTCTCTTTTATTAAGTTTGTGAAAACAGTTTAATCAGTCAAAGTTCATCATACCAATGGCACTAATGAGATAGAAGAATCTAGCTTCATCAAATGCTTTGGTAAACAAGTCAGCCAAGTGTTGATTTCTATGAACTTTAACCATTCTAATTAAGTGTTTCTCAGCACAATCTCTAATAAAATGGTACCTAATATCAATGTGTTTTGCTTTTGAGTGTTGAACAGGGTTGTTTGTGATTGATATGGCACTATTGTTGTCTGCAAGAATAGGAGTCTCCATGAACTTGATGCTGTAATCCAACATTTGATTCTGAATCCATAAGACTTGACTACAGCAGCTTGATGCAGCAATATATTCAGCCTCAGTAGTAGAAGTAGATACGCAGGTTTGCTTCTTGCATTGCCAAGACATAAGTCTTTCTCCCAAAAATTGACATCCTCCAATAGTAGACTTCTTATCCAAGTTGCATCCAGCATAATCACTATCAGTGTAAGCTTTGAAGGAGAAATCTGAATTCTTTGGATACCACAACCCAAGCTTTGGTTGTCCTTTAAGATATCTAAAGATTCTCTTCACTGCTAACATGTGTGATTCCTTTGGTTGACACTGGTATCTAGCACATAAACTGAAACTAAATATGATGTCAGGTCTGCTAGCTGTGAGATAGAGCAGTGATCTGATGAGCGGTTAAAAACTGTATTTTATTTAGCAATAATCATCCCCTAAACACACCGACTTGGGTCTAAAAGATATTATTTTAGTCGGTTGTTGAGATTAATGTGTTATGGTTTAAATGAGCTTATCGTTATTAAGTTGAACACAAGTTACACCTATCAAAGAGTCAATCTTTAATTATTTTATATTGAATTGGAAATAGTAATTGTTTTAATAGATAAATAAAGAAAAGAAAAATAAAATATATAATTTGTAAGTTCTTTTTGTCGTGACCAGCAAGTGAGTAAGAAAGGAATTTTATATTCCCTTGAAGTTAATTTGATTTGTGATATATGGTGCAGGTGAGCATGACGAGGTCTTCAAAAGACAAATTGATTTGTTGTGGTGTTTGTGTACGTGAGCTATAAAGGAAAATATATTATAGTGCAATTGTGAAGAGAAGAAATTCATGCACATGAGCTCACGTGATATTCATATTAATTCTTTTCATATGGTTTGAACACATCGAAGGAAATCAATAAATTCGGAGGAATTGGCAGCCACTAAGCGGATCGTGCCGCGACATTATTAAGAGAAGACCCTCGCGACACGCGAGGGTATTAAGTCGGCAGAAAATCGGGATTTTTGATCGGAGACCGTATTTAAACATCTTAAACTTATTTTTTAGGGTTCTTAACACCCAACTTCGGCTGTAGCCGACCAGAACCCTCCAGAGACGATTTTTCTTTAGTTTTTCATCTGTTTTCTTAGTTCTTAATCATTCGATGATGTTTATGATTTTCGGCTAAGTCCGAGTGATTACCGACGGTGAACGGTTAGCGTTTTCTTTATCGTTCTCAGTTATTCTTTGTCTATTTTCTGACTCTATAAACATAGTGACAATGTTTGATTCATATGGATGTTCAATTTAATCTATTTATCTTACGTTTTGGTTGCATATGTGCCCCCCGCTCCCGGACTACCTTTCAAAGCATAGCTCTAGGACTATACTTAGCTCATACGTAATCTGAATGTTAGGTTGGATTGGGTTGAATTGATTAACTGAATTGGATTAGGAATTAGCTAACCGGGATCCTGAGGTTGTCACGTTTTAATTTACTGTTTTCTCAATCGAGTTAAAGTTAGTTTTCTTAGAATTAATATAAATCAATTTTAACAGCTAAGAGGCATTTAGATAAAGTAATTTAGGGTTTAATTAGTTCATCTGAGTTAGTGACAGTAACTTAGGTTAGATAATTAGAGTCGCTAATAACCACCAACTCCCCTGGATTGATACCCGACTTACCCTGTCTATAGGTAGTTAGGATTATTTGTAACGGTCACGACAACCGTTATCATGATCCAATCATTGCCCTGTAAAGGTGAACATCCACTGGTTTGCCACTTAAGTCGCTGTTTAACTTGTGGGAAGTGGAGATGGGAGTTCTTGAGGTTGAAACAGACTGCATATCAAACCTTTTTAGCATATCTTGAATATATTTTGACTGATTCAAGAAATTTCCATTTGCAGTTTGCTTCACTTGCAAGCCTAAGAAGAAATTCAGTTCACCCATTGAACTCATTTCAAACTTTAATTGCATCAATCCCTCAAACTCTTTGCATAAGGCAGTACTGGATGAACCAAATATGATGTCATCAACGTAGATTTGTACCATCAAAGTATCTTTGCCATCAGATTTCACAAACAGTGTTTTGTCAATCGTTCCTCTCTTGTAGCCATTCACTATGAGATAGTTTGAGAGTGTCTCATACCATGTCCTAGGAGCTTACTTGAGACCATATAAAGCTTTAATCAACTTGCACACCCTGTTGGGGTAATGAGGGTCTTCAAAGCCTGGAGGTTGCTTGACATACACATCTGTTCCAAAAGACCATACAGAAAAGCACATTTAACATCCATTTGAAATACCAGAAAGTTTTTGAATGCAGCATAGGCAAGAAATATTCTGATTGCTTCAAGCCTGGCTATAGGAGCAAAAACTTCATCATAATCAATGCCTTCTTCCTATGTGTAGCCTTGAGCTACAAGTCTGGCCTTGTTTTTTATCACTATTCCCCTGTCATCCTTCTTGTTTCTGAATACCCATTTGGTTCCAATTGGTTCTTCACCTTCAGGTAAGTCTACCAATTCCCAAACCTTCTATCTATTGATCTGAAACAATTCCTCTTGCATTGCCTCTACCCAGCTTTCATCTTCCAATGCATCATTGATCTTTTTTGGTACTTCTTGAGACAAAAATGCAGCATGCAGGCAAATGTTTGCATCAATAGACTTGCTTCTTGTCAGCACAGGAGCTGACAAGTCTCCTATAATGTTCTCCCTTGGATGATCCTTACTAACTCTTCTATCAGTAAACATTGGAAATTCATGGCTTCTCCCATTGTGAGGAATATTGAGTTGAGGTAATAACTCAATATTGTTGGTTTGCGATACAGGTTCTGAAATTTCAGTTGGTTCTTGAGAACTGGGGACTGATTCTGAGATTAGATGCTCAAGACTATAATCATTTGAACCAGCATCAGTTGAATCATCAGGTTCATTGTTCTCAAATTTTTCTGAAAAATTGTTTTCCGGTTGAGTCTCAACCGGAGATTCTACTGCTACAGGATCCGTTTGAACTTCAACTGGAAGTTCAACCGGAAGGACTTCTGCATCAGCAAGAACAATTTCAGAGGTTTGGTGCTGATGGATGAAAAGAAGGTAGGTTGCATTTGCAATCCCTTGGTGTTCATTTTCCAGATGTCATCAGCTGACCTGATGTGATTTTGCTTATATTCCTGTTCCTGTACTGTTGAACTCAATTGCTTATCAATGGTAAAATTGAAAGCAGTGGTTAGTGCATCTATATCGAATAACCATTTTGGTTGAGATACAAAACTGTTAAGAGATATGTCATTAAAAGTTACATTAATGGTTTCCTCAACAAATTTAGTACTTTTATTGTAGACTCTGAATGCTTTTGACACACCAGAATATCCAACAAAATAACCTTCATCTGCCTTTTCAGCAAACTTAGGCAACAACCTATTAGTTATCAAAATAGTAACAGGACAACCGAAAGATTTGAAAAAGTAAATGTTGGGTTTTCTACCTCTCCAAAGCTCATAAGCAGTTTTGGTTTTATCCTTAACAATCAAAGTCTTGTTTTGGACATAGCAGGCAGTGTTTACTGCTTCTGCCCAAAATATCACAGGTAACTTAGAATCTGCTAGCATTGCTCTAGCAGCCTCAATCAATGTTCTATTTCTCCTTTCAGCAACACCATTTTGCTGTGGAGTTCTAGGAGCACTGAATTGTCTAAGGATTCCCTTTTCCTCACAAAATGAGTTCAAAACATGATTTTTAAACTCAGTGCCATTGTCACTTCTGATTGTCTTAACTTTTAGTTTTGCTTGATTTTCTAAAGATACAATTAGTGTTTTTAACAATTCAGTAGTTTCAACTTTTGTTTTTAAGAAAAACACCCATGTATATCTTGTGAAATCATCAATAATGACAAAGCAATATGACCTTTTTCCTAAGCTCATCACTCTAGTTGGACCAAACAAATCCATATGACCTTTTTCCTAAGACTCAGTTTTTGGCTTGAAGGAGGTCTAGTGTTGCTTACCCTTGAGGCAAGAAACACAGTGTTCAGAACAGTTGAACTGCTTGTTAGGAAGACCCTTAACTAAGCCAAGATTCACTATTCTGTTCATGTTCTTGTAGTTAACATGACATAACCTCCTGTGCCACAAATCAGATTCATCCACTGAGGCTTTGGATATAAAGCATGCAATTCCGCTGGCTGGAGTGGCAGCAGATAGATCTAAAATATATAGTCCTTCTCTCCTAGGTGCTCTGAGCAACACAAGTTCCTCAGGGATTTTAACACCAGGTTTCAAGACTATGGCCTCTCTCTCAGTAAACATCAAATTCAAATTCTTGTCACACATTTGTGAGACACTAAGTAAATTGAAATTTAATGTATCAACAAAATTTACCTTGTCAAAGGTAAGCATCCCATTACTAACAGCACCTTGTGCAGTAATGTGTCCTTTTGCACTCCCAAAGGCTACAGGACCTCCGTTTATGTTTTTGGGGTTTTCCAATACATGCTTATTTCCTGTCATGTGGCAAGTGCATCCACTATCAACAACCCATAGGCTTTGTTGGCCTTTATTATGCACCTACACACAAAGAAAATTGATTAATTTCTAAAGGGAACCCAAGCCTTTGAGGTCTTGGGCTTCCCAGAAGCATCATAATACTTGTACTCTTTAAGTACTAACGTATTTAGTATTGGATCCTCATTCAACAGGTCATCTTGATCAATGTTCAAGTGTTCAGACTGTTCACTTGATTGAAATTGCCTGTTTGTTTTGCTAAGCCTTCTCTCAGCAATCTTCTTCTCTCTGTATTCCCTATACTTCTTTTGTTTGTTGGTCAACGCCTTTGGCAACTCACTGGGTGAGGTGTAGGTCTGATCAACACTAGTCACTGGTGAGATTCTAGCATTAGAGTTTGAAAAATTGTTTGACTGGCTAGATCTCTCACTGTGAAATGCAACAGTGGCATTTCCACTTGAACTAGAGGGAATTTCTGGTTGAGAGCTGTGCTTGTTTTTCACAAAATTTTCTCTAGAGGTGGTCTTGCCTCTAGATGGGTTTCTCCTTCCTTGACCTTAAAAATGGTCATACTCATCAGTGAACTGAACCTTGGGTCATTTTTTAGGTGCAGTAACTGATCTGAGTGTTTTAGAGTTTTCCGGTTGAACTTCACTTCCGGTTGAAAATTTTTCCGGTTGAAGTTCAGCCGGAACCCTGTTCGGTTTTAAGACTGAAAAACTTCCATTTTTGTTGTTCCCAATTAAAACTTTGTTTGACTCAGTATCAAAATACTTCATTGTGTTACTTCTTACAGGTGAAGTTCTACCTGTAGATCTTTTCTGAGTAGAAACAGTTTTGGGTTTTAACAAGTTTTGAGCTTTGCTCAAAGGATTGAATTTGCACATTGCAGCCATGTGCCCTTTTTCACCACAGAAAACACATTCAAACATTTTTCTTTGGTAAGTGTTTGTGTTTTTGGTTGATTCTTCATTTGTGACCTGGTGGTAAGTTAGCTTACCCATGTTCTCAGTGTCACTGGGTTTTGGCTGTTCAGGTAGTTTACCTCCAACTTTTGAGTCCTTGGGCTCATAAATAGTTGGTGGTGGAAAAGCAACTTTTGGTTTTAAAACCTTGGATTGGTCAACAGATGCTGATGTGCTGGCATCTTTGACTTCACAGTTTGATGATGATTCAACAGATTTTGATTCAGAAGGTGAAGATGTAGTGCTATCAACAATTAGACTCACACTACACTCCTTCTGAAGTGCTTGGATTGGAGCAATAACAGGTGAGTATTCCTTGGGTGGTTCAACATTGTTGTACCCAATACCTGTTTTCCCATGCATTGCCCCATTCCAAAGTTTCTCAGCTTTCTTGCTAGCTGTTTGGAATTTGTCACAGGTGAACAAAGCATATTTTAACTTAATTTCAAGAACATCATTTTCTGCTTTTGCATCTTTTGTTTCTTGTCTTGAAATAGTTAGTTTGTTCAACAAATCCTCTAATTGTGTTTCCAAAATAGAGTTAGTTTGCTTTAAAACATCAAATTCTTTGTTTAAATTTTCAATTTTAGTGTCACACCCCGTAATTTATTGTGTCGGGTGCGAGCGAGATGGATCATAGTCAAGATTACATAGAACGATACTGTTTTATAAATTACCATGAACCTTGAATACCGAAACTAACTGATTACCCACTCATGATACTATGTCCAACAGTACCGCATGGTCAAATATAACTGTATGTACTCTTCTGTCTATTAAAACGGAGCCAGGATTGGAGCTACCAATCAGAGTAGGGGCGTTAACCCAATAGATCTATCCACGAGTCATCGTTTCTGTTCGTAAATTAATCGGATTCAACTAATAGTGGGGTTTCATCATAACATGAACAAGCATGATACAATATGATTTGGACTAGAAAAGCTCATGTAATCAATATGGTAACAAGTAATCTATCTGTCAGGAAATGATTTATGTTTGTAATGAATTCTCCCCCAAGTATTAAAACTGTAAAAGAAAGGGGCCGTGAAAACTCACCTGAATACAAGTAATTCAGTAAGGTAGGCAAGTAAGCAGTCCTATACAATGTTATAAGACACTTAGAATATAGAAATTGGGTCGAAATCTAAGTCACTCCAATTTGGTTGGTCAAGTCTTGGGGTTATGGTAACCCGTTAATATATTACGACATCGTTGACCTAATTAAAATATTTATTGAAAATAAATATTTATTGCGCGAT
The DNA here is from genome assembly GCA_039602395.1 of Deinandra increscens subsp. villosa. Taxonomy (NCBI): domain Eukaryota; kingdom Viridiplantae; phylum Streptophyta; class Magnoliopsida; order Asterales; family Asteraceae; genus Deinandra; species Deinandra increscens. The sequence continues at coordinate 52,430,024 of JBCNJP010000023.1, forward strand.
AATAAAATATTATTTATTTTCATGATAAAAATTAGTCAAGAAATAGGTTATATTTCTCAAATAAATATCATGTGAGTTCAAAGGACATTTATAGGACGAAATGACGGTTTAAGGTCAAAACGGGCTTTTTGCTGGTTCTAGCCGCATTTCACGTTATTTGTAAATATGACTAAGGCAATGATCAAACAAGTAAATACACGTTTATTTTCATCATAGAGTCATATCAATTCAGAAAATTCAAGTTCAAAAGTCTAAGTTCATAGTTTTGTCGGTTTTGCCGGTATGTGTCCGTTTTAGCCAGTTTTGATCCCGTGACTCGTTCTAGGGTTTTGTAAACTATCAAAACATTTTGTAAACTTATTATAAGTCATCTCAAGTCCCTAAAAGTGTCTAAGATCAGTTGTTACATCTATTTGTATATCTTTACAAAAATGAGGTTTCCGGGCCTGTAAAGTGTCCGTTTTTGGTCCCCTTTTTCTCCAAATTTAGCTATTTTCAAAAGGGGTCTTGTACTAGGGTTTTTAGGGCTAAAGACATATTTTAAAATCACTTTAGGTGGGGTCAAAGTTTCTGTTGATGCATGAACCTTGTGTGGCCGTTACTGTTCGAATTGTCAAACAGACTGAATTATCAGAGACGAGAACTGAGGTCCGAACTTAGGCCGAACTCCAGGTTCGGAGTCACCGAACTTGGGCCGAACTCCTAGTTCGGAGGGAGTTCGGAGGGAGTTCGGACTTGACAGGTTCGGACAGGATTATTCAAGTATAAATAGTTTCGTCTTTGTAATTCTTTGTAAGTTTCTGTCTTGTTTCTGTGTGTTGAGAGGGGAGGTTCTGTCCGACCTCCCCCAGAGCTTAATCGTTGTATACTCCTTCGTTATGTAATCATTCAACATGATTCAATGACAAAACTTCCGTCTCATCCATAGAAACGATCCGTAAACGGTTTTTCAGTTGGTATCAGAGCTGTTGGCTCTTTCTATGGTCGAAATCTATCGTTTTTCTTCATTTCGAGACGTTAAACCTTCGGTTAGGGGTGATTGGAAGTGTTTCTGTTTGGTTTTTAATCAATCGAGTCTTCCTGAGTCATGTTTTTACCTAACAGAAGCATCTGGATGTTCAAATTCGATCAAATTCTGAATCTAGTGAGTTTTTCCGAAAATTTTTTGGATTTTCGCGTTCGGCCGAACTCCACGTTCGGTGTAACTGCTCCGAACTCCAGGTTCGGAGTACGCTCGGTATAACCGCTCCGAACTCCAGGTTCGGCCGGTCCGAAGGTCAGGTTCGGAGATGGCTCCGAAGGTCAGGTTCGGACTAGGTCCGAAGGTCAGTTTCGGAGGGGTTCGGAGGATCGGGTTCGGAGGTAGATCGGACAAGGTTCGGACGAGCTCGGATGCATTTTTAATGAAGCAATTTTGTTCAAGAAAAAAAAAATTTCGCGCTGACCTGGCAGCTCGATCCCCAGCTAGGGGCTCTGCCCCTTGGACCCCGCCAGGGGCTGCCGCCCCTTGGACCCCGCTTCTCAGGGGCGCTGCCCCCGAACCCCCGTTAGGTGGGAATTTTACAGAAGCGGATCAGTTATCGAGTTTACCCTTGATTTGGTAGCTGTGGGGTGTTATGTTTGAAGACAATGCAGATTCCGATACTTGTTACGAGTTAGTAATCGAATTTCAAGAAATGAGTTTGTGAAGTAGTCATTGTGGTTCTTGATGATGGACAGAGATTCAAGAATACATGTTTCTGATGATGGACAGAGATTCGGAGACATGGTTATGATTACTTGGGAACGTTTGTCGGAGATTATCCTTCTACACAAACTAAAGATTAAATGATATAAAAGATTCCGTTGCGGGCCACTTGAGTTTATCATTCCACTACAAGAATGCGGGGTTGGAATCATAAGAAATTGAAGATTTGAATATGTCACTTGTTTAGGGGGAAATTGGGGACCCTAAAAAAACTTTCAAGGTTCCTTAATTGAAAAAGTGAATATTCAAAAGCAATCAGTTCAGGGATGATGGTGGTTTTTGATCTTCATGGAAAGGTGGTGTTTTCTGATGTTTGTGCGAACCGATATGTCAAAGTTTTCAGTTATGGTTTGGAACTCTCTGTCTTATGCCCGATACTTTCTTGAGTTGTCGAAAGACTTGGTCAGATTCCAGTCTGCAACGAGATATACGTTTACCGGAGTAATATATTGGGATGGATATGATGCTAAGGGGGAATTTCCGTGATTGAAGATGCTGATCGTGTCTGTTTTCATAAAGATCAGAATGTGTTACAATTCGGTGAAGATTGAAGATTATTATCAAGGTGAAGTGATGTTCGTGTGTCTTTACAATTTCCGGATACAACTTATGAAGTGAACCATTATCATACATGCCGGTTCCAATTGGATGGTTGTGCTTGAAGCTAGGGGGAATTTTATTGGTTGTGGAGATTGTACAAGATTCGAATTGTGTCCTGCATACCTGATGATTCGGTCAAGGGGAGTTTGCTGAAGATAGAGATGTTTGCAGCAAGCTGACTGAAGATTGCTAGAAGATTAATGTCTGGATTCGACAGTAACGTCCAAGGGGGAATTTGTTGATGCATGAACCTTGTGTGGCCGTTACTGTTCGAATTGTCAAACAGACTGAATTATCAGAGACGAGAACTGAGGTCCGAACTTAGGCCGAACTCCAGGTTCGGAGTCACCGAACTTGGGCCGAACTCCTAGTTCGGAGGGAGTTCGGAGGGAGTTCGGACTTGACAGGTTCGGACAGGATTATTCAAGTATAAATAGTTTCGTCTTTGTAATTCTTTGTAAGTTTCTGTCTTGTTTCTGTGTGTTGAGAGGGGAGGTTCTGTCCGACCTCCCCCAGAGCTTAATCGTTGTATACTCCTTCGTTATGTAATCATTCAACATGATTCAATGACAAAACTTCCGTCTCATCCATAGAAACGATCCGTAAACGGTTTTTCAGTTTCTGACCTAAAATGGCTCTAATTTAACTATTGTTTCCGGGACTTTTTAGTGGGTTATTTTTATAGATTTAGCCGTCCAAACATATCAATAAGTCGTATGGTGCTATCCACTACCTTCTAACATGTTAAAAATTTCGGACCTAGGGTTCCAAGAGTCATAAATTTCGGATCTAGTGGTTTGTTCATAAAACCAAGGCATATCATACACATACTAGCATCATAACACTTGTTTTCCTTTAGATCTATATAAAGTAGCGTCCGAGGGGTTCAAAATATATGAAATCACTAGTAGAAACACAAGATATACCAGATCTAACATGAATATAAACAAACATGTAGGTTATTATCAACATAGAAGAAAATATAAGTTTAAAGTCACCATTTTTAACCAAGACTTGTGTAGGAGTGTTAGATGCATACAAGGGTTTCATCTAACATGAAAATCTAGTAGAAAAGTAAGAAATGAAGTCTACTAACTTGAGAAAACCGAAAATGAGGGTGATGGAGGCTTGATCTTGCTTCCTTGAGTCTCCTAGTAGCTTTGATCTTCAAGTGTTATAGTGTTTTGATGAATAAAAGCTAGAGAGAGAGTAGAGAGAGAGAGGGCCGACGGTTGGGAGAGAGGGAGAGAAAAGTGTGTGTTTGTTCTCTTGTGGAAATGAAAGGGAATGCTAGGGTTTCGATTATAAGTATGCTTATATATGATTGCATAAAAGAAAGGAAAAGAAAAGGGTTTGGTTCAAGTGAGGTGGTGTGGTGGCGGTTTGTGGTTCAAGACCGAGAGAGAGAGAGCCGAGAGGAGGTGGGGGGGGTTCATGGAGCAAGGAGGGAGGAGGAGGAAAGTCAAGGGGAATCTCTTGTGGTACATAACTAGGTTTTAGGGTGGTGAGGTGATGGTTAAGGTCATGTAGGTGATGATGATGAGGTACATGGTGAATAGTCTTTGCTTTATTGTTGGGAGATTAGTAGATGATTAGGAGAAAGGTGGTAGATTACTACTAATGATGGATTCTAATTGTCGGGTGTCGGGTTTTGATCACAAAAGGAAATATGATCAAAGGTGACAATTGAATTTGATCATGCATGGAAATGGATGTGCATGATGATTAATGAATCAAGGTTGAGAAAAATAAAGGATACAAGTCTTGTTTAAATATAGTTGGTGTTAAATGGTGAAAAACGTTGACGTTAGATGTTTATATAAAAACCTAATGGTTTTTCGCTATAAAAATACTAAGCGTTAAAATGATTTATTATTTGACGTAGTCGGTAAATAAATGGATAAAGTTATCGTTAAATGATTATTTTACGTCAAATAGTGACACGAACTTTGAACGTATGCAAAATATTACAAAGGTGACAAGATAATATAAAAACTCTTTTTATATTAGAATACATATATTGTTGTGAAATGTTTCTTATTATTAAAGTTCCACCGATCATATATATAATGTTCTTGTTTTTAAGGTCGATTGTCGAGATATTAAATTAGGGTTACACCAAGACTAACGGGTAGATGCACATTACGTTATCTACGTTAACTAAAACACAGATTTATGCACACAGAAACAGGTAATTACACGTATTATTATATGATTTGACTTAGGAAACTTACGGGTTGTCACATTTAGTGATGTAAGCAGTTTCAGTTTTCTTAAAGCAATTCTTTAACTCATTTAAATTGGAAACCTCATCAATCAGATCAGTGTTATGTTTCCTGTATTTTGACACTTGTTCTATGCAGGCAGGGCTGCACAAATTTTCCAAGTATACTCAGATCCGCGCCGGGAGTTCCATCGAACCTTAACGATAGGAATTCGACTTCGTTTCAGCTTCTTGACCTCGCGGTCGACGATTTCGGCAGGTTCTTCCACGAAGTGAAGGGTTTCGTCAACTTGAATTTCATCGAGAGGAATGACGAGTGATTCGTCGGCAAGGCACTTCTTCAAGTTACAGACGTGGAACACGTCGTGTACGCTACTAAGTTCGGCTGGCAGTTGTAGTTTGTAGGCTACTGGTCCGATCTTTTCAAGGATCTGGAATGGACCAATGTATCGAGGGTTTAGCTTACCACATTATCCAAAACGGATGACTCCTTTCCACGGAGCAACTTTCAGATGTACTTTATCTCCGACTTCGAATGATAGGGGTTTCCGTCGGGTGTCAGCATAGCTCTTTTGACGATCGCGTGCGGCTTTCAGACGGTTTCGAATTTACGAGACCCTTTCGGTGGTCTCGATCACTAGTTCCGGACCGGTAATTTGGCTGTCTCCAACTTCAAACCAACAGATGGGAGATCGGCACTTTCGGCCATCAAGTGCCTCGAATGGGGCGGCTTGAATGCTGGTGTGATAACTGTTGTTGTATGAAAACTCGCATAGGGGCAAGTGTTCATCCCTGTTTTTACCAAAATCGATTGCGCAAGCACGCAACATGTCTTCTAGGGTTTGGATTGTGCGTTCACTCTGGCTATCGGTCTGGGAATGGTAAGCAGTACTCATGTCAAGTTGCGTACCCAGGGCTTCATGCAACGATTGCCAGAAGTTAGACATGAAGCGACTATCTCTGTCAGAGATGATTGAGACGGGCGTCCCATGGCGGGAGAATATCTCTTTCATGTAGAGAGCAGTTAGTCGTTCCATGGAATCCTTTTCCTTCATGGGTAGGAAGTGAGCTGATTTCGTCAGACGGTCGATGATAACCCAAATAGTATCGTTACCATTTCGGCTCTTCGGTAGCTTGGTGATGAAATCCATGGCGATACGTTCCCATTTCCACTCGGGGATTATCGGTTGGACAAGCAAACCGGAGGGTTTCTGATATTCGGCCTTAACTTTGGCGCACGTTAAACACTTACCGACGTAAGTGGAAACTTCCATCTTCATGTTGGGCCACCAGTAAAGTTCTTTCAATCCGTGGTACATCTTGTCAGCACCAGGGTGGATTGAGTACTTGGACTTGTGAGCCTCGTTCAGAACTAGGTTTCTGAGGTCTCCGTATGCAGGTACTCAAATACAATTCATGAAGTATCTGGCACCGTCGGGTTTGATCTCGAACTGACGGTCCATCCCTCGTAGGCCTTCGTTTCCGATGTTCTCTTCCTTAAGAGCTTCTAGTTGGGCGTCACGAATCTTGGAGGGTAGACCGGTGTGAATGGTCAATGTGAGAGATCTGACACGGAGTGACTTCACACGATCCTTACGACTCAAGGCATCTGCTACTACGTTTGCCTTCCCAGGATGATACAAGATTTCACATTCGTAATCGCTGAGCAACTCGACCCATCTTCGTTGCCTCATATTCAACTCTTTTTGGTTTAGGATATGCTGGAGGCTCTTGTGGTCCGTGAAGACCTTACATTCTGTGCCGTAGAGGTAGTGTCTCCAGATCTTGAGGGCGAATACGACGGCTCCGAGTTCTAGGTCGTGAGTGGTGTAGTTCTTTTTGTGAACTTTCAATTGTCGTGAGGCATAGGCTATGCCCTGTCACGTTGCATAAGTACGCATCCAAGACCTTGATGAGATGCGTCACAGTAAACGCAGAAATCGCGGTTGCCTTCAGGTAAGGCAAGAATGGGAGCGTCACATAGCTTCTGCTTCAACGTTTGAAAGGCTTCTTCCGCTTTATCATCCCAGATATATTTCTTCTCCTTCTAAGTCAGAGTGGTCAGGGGTTTGGCTATTTTGGAGAAGTTCTCGATGAACCTACGGTAATAGCCGGCAAGACCAAGAAATTGTCGTATTTCAGACGGGGTAGTTGGAGGCCTCCAACTTTTGATTGCTTTGATTTTCGCGGGGTCGACATGGATTCCGCGATCTTTGATCATGTGACCTAGGAAATGCACTTCTCTAATCCAAAACTCACACTTTGAGAACTTGGCGTACAGTTTCTCCTTTCTAAGCAATTCCAGGATGAGCTTGAGATGTTGCTCGTGTTCTTTCTTACTACGGGAGTAGATCAGAATGTCATCGATGAACACGATAATGAATTTGTCGAGATAAGGTTTACACACCCGATTCATGAGGTCAATGAATACGGCAGGCGCGTTAGTTAACCCGAAAGGCATAACTAGGAATTCGTAGTGGCCGTAACGAGTCCTAAAAGCAGTTTTAGCGACATCTTCATCCCGAACCTTCAGTTGATGGTAGCCGGAGCGTAAATCGATCTTAGAATAGAAGCTAGATCCTTGGAGTTGGTCGAACAAGTCGTCAATCCTTGGGAGGGGATACCGGTTTTTCACCATTAACTTGTTCAGTTCTCGGTAGTCGATACACATACGGAATGATCCGTCCTTCTTTTTGACAAATAGAACTGGGGCTCCCCAGGGTAAGAAGCTTGGTCTGATGAGTCCTTTATCAAGAAGTTCTTGTAGTTGATTCGATAATTCCTTCATTTTGGATGGAGCTAAACGATACGGTGATCGGGCAACTGGTGCGGCTCCAGGTATTAAATCGATATGAAATTCTACCTGTCGAGGCGGAGGTAGACCAAATAGATCGGAAGGAAACACATCTGCGAAATCCCGAACGATTGGAACGTCTTCGATCTTCTTCTCCTTAGATTTCTTGGAAGATACATGTGCGAGGAGGGCAGGATAACCTTTTCGGAGGAATTTCTGAGCCTTCATGCACGAAATGATATTAAGCTTTGAATCGACACGATCCCCTTGAATGGTCAAGGTTTCATTATTAGATAGGGGAATTTTGACCTGCTTCTTGTGACAAACTATTTCCACACGATTAGCGGACAACCAATCCATTCCCACTACTACGTCAAAGCTTCCGAGCTGGACGGGCAGGAGGTCTATGTTGAACTTGTGTCCTAATAGATCTAGTGAACAATCTGGGAGCATTTCACACGCTTCGATTTGTTTACCATTGGCCAATTCGATTATATACTTAGTGTCTAATTTCGTAGGGGTGATATCAAAGATAGAGCTAAAATCACTAGACACGAAGCTTTTATCGGCACCGGTGTCAAATAAAACGGATGCATAATGTTCGTTTAACAGAAACGTACCCGTAACGGTGTGCGGGTCTTGTCGTGCTTCAGTCGCATTCAGCACGAACGCTCTTCCACGTGCAACATCATTTGCTGGTTTCTTCAGTTTTGGACAGTCGCTTTTGAAGTGGCCAGGGTTCCCACATTCGTAACAGGTGTTAGTGGTCTGAACCTTGTTCGCGCGACTCGGACAGTCCCGATAGATGTGACCTTTAGCTTTGCAATTCTTGCAGTAGATGTTACTGCAGTCTAGAGTGTGGTGTAGGTTACACTTGTTACACAGGGGCAGGTTGCCGGTGTAACCATTTCTCTTTGCATCAGCAGTAGGTGCAACAGCTGCATAAGCCTTGATGGCTTTTGGAACTTCAGCAGCAGGGGTTTCTGCAGGCTTCTTCTTCTTCCATTCGTGACCACGTTTGCGCTTGTGGTCAGGTTTGATGTTACCAGAGGAGGTGGGTGGAATAATAGCAGTCTTAACTTCAGAGGTTTTCTTGGCGAATGACGCACCTTGGCGGGCGGCTTGATAGGTCAAGCTGTGAGCCAAACGTACGGCGCTCTGGAGGGTACTAGGGTTAGATGACATGACATTTCCCTGGATGAGAGGGGAAAGTCCCCAGATGTACCTCTCTATCTTCTTGTACAGAGGGGTAACCATAGTGGAGCACAGGTGTGCTAGTTCATGGAAACGTCCAGTGTACCCGGCTATGTCGGCACCAACCATGGTGAGATTCCAGAATTCCACTTCTAGACGTTGCAGTTCTTCTCGAGGGCAGTACTCATCTCTCATGAGCACCTTTAGGTCTTCCCAAGACATAGTATAGGCAAGATCCTGTCCCAAGGTTTCAGCATAGGAATTCCACCAGGTGAGTACACCTTCGCTGAAGACGCAAGTGGCATACTTGACTTTGTATTCATCTGGGCAGTTGAACATACGATAGACAGATTCAGTTTTCTCGAACCATCGGATCAGTCCGACAGCACCTTCAGTGCCTTTGAAATGGATGGGTTTGCAGTTCATGAAGTCCTTATAACTGCAATCCCGAGTACCTGTAACGAGAGATCAAAAGCTCATTGAAAACAATACTTCGTAATTGTCAATCTTTGATCTTCAATCCCACGTCGTTACTTACCGGCAGGAGAACCACTTTGGCATCCACCGGAGGAAGTGGAGCGTTCAGCATTGGCGGCGGCGAGTGTTCGGTTACACGTTGCCGGATCAACTCTTCAATCTCGGCGGCGCTCATGGGCGGTGGCGGAGGCGGAGGAGGAGGAGGAGGGTTAGCTCTCGTGGCACGTCTAGGCATGATTCTAATTTCACATGGGCAAAACAAGAGTAAGGCAATCATAATAACAACCAAACATATCATGACATACATCAATCATACATACAAGAGGAAATATAACATCACAACACAATCATAATAGCGAATTCATAACATACATCATAACGTCCATAACCGTGACTGAAAACAATTCATACAAGACAACATTGTTTTTGGTGGATAACATGATTCCACAATAGTATAAGTTACAACACATTACAAAAGTAGGGGTAAAACAGATCCCCAATATGTCAATATTGCTAATATCATGGGTGCTGGAGCAATGTCAAGATCTCTCCAACCTGCACGATGACCGAGAGCGTTAGCTGGAGAACGTCGTTGAAATCCACAAGTGTCGGTGTGCTGGCGGCAAGGGCTTCCACAGCAGCGAGGGCAGCGCCGTCAACTCCGTTGACTTCTCCTAGAAGTGTGTGTAGAGTGTCGAAGGTCTGGACATAAGAGCCAGTGAGGCTCTCGAGCTCAGAAATACGGATCTCCAGGGCAGCCAAGGGGGTAGGTGGGAGCTGAAGGATAGTCCGAAGGCGGTGAATCTCGGCATCACGGTGAGCAATGCCGTCAAAGAGGGAGGAAATCAAGATGTCTACGGCAACTCCATGAACAAGGATAGGTGGGGAATCAGCCTCAGCGGGTGCAATGGGTGCTACGGGCGTATCAGCTGCAGTGGGGGTGACTGGAGCAACAGGGGTGACTGAAACAGAAGGGGTAACCGGAATAGAAGGGGTAACCGGAACGACAGGGGTGACTGGAGCAACAGGGGTGACTCTAGCGGCTGCAGCAGACGACGTCTCGCCAAACTCGTAGGTGCTATCATCAAAATGTACTCGCTTCTTTAAGGGAAGCGAGGGCGAGTCGGTAGGAGCAAGGGTAGGCTCCTGGGTACGAGATCTCTTGCGGGGTGATCCCACACGAGAGGCAAGGCGAATCCCACGAGTGGGGCGGCGAAAGACGGATTTCCGTGCGGTATACATGCGGAGGGGTCCAGAGGGAGTAGTCCTATACAGGCGAAAGGATGGGGCACACACAGGAGAGGCAGCACGGGATGAGCTCAAGGTGACCGTAATGGAGTCTCCTTCATCGAGAGGGTCATCAGCAGTGATATCCACGTCATAAAATGGTGGCTCATCCGGATCTTCCTCGGAGTCCGTCTCCTCATCGTCCGTGACACGGTCGAGCACGCTAGTAGGTGAGGTTGGCGTGACAGTAGGTGGAGATGCTGGAGCTGGCTGAGGTGGTATTGTCTCCACCTCGACTTCTGAGTCCGAAGATAGCTCAACAGGGTTTGACATGCTGTGATAAAGTTTCGAAGTCATAATAATAGTCTTACGTTAGTGTAATTATAATAGTTGAGAGATGCAGCAAGTAAGGCATGTATGTAATGCAAGCAAGGAATGCATGGGATGGTGCTAGCAGAGCGTTAGGCTATAGACTAAGTTCTAGTATGCAACCTAGTTCTCTATAACCTTGGCTCTAATACCAATATGTCACACCCCGTAATTTATTGTGTCGGGTGTGAGCGAGATGGATCATAGTCAAGATTACATAGAACGACCTCTGGATGATTAAACAACTAGAGCCGTTTAATAAGTTAAGTTAATTCAAAAGGTGGAGTTTCATTCAAAGTTGCAGCGGAAATAGTAGTGAAAACATGTTTGTCTTAATTGTTAATAAAACAATTACATTTCAAAAAGATTTGAGAACATGACACCGTTAGGTGTTATGCAATGAAATCTCCAAAAGTGCAGCTCGGTTTGACCATGACTCCAGAAATAGAAAATGCAGGTCCTAAATGATATGATGTCTTGAATGCAGCAGAGTTCAATCACCTGAGAATTCATATACTAAAACGAGTCAACATAAAGTTGGTGAGTTCACAGGTTTAGATAGCATGCATGTAAAGTTTGATAAACAAGTTTGATCGAATCATTCCATCGTTTGACAATATGTTTAGATACTGTTTTATAAATTACCATGAACCTTGAATACCGAAACTAACTAATTACCCACTCATGATACTATGTCCAACAGTACCGCATGGTCAAATATAACTGTATGTACTCTTCTGACTATTAAAACGGAGCCAGTATTGGACTATTAAATATTTATTGCGCGATAATAAAATATTATTTATTTTCATGATAAAAATTAGTCTAGAAATAGTTTATATTTCTCAAATAAATATCATGTGAGTTCAAAGGACATTTATAGGACGAAATGACGGTTTAAGGTCAAAACGGACTTTTTGCCGGTTCTAGCCGCATTTCACGTTATTTGTAAATATGACTAAGGCAATGATCAAACAAGTAAATACACATTTATTTTCATCATAGAGTCATATCAATTCAGAAAATTCAAGTTCAAAAGTCTAAGTTCATAGTTTTGTCGGTTTTGCCGGTATGTGTCCGTTTTAGCCGGTTTTGATCCCGTGACTCGTTCTAGGGTTTTGTAAACTATCAAAACATTTTGTAAACTTATTATAAGTCATCTCAAGTCCCTAAAAGTGTATAATATCAGTTGTTACATCTATTTGTATATCTTTACAAAAACGAGGTTTCCGGGTCCGTAAAGTGTCCGTTTTTGGTCCAGTTTTCCCCCAAATTTAGCTATTTTCAAAAGGGATCTTGTACTAGGGTTTTTTAGGGCTAAATACATATTTTAAAATCACTTTAGGAGGGGTCAAAGTTTCTGACCTAAAATGGCTCTAATTTAACTATAGTTTCCGGGACTTTTTAGTGGGTTATTTTTATAGATTTAGCCGTCCAAACATATCAATAAGTCGTATGGTGCTATCCACAACCTTCTAACATGTTAAAAATTTCGGACCTAGGGTTCCAAGAGTCATAAATTTCGGATCTAGTGGTTTGTTCATAAAACCAAGGCATATCATACACATACTAGCATCATAACACTTGTTTTCCTTTAGATCTGTATAAAGTAGCGTACGAGGGGTTCAAAATATATGAAATCACTAGTAGAAACACAAGATATACTAGATCTAACATGAATATAAACAAACATGTAAGTTATTATCATCATAGAAGAAAATATAAGTTTAAAGTCACCATTTTTAACCAAGACGTGTGTAGGAGTGTTAGATGCATACAAGGGTTTCATCTAACATGAAAATCTAGTAGAAAAGTAAGAAATGAAGTCTACTAACTTGAGAAAACCGAAAATGAGGGTGATGGAGGCTTGATCTTGCTTCCTTGAGTCTCCTAGTCGCTTTGATCTTCAAGTGTTATAGTGTTTTGATGAAGAAAAGCTAGAGAGAGAGTAGAGAGAGAGAGGAACGACGGTTAGAGAGAGGGAGAGAAAAGTGTGTGTTTGTTCTCTTGTGGAAATAAAAGGGAATGCTAGGGTTTCTATTATAAGTATGCTTATACACTACTACAAAAAATGCCTTTCTTGACGCGCAATGCGTGTCAAGAAAGGGGTGAGATGACGTGCATTTGCGCGTCAAGGAAGGCCATGTCAAGAAGCTTCTTGACGCGCAAAATGCATGTCATCCCGTTCTTGACGCGCGAACGATGACGCGCAATGCGCGTCATAAAATACGTGTCAAGGAAGCCCTTGTCATAAATATGCTTATGACACGCATTTTTGCGCGTCAAGAATTTTAATTTTCAATAAAAAAAATATTTTTTGTAAAATCACTAATTTCCACGTTAAATGACAATTAATCTCATAATATAAATTAAATAGATTTATAACAAACTAACGTATTTCATATATATAACAAACATTACAAAGTTAACATGAGTTTACAAATTAAATGGATTCAATCTAAACCTCAAACGAAACCTAGGATCGCTATTATTCCAGATCATCAACTTAATAGCTTCTTCACGTCCGAGGTATTTTATCCAACGCCTCACCATCCATGGATATATCAAATCAGTTTGCAAGTGAAGGTTGCATTGAAGCGGCTGTTAAGGTTGCATTGAACTGTTAATTAAACAAACTGCAGTAAACAAATTAGACTCATGAAAATTTAAGTAATATGAATGTTGCTTCATAGTAGATGGTACTGCAGGACCATACCCAGTTAATATGATGATAATATAAATATGGTTTTTTCTCTTTTTTTTTTGTTTGCAAGAAACATCCTCTGGTTCGCGCTAAGTCTTATTAGATCTTCATTCTCTAATCTTCGATTAATCTATATTTGGATTGATTTATGGTATGATTTCATTCCCCAATCTTTAAATACGTATTATATAAGCTACAATCGTAAAATACTTTAATGGAACTATTTTTTATATTGTTTATTATGTAATCGCTAAACACGCTATTCACTATCGACAACTATATATGATAAGAGCCCATGTCATAAATTTGTAATGAAATAACAACTTCATTACGAATTACCTATTAAGAAAGTGCATATGAGTAAAGAGTGTCCGAACTTCGTCTGCCAGAACATATGCAGTACATGGCGAACCGCACTGTTGATGTTTCTGTTGAAAAAAACTTAAATAGAATACAAACCAAATTCTCTGTTATCTTCCTGCAAGAATGAAAATAGTTAAAAGTTTTACATAAACATATCTCAAAAGTATATATTTATTTTTTGAGTTTAAACGAATGGTATCACACTTGACTTTCCAAAGAAATCATAAACCTTACTTGAACAGAAATTGCAAGTATTTGATTAAGATAATAATAATAATATAAGGAATAAGCATACCTTATCGAAGACCCACTTCAACATATGATAAAATTCATCGCTGCTATCGTAGAACAATGATTTTGCTTCACTGACTCCCTCCTGTCTCTTACCACTTTTCTCTGCACATATGATATGCCAGCTAGTTACAATGCAAAGTAATGTAGTGGAGCCTGCTTTATAATATACATCAAACTTATAAGTATTTGAAATCAAAATATGATATGGAGTTTGGTTCATATTTATCACCATATTTTTTCTGTTGTTGCTAATGGGTCACAAATCTTTCTGAAATCAGTTGAAGAATTCAATTCATATAAATCTGGAAGTTGGAAACTAGTCAAAAACGGTTTTTCTCCTATCTTTCTCATACGGACTTCAATTTTGGTGATTCAAAAGGCCACGGACTCGTCTCCATGTCCTTTACCATATCGTCCGGCTAATCGGTCAAAATCAACTGCTACAATTGCAAAAAATCGCAGCTGTAACCTGATGGGTGCGTTTTGACCCGTTAAGCCTGTTTTGGTCATATCTTGGTCATACGAACTCGGATTTGGGTGATTCAAAAGCCCACGGATCCATAATAAAGTACATAATCAGTTGGTTTAGTGGAATAAAAACAATCATATACAGAATCAGAAGCAAACCTGGAACTGATCCGATCCCAATGCCCGCTCTAGATATGTGGAATTCCAAACTTAAACATCTAATAAATCAAGGATCCACTAACCTGAATGGCTGCTGGTCAACAGCAGTTAACTCAGCAAATTGTCCCCTTGAAATAACTTCCTTAATGAATCCAGTACTTTCATAAAGTTTCCTCAAATTGAACTTACCTAAAACAGATACAGTGATTAAACATACTCCCTTTAAAGGTAAAAAAATTCTCAAAAGCATCTTGGAACTTTCATTTTGTTCAAGAAGTAAAGCATTTCAGATTGAACACATAAAAAAGGGCTAAAATAATAAAGGTACATGAAGTTTTAATATAACATATAACAACATATAAACTTCATATATTATAAGACTCGAAACTGTTCGAAACTGTGAATAATTGATACAAGCACTAAGAACATGCCTAATTTCTACTTACAAAAGCAATAAAAAAGATTGCAAAATCAAATATGAATGTGGAGGAGGTATTATTCTATACAGCAAAGGATATAAACAAAAACTTGCTAAAACTGAATCAAAGGCTGAGGTAAGCCTACCTACACTTTTCTTCACATATATACCCATTATTCACATTTTTTTCAACGGCCACTGATAGCAAAACGTTCATTCAGTTGATTAACACACTAATTGTTTGAACGATTCCTTTTAAGTTTATGCCTATAAATCAGATCAAACTAGGCATATCTAAAACATACATAAAATTTTTCATTCCTAAATTCTTGAACAATAATTGCATCAGTTATGATAGTTAAATGGCACTATGAGTCTGTGATATACCTGACACTAGTTTTAAGATTAATCAATATAGATATCACAACCCACAAGCTATTGTTCACTGAGACTAACCAGCTCCCCTGTTTGCAAGAAGTGAGATCCTTGCGAAGCTCCTGTTGTACTAAACGACCAACAAGATCCACATGAACCCTTCAACAATATCACACAGATTTATTAATCATAACATATCAAATAAGATGATATGATTGATTCTGGTTTCAAAAGTATGCTTGTCTTCATATATTGATAAGAATACAGTCATCGATTATCAAACATGTTCATAAAAAATTCGGTAACCAATCTAGACTAATTGATCAATAACATAAAATTGATTGGGGAAACATCATCGCAGCGATCTAAGAAATATCAACCTTACCTTGAATTTTGATTTCAATTTCTGTAACTATTACAGAAGAGACGGTTACATACCTCATTTTTAACGGCAGTAACAGCGCCGTGGTCATCGCATCGATCTAAGAAATATCAAACCCGAGATAGGTCTTGCGGAACTCCAATGGCGTCAGATCAAACAATTTGGTGACACCGCGTTCGGCGGTCAGATCCAGCAGCTGGTGGCGCTTCCCGCGGTGTAAATTAGCCTTGAAGACTGAAAAACGGTAATCGTGCTCCTCTGGAGTCGTGTACACCTTGCCGAACTTAATTTTGAAGACAGTGAAGTGGTGTTCGGCGTTCGGTACATGATCGACGGAGATCTCTTCCTCCGGGATGACTTGCCAGATCTGAAGTAGTGTCGAGTCGATTTCGTGAGATCGGATATGGATTTGGGGGAGGAATTCATTGAGGATTTAGGGAAGGATTTGTGGAGCGGGAGTGATAGGTGTGATTAGAAGGGGAGATGATGAAGTTGAATGGTGATTTGGGGTGATGGAGAGGGGATGAAGACAAGGTACGGTGGTTGGGTAAAGAAAGAGAACGGGAAAGTGACAATGAAGAAGACGAAAAGCATCGACACCCATTTTGACCTTCTCAGATGTTAGCTCCACCGCTTCCAGGCCTCGTTTTGAGCGGAGGCGGCGCCACCGCTTTGAGGTTTCGATCACTATGGATTGAAAGATAAATTTTTTGCTTGGAGTGATGGAGAAAAAGGGGGAGTCAAATTTTGTG
Source organism: Deinandra increscens subsp. villosa (assembly GCA_039602395.1). Taxonomy (NCBI): domain Eukaryota; kingdom Viridiplantae; phylum Streptophyta; class Magnoliopsida; order Asterales; family Asteraceae; genus Deinandra; species Deinandra increscens. The sequence goes on from JBCNJP010000023.1 coordinate 52,446,571, forward strand.
TTTTGTTTTTTGGGGAAAGCAGCGGAAATGAACTTTTAGGGCAAAATTTCAGCGGGAAAATGAAAATATAAAACGACACTTTGAAGATGACGCGCCTTTTTAAGGTGTACTCCGTGTTTTTTATGTACGACAGAACTTTTATGACGCACAAAATTGCGCGTCATCTACTCTAAAGATTTTACAATTTATGACAGTTTTTTTATGACAGGTATTTTTGCGCGTCATTAATAACCGCGCGTCATTGTTTGCGCGTCAAGAAAGACACTGTTTCTAGTAGTGATATATGATTGCATAAAAGAAAGGAAAAGAAAAGGGTTTGGTTCAAGTGAGGTGGTGTGGTGGCGGTTTGTGGTTCAAGACCGAGAGAGAGAGAGAGCCGAGAGGGGGTGGGGGGGGGGCGGTTCATGGAGCAAGGAGGGAGGAGGAGGAAAGTCAAGGGGAATCTCTTGTTGTACATAACTAGGTTTTAGGGTGGTGAGGTGATGGTTAAGGTCATGTAGGTGATGATGATGAGGTACATGGTGAATAGTCTTTGCTTTATTGTTGGGAGATTAGTAGATGATTAGGAGAAAGGTGGTAGATTACTACTAATGATGGATTCTAATTGTCGGGTGTCGGGTTTTGATCACAAAAGGAAATATGATCAAAGGTGACAATTGAATTTGATCATGCATGGAAATGGATGTGCATAATGATTAATGAATCAAGGTTGAGAAAAATAAAGGATACAAGTCTTGTTTAAATATAGTTGGTGTTAAATGGTGAAAAACGTTGACGTTAGATGTTTATATAAAAACCTAATGGTTTTTCGCTATAAAAATACTAAGCGTTAAAATGATTTATTATTTGACGTAGTCGGTAAATAAATGGATAAAGTTATCGTTAAATGATTATTTTACGTCAAATAGTGACACGAACTTTGAACGTATGCAAAATATTACAAAGGTGACAAGATAATATAAAAACTCTTTTTATATTAGAATACATATATTGTTGTGAAATGTTTCTTATTATTAAAGTTCCACCGATCATATATATAATGTTCTTGTTTTTAAGGTCGATTGTCGAGATATTAAATTAGGGTTACACCAAGACTAACGGGTAGATGCACATTACGTTATCTACGTTAACTAAAACACAGATTTATGCACACAGAAACAGGTAATTACACGTATTATTATATGATTTGACTTAGGAAACTTACGGGTTGTCACATTTAGTGATGTAAGCAGTTTCAGTTTTCTTAAAGCAATTCTTTAACTCATTTAAATTGGAAACCTCATCAATCAGATCAGTGTTATGTTTCCTGTATTTTGACACTTGTTCTATGCAGGCAGGGCTGCACAAATTTTCCAAAACTTTTTCAGGAATTTCATTTACCTGTTCAGTTGAATCTTCTTTGGCCATCAAGCATGGTTGATTGGATCAAACTCAGTGAGAAAGTCATCCCACTCATAGCATTCAGTCTGGTTAGCTACAGCTGCAACCACATTTTGATTTCCAAGTGGTTTTGGTTGAGTTGGCTGCTGGTTGCTGTTTTGACTGCTGCTGTTGTTGCTTCCATGATTTGATCTCTGTTGGACATTGTTGTTATTGTTCTGTCCATCTTTCCTTGGCTGCTTGCATTCCCTGGAAAAATGGCCAAGTTGGTGACAATTGTAACATTTAGCTTTAGATTTATCCAACCCAATTGATGATCCCTTTGACCCTTTATAAGTTCTTCCAGTTCTTCTATAAAATCTTTGGGCCCTCACGGAAACCATAGCTAATTGAGTTAAAATGTCCATTTCTTCTAGATCATCTGCCCCTATGCATTCCAAGTCTTCACGTGTGAAGCCTTGAGATGAGTCAGTTGCCACATAGGCATAGTGAGAGTTGTCAAACAGTGTTGAAGAACTCTCTGAGCATCTGGGTGACTCATTGAAACTGACTGGGGGTGAGAGATATTGAGAAGAATTTGAGATCTTTTGAAAATCAGTTGTAACCAAAGCAGTGGTTTGCAACTGTGGTGATGCTTCAGGAAAGTTGTTCTGCTTAAAATTAAGCTCCATTTCATAAGCAGTAAGGATTCCATGGAGTTCACTTAGTTTAAGCTTTTTAAGATCTTTGCACTCCCTGATGCTGACTGTGTAAACAGTCTAAGCTGGAGGTAATGATCTCAAGAACTTTCTGTTGGCATCAGCCTGTTCAGTTTTTACTTCTACCTTTTGCAATTCATCAAGAAGTGAAACAAATCTAAGATACTGGTTGGTCATAGATTCACCAGTTTTGTAAGTAAAGTTTTCATATCTTTGTTTCAAAACATCCTTTTTGTTTTCCTTAACCTCACTAGACCCTTCATACATTTCACTGAGAGAATTCCACAAGCTGTGTGCTGTCTTATATCCCTTGAACCCTACCAGTATAGAGTTGGGTAATGCAGCCTGGAGTGTCCAGTAATCCTTGTGATCATATTCAAGCTCAGCATAATCAGCTTCAACATATTTGTCTAGTGGTTTTGGTATTTGCACTTGGGCATCATCAGCAGATTGAACAGTTGGATTGTAAGGACCTACAGTCAACCTGTTCCAAATGCGTCTGTCTAGGCTTCTAACAAAACCTCCCATCCTGAGTTTCCAAGTATCAAAGTCATCAGGAGTGAAAATTGGTGGTTTGTTAGAGCTACCATTAAGTGAACCAAGAGTTAAGTCAGTCATTGTGAAAAACAGTTTGTAAAACAGAAAAAGCTTGTAAAAATTTAAGTAAGCAAGTAGAGTATCAACTTTGAAGCACTAGAAGTCTTCAAAGTGGAGAGCCAATGCTCTGATACCACTTGTAGGACCGTTGATTACTCAGAGAAATAATCAAAACAAGAACTCTTTACTTGCGGATCACAACCATGCGGAATAAAGTTGTATCACACTTGTTTTTACTTAAGCTTTGTTTTACTTATACTTGTAGTTTGATTGTATTGATTTCATAAACTAGTGAACACAAGATAATAAATTTCTCGGTACTATTTGCATTAACTCAAATTCAAACTGTTACAAGTGTAAGCACTAAATCTGGTACTTGTGAATGAACTAGCTAACAACTATATATAGTACTAAGGAGATCAACTACAGCCGTTGATCTCATACGGGCTAATCTAACCGTACATAAAGGTCAAACAATAAACTTACCAAAAGAACATTAGTAAACATACATAAGAGGAAATGTGCAAAATGAAATTATCTATAAGTAGGAGACGGCTAGGATGTGACTTTGGAGAATAAAAGTAGTTGCAGGCCTGATTTCTGCAAAAGTAAACTTTCAGTACTTTTCCGGTTGAACTCTTTATACTGTTGGATAAAAGAGTTCACCCGGAAATGTTCTCCGTTTGAGCTTTTCCGGTTGACAAGTCTTCCGCTTGAGTGTTTTCCGCTTGAACATATCTTCAACCGGAAATCTTCGTCTTGAACCGGTTGACTCAAATTTTCATTTCCTTACATTCATCGAGCTGGTCCGTGGCGGTTATCGCGTACCAGTGTGATCCGCTGAAAAATTCTAGTCCGCCGTACCAGTTCTGGTCCGCCATACCACATCTGGTCCGCAGGTATATTCTGGTCCGCGTGTTATCAATCTGATTCGCAGGTCTAATCTGGTCCGCTGAGGTATAATATGATCCGCTGAATCGTAGTTTGGTCCGCTATTTGAACTGATCCGGGTTTTGGTTCGCTGAAAGTGTTTTGGTCCGTTGGCAGAAAAGTATTCATCACTAAAACTGACGTAACTTGAGAACCGTAAAGATTTACGGAACCCAATACCAGTCAAAACGTTCGTCTCGACGAGATCTAGGTCTTGTACCTTCTTACGGCTAGTACCGTCCAGTTTTGACCCACTAAATCCGCTTGGAAGACCTCCGTTTTTGAGTTCGAAGTTTTTGAGGTGTCATATTTCGGAAAATATGTCGGATTTTCAAGCATTTTCCGCGATTCAAAACACGATGCAAGCTATCATTAACTATGATAATGAAATAGGAACAAGTCAGAAAGTTCCGAAATTGCTCAGATTGGAAGATTATCATAGTTGGGTGAAGCGATTCAATGCATATGTTGGTGCTAATGATGTTGATTTTTGGATATCTTACAATAATCTATACGAGTATCCAACAGGAACAAATGGAACGCCAGTTTTGCAACAAAGTCTTACTGGTGAGCAAAAGAAGGCATATCAAGCAGAACAAAAAGCTTATGGTGCTTTAACGATGGCATTACCTTCAGACTTATTACATCAATTTTCTGCGTATACTTCTGCAAAAGAGTTGCGGGATGCGATTCAGAAACGATGTGAGGGTAATGATCAATTCAAGAAAAGCAAACAAAAGGTTCTAAGAAAAGAGTTCGACAATTTCAAGCATTATCCAAATGAGAATATTTCAAAGCTTATTACTTGGTTTTCACATTTATCAAGTGAAATGGCTTTAGTTGGCTTAAAAAAGGAAGAAGCTGATCTGAAAGAGAAAATACTAGAAGTATTACCTGAAAAATGGGAAAATTATGTAATGATGATTACTCATGATAAAGAATTTTCAGGGTTGTCATTCTTCAATTTGATTGAGCAGATACAAGCAAGAGATATGGAGTTGAGTGTCAACAAATCCATGCCTGCGCAAGTACAGAATCCAGCTGCATATCGTGGTGAAAATGATTCTACCATAAATGCTAAAAAGTCAAACATTTTCAGTGAAGGTCCTACTACTGCATTTCTTGCTGGAAAAACTGAGAGTTATGGTGATTCTCCAGGTTGTACTTTTACAAGTCCAAACCGATCATCAAAGTCTACAATTCCTGATAAGGCATCTGAGGATCTAGCTTCATTGTTATAGCCTTTATATCATCGTCAATTGGTTCAATTTTTGGGAAACTGGGAGAAGTTGATTTGGTTGCAAATGACTTAAGTGAGTTGGATGATGATCATTTAAATGAGTTAGATTTAAGTTGGCAATTTTCTATGACTGTTGAAAAGGGTAGGAGATACATGAAAAAGCATGGTAAACAATCTTTTCTTCCAGGAGGAAAACTTGGTTTGGATAAATCCAAAATTAGATGCTTCAAATGTGCACAAATTGGACATTTTGCTCGTGAATGTAAAAATCCAAAAACATCCGTATCTTCGTCCTCAACAAACAATTCAAACTCGCAAGCCTTGATTTCACAAATGGATGAAGGTTATGATTGGAATAAGGATATTGAAATAATGGAAGAGAGACAGAAACAGTTGGCATTAAATGCAACTCAAAATTCAGAAAGTTCCACTTCTAGTTTTGATGCTACTACAGAGTCTATTTACAAAACGTCACCTGCTATGGTGTATAATTCGTATCTAAAGAAATATGTTAAGTTGTATCCTGATGAATCTGCACTTATTTCCGAAATTGATTCTGATTCAGATACTAGTTCATGTGAAACAACAGTGGAAACTGATACTGCAGGAGTTACTAAGGGGGTACAAAAGAACTGTGAAGCATGTGTTATTGCAAATGATAAATTTGAAACTTTGTTGAAATATTATGGTTTGATAACTGAAGAACTCAAAGTTGTGATAGCTGCTTTGGAATGTTCAAAACAAAGATGTGTTGATTTAGAAAAAGTCAATTCAGAGTTGGTGCAAGAAAAGGATAAATGGGTTACTGAATATGAGAATGAAAAAGTTGCTCATCTTGATGCAGTTAAAGATTTTGAGAATCTGTTAGAAAAGAGCTACCCTGTTCAACAAAAGTATGAAACAGCAAATGCGATTGCTGTTGAAGCTGCCGATAAAGTTTTAGAGCTTCAAGAAGAACTTTCAAAACTTCGAGATGCAAATGTTTGGTTTCGTGAGAAGAATGATATTTTAACACAAGATGTTTCTTATTACACGAAGAAGTGGGAGAAAGTTCATGCAGAGTTAATGGACATTTTTAATACAAAGAGGCAAATGAAGGCAGAGTACACTGACTTATCAGATCAATTTATTGGTACTCAGAAAGAATTATTAGATGCTCAAGTCAAGATCTCTGAGTTGAAAATTGGAATTCTTGCTCTTCAAAAACAAGTGAAGAATTCAGTTATGTCTCCTACATTACTGAATTATCTTTATCAATAGGAAAAGAGTGATGCAAGTATGAAAGAAGAGGAATTACATTCTGGTCCAGCTCCAGTGGCTATATTAAATCCTCCATCTATATCACTTGATCCAAGAGCTGAATTGCAAGATTATTCTAAAATTGCAACGTCGGCAAAGAAGAAGAAACATAAATCTGAGAAAAAGGGGAAGAAGTTAGGTGAAGCTCCGAAGTTTATATCAAATTCCAAATTTTTGGAAAATGAACAGGTGTGTGAGAAAGTTGTTTCAGCTCCTATATCTGCTGATGAAGAAGAAAAAACTTTGATTCAGGATAACAAATTGCGAGATATTAAAGCTAAGTTCACTAGCGCAGCTAAAGAACGAAATGTTCCAGAATCTTCGCCGAGTTCTTCACAGGTTCCTTGTTACAAACACAAAGGATTGGGGTATGTTGTTAAAGACGAACCAGTTCATCATTCACAGAAGCAGCTGAAGGAGAAGGTTTCAGTTCCTAAGAATCAATCAAAGCAGAAGAAACAAACGGTGTTCAAATCAAAGGATGTTGATTACTATTCTGGAGGATCTTCTTATAGTTCTGGTTGTTCTTCACGAAGTCCACCTCCAAGGTATGATTCTTCAGATGATTTCTTTGATTCATTTGATTCAGAAAATATTTTTGGTTATCATGAGCTGTTTGGTAAACAGGAAAATAGAAAACCAAAGTATTTTTCTGATGAAAAACAATTTTTTGAATCAAACTTGGGTAGCAGCTCCCTTAATGTTTTTCACATGAAGTGTTATGCATGTCGTAAACCAGGACATCTTGCTGCTCAATGTCCTACGAATGCGAGTACTGACGCTTATGTGAACAAAACTGCTAAGTATGTGGATTTAAATGGTCATTTTGATGAACCACAATCATTCAGGTCCCAATCAGCTACTAAGACGTCTTGGGCAAAAATGCAAGTTGATAATTTTGTGGATTCATTGAAAATTTTTCAATCGCCCAAGATCTGGAAACCCCGAGTTGTTTCCCCGGGTGTAAAAGACTATGTTGAAGACACCGGGCGACCCGAGGCTGTTGACTCGGGCCGTTCCCAAAATCACTAATGTTTTATATGGTGTCTGCAGGTTTCTTCAAGAAGACCTATTATGCCTGTGTTGCTAGTAGTGAAGAACTTGCCTAATTTAGTGTTTCAACGACATATCTTTTTCAAATGTTTTTCAACCGTTTTTTCAAAACTAAAACTGCAAAGTGTCAGTGTTGGTCGATCAATTTTCTTTCTTGTTCATATGTTTACATTTTGTAGTTGTACATATTTTTAGGGGGAGAAAATTGAAAATTCAAAAAAAATAGTGTTTGTTTGAATTTTAGGGGGAGAAATTGGAAAATATAAAAAAATGAAAAATTTAGAAATTGATTTGACAGAAACGAGAAATGATAGTACATCAGCATATACGTTATCTGCCATGGATAAACTAAGTCTAAAGGCTGTGGGTACTTGCATAATCTGTGAATGTGCTTGACTAATCTGATATCTGCAAGTAAGATATAAACATAAAGCTTGCCTGATGATCTTTGGTTATTTGCTTCTTGATGAATGATGTGTGATGATTCCAAAAATAGAATAAAGAGATATCTTGATGAATGCATGTTTTCATTTTGCAAAAATTTCAACTTGTTTGATTTTCTTTATTTTGTCAAACGATCAACCTTTCTCTGCGTATCGAAAGATCGACCTGATTGGTGTTCGTTTGCGTTCTACTTTATTTTCTTTGGTGTTTCGTATAATCCATCGGGCTTTCTCTGCGTGTACGGGAGTACCGACCTGATTGTTGTTAGATTATACAATCTCTGCTTTAGATTTATATTTCTTATTTTCCTAAACAATCGGACTTTCTCTGCGTGCTCACAAGGCCGACCTGATTGTTGTTTGTTTAGGGTTCTGCTTTATTTTTGCATGACTCATCAAGGATGATTAAATCTCTAAGAAAGTTGGTTTTATATGATAAATATGATGATTTGCCAGTATTTCTGATAGAGTGGAGGCCGAGTTATCAGTGCATGATAAAATTACCTTAAGTATATCTGAAAACGATAAAAAATGATTGGTGCATGCTGAAATAAACATAAATGTTGTATTTGCGATTATCTTGGCTTGCATGCTGATTAAGACCGAAATTGAAATGTGCTAGATGCGTTATGTCTGATATGATCTCGTGTCGTGATCTTTCTCACAAAATACCAAAAATAGAGTGTAATTTTGTATTGCATTTATATTTCCATTTTAGTAAAATTCAAAAAGATTTTTGGTGTGTTTTAGCATAACTTTGAAAAATCAAAAAGATTTTAGGTGTGTTTTGATCTAAAGTTTCTAAAAGCCAAAAAGATTTTATTTCTTAGTTGTTTTCGATTGATCAACACTTGATACAAAATCAATATTTCAAAATCAATATCTTGGATTCTCAAAGAGAAGTTTTGCACCAAGATTAAATTATTTTTTGGAAATTCAAAGAAAATCCGCACTTTTGTCTTCTAAAGTTGCAGGTTTTTGTGTGTCAAGACTCAAGCATGGTGAAAGGGGGAGTTCGTTATATCTGTCACAAGTTGTTAGAGCATATTCCTATGCTAGCGTGTGTCTCGTGTATTGTATCTAATCTAGAGCATCTATGTGAGTTTTATAGTCACTGGCCGTACCAGATGCACCGCCGGACCAGATGATCCGGGCGGACCTGATGGTCCGCAGCTGGTACGCTGGTCTGTTACTAAGTGACTATAAATAGCTTGTAAGAGAGAGTGTTTAAGGGTTCTGTCATTTTCATATCTCTTAACTGTGTGTTCTTAAGGTGTTTTCTCTCTCTACATTGTATTCTCTAAGTGAATCAATAAAGCAAAGCTTTATTTACTTTCTCGTTGTTATCCGATTACCGAATCATGCTGTAGTAAGATCGTCTCAGTAGTTTACAAGTGGTATCAGAGCTTCCAGGTTGCTCTACTGCTGTGTTTTGGTAAAGTTTTCCGGATTCTAGAGAGAGAAAGTTTGGGTTTTCTATGTTTTTCATCAAATTGTTCCAATTCCGAGTGTTTCTGCGATGAAAAATGATTTCTGAGTGTTTCTGAAGTGTTTTCGCATCTATTTGAATCAAATTTCCGATCGAAAACGTCGAATTCGCGAAAATCACTCGATTTTTGTTCGAATTGCATTTGATCCGCTGGTTAAACAGTTGATCCGCCGTTTGATCCTCCCCGGCAATCTTCATCAGTCTGATCCGCGACAGTTACAGCGTACCAGATTTGGTCCGCCGTATCAAAATCTGATCCGCCGGATGAAATCTGATCCGGAATCTGATCCGCTAGTGCAAGTCTGATCCGTCTGGTTAATTTGATCCGGAACTGGTCCGCTGATAGTATTTTGATCCGCCGATTTGTGTTAGTCCGCTGGCAGAATAGTGACATTCACTAAAACTGATGTAACTTGCAAACCGTTTGGAGTTACGGAACCTAATACCAGTCAAAACGTTCGTCTTTCCGAGATCTAGACGTGACCTAACCTGAAAGGTCTGTACCCTCCAGTTTGACCCCCAAAATCCGCTTGGAAGACCCTTATTTTTTAGATCAAAGTTTTGGAGTTTAAGGTTTAATATCAAAATGAGTGATTTCTATGCAATGACTGCTGCTCAAACATCAATGCAAGCCATGTTGAACTATGATAATGAGATAGGAACAACTCAAAAGGTTCCTAAATTGCTAAGGCTTGAAGATTATCACAATTGGAGAAGTCGGTTTGAATCTTACATTTATGCGCAAGATGTTGAGAGTTGGATTCCAATTGAGAAAGAATATGAATATCCGATGATAAGTCCCAACAAACAAAAGATGATTAGTAGTTTCGATGCTGATGAACGAAAGTTGTTTTCTCAAGAAAAGAAAACATATAGCTATATTACAATGGCCTTACCAAAAGATCTAATGCATCAATTTAAGCAATATACAACGGCTAAGGAATTGTGGGATACTATTGAAGAGAGATGTACGGGTAATGATCAATACAAAAATACTCGAAAGAAAGTTTTGAAGAAAGAGTTTGATAATTTTAGGCATTGCGAGAATGAGAAAATTCCAGATTTGATTGCTCGGTTTTCACATTTGATAAATGAACTTGATGTTATAGGCGTCAAGAAAGATAGTGATGAGTTGAAAGAGAAAATTCTGGAAGCATTACCAGAAAAATGGGAAAATTATGTGATGATGTTGACAAATGATCCAAATTAGTCAAATTGGACATTCAACCAAATAACTAGCAAATTACAAGCTCGTGAGATGGAATTGTTGGTGAAGAAACCTACACATCCTACAATTCAAAATCCTGAATTGTACTTTGGGAAAAATAACGCTACTGTTCATGCAAAGGCAAAGTCACATGCTATTTATAGCAGTAATCCGCCGGTAACAGCTTTTCTTGTTGGATATACTGAAAATCCTGGTTATTCTCCAGGATGTCGTTTTACCATTCCAGATAAATCATCAAACAATTCTCATCCTGCTCAATCAACTGAAGAGTTGGCTGCATTATTATCTGCTTTTATATCTTCATCGTCTGGATTGATTTTTGGTCAAGTTAGTGATGCTAGTTTAAGTGGAACCGAGTTAGAACAGCTGGATGATGATCAATTAGCTGAATTAGATCTGCATTGGCAATTTGCAATGATGGTTGAAAAAGGAAGACGATTTATCAAGAAACATGGAAAGAATTCTTTTGTTCCAGGAAATAGAAAATTGGGTTTGGATAAATCTAAAGTAAAGTGTTACAATTGTTCCAAGGTTGGACATTTTGCTCGTGAGTGTTCTCAATCATCATCTGATAAGAGTAACTCTGATAAGACTGACGCAAAAGCTATGATGGCTCAAGCTCAAGCAGATAAAGAATTTGATGAATGGTCAAAACAATTTGACATATCACCTATTGCTTTGACTGCTATTCAAGATACGTGTGCCGACTCAGACGAATGTTGTTATATCAATGGTCAACATGTGGCTTTAATGGCAAATGTCGAAGTTGAATCGAGTGGGCATACATCTGACACAAGTGAGTCTGAAGTTAGTGGGTATGAGTCAACTTGTGAATTTTGTGCTGAAAAGGATAAAAAAAATTCGTGAATTGGTTCAAGAAAAGGAAGGGTTAATGGTTGAGAGAATACTGAAGGAAACATAATTAGAAAATTTTAAGAAGAAAGTTGAAAATTCTGATGAGATTTGCAAGATAAATGAGAAATTAATCACCGAAAAGAATGTTTTGAAGGGAGAATTGATGGCAGTTCAAGATAAATTGAATGAGTTCATTAGTGCCGACGAAGAACAAATTTTGAAGTTGCAAAGTGAGAATGAAGTGTTGGTTAAAAATGTTAAGAAATGGGAAAATGAAGCAAAAGATGCGATTAATGATTTTGATAATTTGTTTGAGAAATCAACTGCAAGAGTAGATTCGCTGAAGAAAGCTTATGATGATCTCAAGAAAGAATTTGATGAAATTACTACTAAGGAAAATGATCGTCAAATGGAACATTCAAAATTACTTGATAAAGTCACAACTTTGACACATGATAATCAGTTGTTGAAACGAAATATTGTGATTCATGAAGGCCGTGTCAAGAAAATTACTCAAGAAGTGTGTGATGCTCATGATCAGATGCGACAGGAAAAGTTTCGGTTTAATACAGCTTCAGAGAAATTAATTGATTCTGAAAAAGCATTGGGTGAAGCTCAAAAGAAAATATCTGATTTGAATGTTGAGGTGCTGGATCTTAAGAGGCAGTTGAATAATTTGAAGAATTCACATTCTTTTACCAGTTACTTACGCAAAGACGAGAATTTTAAAAAGGTTTTTGGAAGCGAGGAGTATAATCAGATTCCGCATCCGGTTATTGAATCTGATGTCCTTGCTGACATTCAAATTTCAGCTATAACTGGTGATTATTCTGAATTTGTTGCAAAGAAGTCTGACTCGAAGAAATCACAAATGAAATCACAAAGTGTGATATGAAAAGCAAAAACATATATGAGTATGTCTGATAGTGTGGGGAACACTGGTCAACGCAAATCTAATCAATCAATAACATATCCAGATGTTATGAGTATGATTGTGCCTGAGTTTAAGATGGACAAATTATACCGGTAATCGACATGACTTGTGTGCTGAAATAATTAAAATTGAAGTGTAGTTCAGCATGTCATGATCAATATGATCCCAAGTTGTGATCTTTCTCGTAAAAGACAAAAATAGTGTCTGATTCTGTATTGCATTTATGTTTCATATCTGAAAATTTCAAAAAGAGTGTTTTGATATAAAGTTTCAAAAAGTCAAAAAGATTTTGTTTCTTATTTGTTTTCGACCGATCGATATGTGATACGAATTTAAAAGTTTCAAATCTACATCTTGGATTCTCGAAGAGAAGTTTTGTGCCAAGATTAAATTAATTTTTCAAAAGAAAGGAAAGCCGTGTTTCTGTCTTCTGAAATTGCAGGTTCTGTGTGGTAAAACTCAAGCATGGTGAAAGGGGAGTATGTTATATCTTTCGCAAGTGGATCTTGAAGTTCAAAGTCTGTTCAAGATTGATCTAGCCATGCAAGCTTTATTTCTGACAAGATTTCAAGTCAAAGATCGGATGCAGCAATGTTGAAGATTGAAGATTGAAGTTTAGTTAGAATATAGATACACTACACGTTAAGGGGGAGTTTGTTAGAGCATATTCCTATGCTAGCGTATGTCTCGTGTATTGTATCTAATCTAGAGCATCTATGTGAGTTTTATAGTCACTGGCCGTACCAGATGCACCGCCGGACCAGATGATCCGGGCGGACTAGATGGTCCGCAGCTGGTACGCTGGTCTGTTACTAAGTGACTATAAATAGCTTGTTAGAGAGAGTGTTTAAGGGTTCTGTCATTTTCATATCTCTTAACTGTGTGTTCTTAAGGTGTTTTCTCTCTCTACATTATATTCTCTAAGTGAATCAATAAAGCAAAGCTTTATTTACTTTCTCGTTGTTATCTGATTACCGAATCATGCTGTAGTAAGATCGTCTCAGTAGTTTACACAAGTGGATCTTGAAGGTCAAAGATTTATTCAAGAATGATCCAGCCATGCAAGCTCTATTTCTGACAAGATTTCAAGTTGACGATCGGATGCAACATTGTTGAAGATTGAAGACTAGAGATTTAGTTAGAAAAGATACACTACACGTTAAGGGGGAGTTTGTAGAAGCATATTCTTATGCTACGTTGTGTCTCGTGTATTGTATCTATGTGAGAGCATATGTGTGTGTGACTATGAGGGCAGCGGACCAGTTGGTCTTGCGTACCAAATGGTCCGCCCGGACCAGATGGTCCGGTTGTGGTCCGCAACTCATTTAGTCGTACCTATAAAAAGGTAGCATGTGTAGAGAGTTAAGAACTTCTTGCCATATTCTACTTTTCTGTGTGTGTTTCTGTGTGTGTGCTCTCAAGACTTATTAATACAAATTCCATTTGTATTTACTTGTTTGATCTCGTCTTCATCTCGTTATCACCTGATTAGCAAACGATCCATCGCTCCTTGCGTCTACACGGCGATACCAGATCCTGAGATCTGTGTTACCCTTCAGATAAGCTAGAATTCTTCGAACTGCATTTAAGTGTGATAACTTCGGAGCCGCTTGGTACCTGGCACACAAACAAACTGCAAACATTATGTCAGGACGACTAGCTGTTAAGTACATCAATGAACCTATCATTACCCTATACAAAGTGGCTTCAACTGATTCACCATCTTCATCAGGATAAAGGCCATGCGACAGCTGAATCGGAGTTCCCAGAACACGAACATCTTCAATTTTGAATCGGCTCAAGACATCCTTCACATACTCTGTTTGAAGTATGAAGATCCCTTTAGCAGATTGTTGAACTTGTAGGCCAAAAAAGAACGACATTTCTCCCATAGAACTCATCTCAAACTTGGTTTTCATCAACATCCTAAAATCTTTCAAAAGCTGTTCGTTTAAGCTGCCAAAAATAATATCATCGACATAGATTTGCACCAACAACGATTCCTCCCCCGTTTTTCGATAAAACAAAGTGCAGTCTACCAACCCACACTTGAATCCCTATTCCAGTAAATAAGTGGGCAAGCTCTCATTCCAAGCTCGAGGAGCCTGATGAAGACCATAAAGTGCTTTGTCCAACTTATAAACCTTCTCCAGATAATCAGGATCGTAGAATCCCAGAGGTTGTTTAATATAGACTTCTTCCTTCACTTTGCCATACAGAAAGGCACTCCTAACATCCATTTGGAAGACATTAAATCCACGACGTGACGCATACGCCAAGAAAATTCTGATTGCTTCAATTCTGGCAACAGGCGCGTATGCTTTGTTAAAGTCGATTCCTTCCTCCTGAGAAAACCTTTGAACAACCAAATGGGGTTTGCTACGCACTGTTACTCCTCGATTTTCTCGCTTGCATTTGTAGACCCTTTGGGTTCCACACGGTTGTATACTTTCGGCTGGTAAATCGACCAAGTGCCACACTCCAAGCTATTGAAATTGTAACAACTCTTCTTGTATTGCCTCCACCCATGAACCATCTTCTAATGCTTGATTAACATTTGTTGGCTCTATCTGGGACAGAAAGCATGAATGAAAGGCCTTATCTTGAATACATGATTCCCTAATTGTAAGTAAAGCACTGTTCTCGATTTGATGTCTCGTTCTCACTCCTTCATTTAAATCACCTAAAATATTTTCCTGTGGATGATAGGTGTTTATCCGGAGCATCTTATGAGTAGGAACAATAACAATCTCGTCCAGATTCGAAACATGATTATTCTCAGCCACATCGTTGTTATTAGAACTGCTTCATGGTTGTGAGATAGCTTGAACAACTTCAATCTCGGGTTGACCAGAATTGTGTATAGGTTGAACAACTTGCGTGACATAATTATCAACCGGATCTGAGGTAGCTTCATGGGACTCATATTCATCATCAGAAGACGGAATATCAGCATCTAACATGGTATCAGTAGTTGTTTCAGTCAAAACATCATCAGCGATTAGTATTTCTGGAACAGCAGACGGAGATAAAATCTTCATAACCGGAACATCACCTTGAATTTCAATATAGACAGGAAATAGGTGATCATCGGTTTCTTCTGGTGTTGAATCACATGATTCAAAGAGACCTTTGTAGTTAAACATCTAGTCTGGTCCAACTCCATTGGGCGGTAATGTATAAGATTGAAAATCTACATGTAGAAACTCCTCCACTGCACCCTTCTGTTTATTGAAAACCCTTTTCTTCTGGTTTGAATACCCGACAAACAATCCTTCAAAGACTTTGCCTTCAAATTTTCCGGCAGACTTCAATACTGTGTAAGGACACCCAAAAGGTTCCAGATAATGAAGATCCGGCTTGTGATTCTTTAGCAATTCATAACATGTCTTGCCAAGTCTTTTCACTGTAAGGACACGATTTAGCACATAACATGCTGTGTTGACAGCTTCAGTCCAGAAATTCACGGGAAGCTGAGCATCAGCCAACATCGTCCTAGCCGTTCCAATTATTGTGCGATTCTTCCACTCAGCAACACCATATTGTTGTGGTGTGTATGGAGTACTAAACTCATGTACAATATGCTTCTCGAAACAAAAAGTTTGCATTGCTGTATTCTTAAATTCCATGCCGTTATCGCTGCGAATTCGTCTCACCTTCAACTTGTAGTAATTGTCCAAAGAATTGATCAAGTTGATGAGAATTCGTGATGTTTCGCTTTTAGCTACCAGAAAATCCACCCAAGAAAATCATGAATATTCATCATTGCCCACCAAACAGTACTAATGCCCGGAAATGCTTTTGCGATTCACAGGACCAAATAAATCCATGTGTAGCAATTCCAACGGGACATCTATTGAGTGGTATTTCTTGAGAGGATGAGACTTCCTTTTCTATTTCCCCTTTTTGCAACTGACGCACACATCATTGAAAGTGAATTGCTGATTCGGAACCCCTTCTACAAGATTCTTCCTCACTAATTCATTCATCTTTTTGAAATAAATGTGACCCATACGTCGGTGCCATAAAACAGAATCTCTCTCTGATTCTTTTGATAAGAAACATTGACCTGCCACGTTAGCCTTTGCTGAGTTCATATCAAGAACATACAAATTTGAACATCTTGGTGCTCGCATTACAATACAATCATCTGGGATTTTGTATCCTTGTTTCAAAATCAGACATTCACTCCCCGTGAAAGCTGTAGTATACCGCTTATCACAAATTTAGGAGACGCTCAGAAGGTTGTATTCTAATTCTTTCACGTATTCTACTCTGTCGAAAGTGATCGCACCGTTGCTCAATTTACCAATCCCGGTTACTTGACCGCCTTTATCTCCCGCAAAGGTGACTTTGCCTCCATCAAAATGCTTTACATCATGGTGAAGAGAGATATCACCAGTCATATGTCGAGATGCTCTGCTATCAACAACCTAAAAGTTATTCATGGACTGTCGTGAAGACCCCTACATAAATTAAAACACAAGATTAGTTTCGGGACGAACCTAAGGTTGATGCTTTGGGTCAACCGTAATCTTCAACAAAATCGGTTCCACCAGTGGATGAACCCTTAGGTTTCCACTTGTCATTCACAGTACCTGTGGATCCAGAGTCTGAGTTCTTCAAAATTGATTTTACATTTTTAAATCCTCCATCTAATTTCTTAGCAGATTGATGTTGATGAAATTCAGATTTTTCATCATAAGAGTGAACTCGACCCTTGTAATCCACAAATCTGACTTTCTTCTGTGAACTACCAGAAGCAGGTGTCTCAGTATTATAACCATTAGAGACATCGTCAGATTTGTCTGTTTTGTCCTTTTTCAATGGATAATTTCGGTAAGTATGACCACAGTTCTTGCATTTAAAGCATTTACGCTTATCAATAACAATTTCCTCGACCGTGTCATCATCTACCACAGTTTCGATCACTGGTTTTGACTTCTTAGGCTCGGTGACTTTCTTTTGATGTTGAAACATTTTGTTACCATTGAAATCATCACCAAAAATTGAATCATAACCTTGTTCATATTCAGAGAAACCTTCATCATGAAAATATCTATTATTCTGATAATCCCCCATGGTCCACCATGTCTCCTTGGACCACCATGCCAATTTGGACCCCTTCCATAACCCTGAGGGTATGGTCCATAATCAAAATTGTCATAAAATCCCTCGTCAAGATAAGGAGATCTTTTGAAAAATGTATTTGATCTTTGAAAACTTGAGTTATCATGAAAATTTTGACGTTGTGCCTTGGATTATTGAGACACATTGGGTCTTGGTGAGTTTTTCACAAATTTCTTGCTTTGATTAACCAACCCACCAGCATTAGAATAATGATCCAATCATATGTGTCCTTCGGTATTATGATTTTACCATTTGGTTTCCGAATAGGCACACTTTTCACATTTGGGTCAAATTTTGGACTATAACCTCCCGTGAAAACTTTGCCGTTCAATTCAGGATTGACCATTTTCAACGGAAAGTCCTTATCGTTGTACATGACATCAGACCCTTTCAAACGATAAGTTGTCTATTTTGCAGATGTATCAAATTGGGATTCAGAACTTGGATTTCTAGATTTTATCTTTTCTTGATTGGGCATTTTAGAAGAAGAACCTTTTTCCAAAATTTTAGATTTTGATTTTACCAGCTCAGATTCAAATCCAACTCCCCCATGTTTCAATTTGTTGCCACCCACAAACTTGCCTCTTGCAATCTGTTTTTGCTCATACACACTCAGTTTCGTAAGCTCAGTTCTATGGAATCAAATTTATGATTTAAAATCATGTCATTGTGATGTGGCTTAGAAACATTTTTTAGAATGGGTTTACCAATGGATTTGGCATTCTCAGTTTCTGGTTCAGAAATCAGATCATCAACTTTATCAAAATCTGACACATCATAAAATAATTCATCCACAGTAGACTCTAAAACAGATTTTCCAGATGTTTTCTTGTCAGACTTTTGATCAATTGGTCTTTGATAAGATATCTTTTCAGTTGATTTATCCAAAACACGGTTGAAATCAGATGTGGAATTTTCCTTACCATCATCTTTGGTAAAAGGACCATTTGCCAGAATTATAGGAGCAGGAACATTGTTTAACTTTCCAGATTTATTTTCAGAATCAGTTTTGTAAAGAAAATTTGAAAATGACAAAGGAATCTGAAAAGTGTCAACTTTGTTTGTTAATTCAAAAACCCCAATCTTAAGACCAGACACAATCTTTTGATTCTTAGCAAGTTCCTTTTGTGCATTCACGAGCATTTCAGATTGTTTAGAAAATTCATATTTTTGAAGACGAAGTTGCTCATGAACTGCCATTAACTCCTTAGTGGTACCTTCCCACCGTGTCTTATAAATTTCCATATCAGCCCTTGCTATCGACAATTGATCACTCAATTTTGTTTTATCATCTAAGAGCTTACTCTTAGCGGTAGCAAACTGATCACAATTCTTACAAAGATTTGCAGTAGGGACTACCTTAGATGTATCGGTCATAAGAGCAACAACCGAAACTTAAAGATTATTCCTTTTCATTAAACCGTTCTCCATCTTAAGACTTTTGTTCTCATCAGATAGCTTCTGCATCTCTTTCTGCAAAGCTATCATCTTGTCTGCAATTTCCAAGGCTATCTATTGAGCTTTTTCATACCGTTGCTTCAAAGGAAGACTCTTGTTATACAATTTTTCGAAGTCTGTTGCTGTATCAAGCGCCTCAGCTTAGGCAGCTTCACATACTTTCATCAAAGCTTGTTTTTCTTGAGTTAAGACTTCAATCTCCTTCTTCAGTAGCAACACTTTATTTGACTCAGCTTGCTCATAAATTGTGTTTGCCATGAATGCAAACTTTTCTTTAAGCTTCGTGTGCATATCATCAATTGATTCTTCAACTTTAGATTCAACATTTCTATCACTAGCTTCAAACTTTTCTTTAACATGTGTTTCTTCATTTATTACATCATGAATTTCATCTCCATCAAAAGTTGATTCTGTCAAAGCATCCTCATCCTGCACATGTTTTACAATTAAGGCAGATGAGTCAGAAAAATTATTACCCCAATTATATGTCTTGTGTTCTTGTGAGACAAGTTCTTTTGTAGTTTCAGGTTTAGAATTAGAGTTTAAAGAACTCCCTGATCCAGAAGAATTGAATTTGGCATTACCGTTTGAAGATTCATTTGACTTTGGAGTATACTTATGGTATTCTTTCTTTTTAGGCTAAGAACACTCTCTGGCGAAATGACCAAAGTTAGAACAGTTGTAACATCTAACTTTTGATTTGTCGAATCTAATCCTGCCACCTGAATTCAAGTCCTTTCTACCAGTTTTCTTCAGGAATCTCTTTACCCTTCTTGCTAGCATTGCAAATTGCAAGTTTATATCCATTAGCTCCAGATCATCCGGGTCGACTTGATCATAGTCTTCTTCGGTTAACTCTGCATTGTTAACCTTTCCCGTGATAACTCCATAGTAAGATAAGATCAAAGCTGAAACCAATGCCATGTAATCTTCCGTAGTTGTGAGGGAAAGAGCGATTTTTCTAGCATTCATGGTATTACTAACTGGAATCGAAACATTACATCCTTGTGATTCATAATTTTCAGAATTTGATCCACTTCCAGAATAAGAACCACTTCCAGAAATGGTAGCAGCATTTGAGCCATACTAAACCTCAGGATTTTGAACTTCGGCTGGAGTATTATTGACATTTTTCATTTCCAGTTCTCTAGCCTGCAGCTTTCCCATCAACTTTACAAACCTTAAAGTTGAATACTCTTTATCATTGGTAAGCATAAGCACATAAGGTTCCCACTTCGACGGTAACCCGTTAAGTAGATTTTCTTTTAGTTCATCATCTTCTTTCTTGATTTGGACCGTGTCCATTTCTTATAATAGATGACAATACCTAGATATCAGCTCAGGTACCCCTTCTCCATCAAAATACTTAAATTGTCAAACTCATTCTTAAGGACTTTCTTTTTGCTTTTCTTATACTGATCATTCCCTTAACATCTTTCTTTCAATGCCGTCCATAAATCATGGGAATGTTTACACCTCTTGACACCTCTTGAATTGGTGCAAAATTTCCTTTGGAAGTGTTTGTGTGAGAATTCCATAAGCGTTTTGTTCCGTAGTGTAATCGGCCTTTTGCAATAAATCCAAATTCCTTTGCATAATCGGAACATTGTTGGCTTCAACACGATAGACGTACGGTGCATCCATGGCAATCCATAGATCACAATCCGTAGTCCCAATATACGCTTCAAACCGCTTTTTCCAATTATGATAGTATTCAAATTTGAACAGCTTAGGAACCTTTTGACTAGTTCCTATCTCGTTATCGCAGTTCAACAGACTCTGCATTTGCGATTGAATCGCGGCGAATGCATGTAATTCTGACATGTTTAAATTCTGAATTTCACTGTATTGCCGAACTCTCGACGAACTCCCGACGAACTACCGATGAACTCTTGACTAAATCTTGATGAACTCTGAGTTTCACGAACGTGAACCGAACTCTCGACGAACTTATCAAAACCCAAACTTTATCCGACGAACTCTCTCCCAACGTGACACGAACTTCAAACGAACGAAAAAGTTCAGATGAACTCTAAGTTCGGAATGACGATCTCTGGGTTCGGAGCAGTTACAGTAACTAACTCTGGGTTCGGAGCGGTTACAGTGACGAACTCTGGGTTCGGTGACGAACTCAGGGTTCGGAGCGGTTATTTTCGACGAACCTAGGTTCGGAGCGGTTATTTTCGACGAACCTAGGTTCGGAGCGGTTATTTTCGATGAACCTAGGTTCGGACACACGATTTTTACGAGAAATATTAAACTCTCAGAAACTGAATCTCATGAGCACCAAACTGACCACCAGATCAACTAACACTCGAAAAACTGTTTAAACGTACAACATGATGTGAAACTGATCAGATTTTAAGAAATAAAGATTTTGAAGACGAAAATTGAGATGAAATGAATTGTTTTCAACATAAATGACTAGAAAACGAGCTGAGTAGCACCAGAAAGCTCTGATACCACTTGAAAGAATCTGGACGTGGGGGATCGTACTCAACTCATAGCATTTGGTAACAATTCGACAACAAACGAGAGTAAATAATAACCTTAATCTTATTGAAACCAAGAACAGAGATTCAATACAGACTCAGAGCTAAACACTATCAAAATACACACTTAACAAAACTCTCTTACACAATTTAAACCTATCAACCTATATATAAAAGCTTAAATCTGTCCGAACCCTACTGGTCGTCCGAACCTGGAGTTCGGCTAGGGTTCGGCAGGCTTGAATTTAACTTTTTCAAAACTTCGTCTAATCCATCATGTTGCCATCTTCAGGTACTAACAAAAATGTTTTGGCGTATTTCGTGAAGTCTGATAAGTCAAAGCTATTTTATGAAATGAACGATTTCCTCGAGAAATCCAACACTCAATTTGCTTTAACTGTGAATCCTGAAATATGCAAGCAGAGAATTGTTGAATTTTGGGACTCAACCAAAAAATATGTTGATAGCAACGGGGTTGCTAAAATTAACTCTAGAGTCAATTGGAATGAGATTAGTTTGATTGAAGAAATGATTCGGTAGCATCTGAAATTCAATGATGCAAGAGGTGATCCTGATTATAAGTCTGAATTGTACTTGAAGACGTACGAAGCAATTAGGTATGGGGGTGACTTAACTTGTGGGACCATAAGAAAGGGACAACTACCCTATGTTTGGCGATATCTTGCTCATACCATTCTCCACTGTCTATCTCACAAGAAAACTGTGTGGGATGAACTTGCTGCACCTCAATCATCCGCTTTTCATGGATTGGTAAATGGGCTCAACTTTAACTTTTCAAAAATGATATTTAATAGAATGCTGGAAAATCTAAAACTTAAGAGGATCTTTTACATGTACCCCAGATTCATCCAACACATTCTTAATTGTGAATTTCCAAATCTACAAATCTCTGATCAACATCTGGAACTAGAATCTTTTACAAGTAACACATTTTCTAACATGCAAGTGAACAAAACGGTTTTTCTTGGTAAAGACACATCACACCCTATGCCTAAGGCCAGGACTGCTCCTGAGCAAACTGCTCTTGGTGACAACATTGTTACACCAACATGTGTTGAGCCCACACCAGACCGACCATCCTCTTCCACTGATATACAAATTACCACCAAAAGGAAGAGGATGTCCACATCAAAAACCACAGCCAAAAATACCACACACACTCCACAATCACCCAAAAGGAAGAGGACTAGGTCTCCTTCATCTAGACCATCCACAGGACTATCTCAGAATGAGGGTGATATATCACCTAGGCCACATGAAGTAGATTCCCCAACCCTTATTGCAGGGAATATACTACTGGACCTGGTTCAATCACCCAACCCACATTCTGCTGATAAGGTGACTTGCAGTAGTGATGAAGCAAGTCAGGTGGAAAGCCTGACATTACTCATGAAGTCCAACTGGACACTAAGGATAGTGCCAACATCATTAAGACCTAATCCACGATAACTATTTCTGTCAGGGAACCTATTTAGGAACCTTTGACTGACAACAGGAATCCCAGGTGCCAGGAAACCATGGGTGTTGAGCATGAACAAGGTAGGCTTGTTTGCTCTTCTTTGCTCAAACATACTGGAAACACACCGATTGATAGCATCAAGAGACATACTGAATTGTCGGTTCGATGTACATAACTTGAAAATGAATTGGCAGCTCTCTGTGCAATTGTGAGAGCTCAAGGAGAAGAAATTGAATGCTTGAAGGCGGACAATCTGTGAAAGCCACTGATAGGTAAGTTTGTCAACCATACGTTGAAATGAAATTCACATGTCAACTAGATTTAATTCAAAATAGGATATTGCATAGGGTGTCTTCCTCAGATGTTGATGAAGTTGAACAAGTTGATTCGGTTGAACAACTTCATCTAGAGGAAGAAGGCCATGTTGATCTGGTTAAACAACTTGATCTAGTTGAACAACTTCATCCAGAGGAAGAAGGCCATGTTGATCCGGTTGAACAACTTGATCCGGTTGAACAACTTCATCCGGAGGAAGAAGGCAATGTTGATCCGGTTGAACAACTTCATCGGGTGCAAGTGACTGGTGATAATCAGATGATCAAAAGTGTGATGAGTGATCTACAAACCACAAATGTGGAGATATCTCCTGAAGCTCTATCTCTCATGAGAATAATGATGATTAGGAATACTCTTAACTGCACTTGGTTAAGGAGTGCTCCATCTCTGCCCATCATTCCTGTTTTAAAGTCTAGTGCTCCATCTCTGCCCATCATTCCTCTTTTAAAGCCTAGTGCTCCATCTCTGCCCATCATTCCTCTTTTAAAGCCTAGTGCTCCATCTCTACCCATCATTCCTGATTTAAAGCCTTGTGCTCCCCCTGATACTCCTGAAACAGAAAAGGTTGTTGAAGCTGATGTTGAAGAAGATGGAGTCAAAGACAAGGTGTTTGCAGTTGTTAAAGAGACAAAGCCTGTGGAGCCAAAGACTGAACCTACTTATGAGAATGATTTCTCTGCCCATCATTCCTCTTTTAAAGCCTAGTGTTCCATCTCTACCCATCATTCCTATTTTAAAGCCTTGTGCTTCCCCTAATACTCATGAAACAGAAAAGGTTGTTGAAGCTGATGTTGAAGAAGATGGAGTCAAAGACAAGGTGTTTGCAGTTGTTAAAGAGACAAAGCTTGTGGAGCCAAAGACTGAACCTACTTATGAGAATGATTTTTCTGCTGAAGTAATCAGATTCAGGAAAGGAAAACTGGTGATGTCCCAGTACCAATTAGATTCTGACAAGGTGTTTGCAGCTGATAAGAAGAAAAAGCCTCCAACATTCATTTATGATGAACAGGTATCTCTCCCAGAAGATGAGGTAAACATGATAAAACAGGCACTTGCAGATGTTGAGAAAGCTGAACAAATAAAAAGGGATGGAGACATGGCATTGGCATTCAAACTAGAAGGAGACATGCTGCGTTATTCAAATAATAAAGTGATAATAGGTCTGATAAATGAAATCAAGAGAAGGTCTATTGATGAGAAAATGGAAACGATGGACTCTGAGAAGGAGACATGAAAAAGAAGAATGCCCATAGAATCTGACAAGGAGATCAAAGTTGAACAAGGAAAAGATCAGGCTGTCAGATAAGAGTCACAATGCTAAACTCCATTATGAAGTTCACAGATATTATCATAGCCAGGGGATGGGCAACTCCTGAACAAGCAAATTTAATGATTGCTAATCAGTTATGCGATATGATGTCCAGGGTTGTTCAAGAGGATGCTGATTCAAAACTGAAAGGAAAAGATAGATACTGAGGAAAGGAAAGAGAAGATAAAAAGGGAAGAAGAGATACATAAAATCCTAGAAAACCCTATGACAAAGGAAGAAGAAATCAAGCTTCTCAAATGCTATTTCATTAAGATGAGGGGGGAGGACCCAAAAAAAGATCAATCCTTCTGGTATTAATAGCTTGAGAATCAGATATTCAAATACCATACCCGAACAGAAAAAAATCTCAAAGGTTACAAGTGAACCAATACCACCAGGTGCATTTTCTAATCTGAACAGAACCCTAGCCTCACAGCAACCCAGAAGAAACCCTCCTAGAACTAGTAGACTAGAAAAAAAAGCATAAACCTGTAAAGCCTCCTAAACTTGTAACATTAAAGACTCTTCCACTAAAGTTTAGAACAGACAACTTCACACCCATTGTACCACAACCTAGAATTGATCATACTCTTCCATCTCCATATCCTCACCTAAACAAACCCCAAAAACCCTCATCTCCACCCAAGTCACTAGAAAAACCACCCACCAAGAGAATGAAGTCAGTGGCTAAGAAGAGAAAAGGAAAAGTGATCAATGAGGAGGATGAAAACAGAGATGTCCATGCTGAAAGGAGAAGAATCATCTCCTGGAGGTATGATGATCAAGTGAAAGTATACATGTTCACAACCAGTTCAGATGAGGTACTAAAGTTTACAGCTGAAGAAGCTATGCACAACCTTACTGACCATGAGTTGGGTGATGTTAGACAGTTACGTGGTGATATGAAGGGTACGTGTTCACAAGAGGACTCCTTAATGGTGAGGATAAATATGTATTTGGATGACTTATACGGGGAAGTAGATGAAGCCACACAACGCAGCATTGACAATCCTGTTTTGACGCTTGAAGTTCCTAAGGATGGAAAGTGGTAGTCTATAGAGCTGATGGGTCATTCACAAGGTATAGTACAGTTCCAGATCCAGAATAGAGGCAGGCTGACAAAGAACGAATCCATTTAATAATGACAACTAACAGGCTTCACGTGGTTAAGAGAAAACAGGTGACCAGCTAGCAGTATAAGAAAGAAACAGACAAGTATCACATTTTCACCAGTGAACATGGCGAGACAATTAGAAGCTTAGAAGATGCTCTAAATGGGCTTTCTGAAGATGAGATACGAGATATTGTCAGGATTGGTGATACTGAGAGCAGAATAGTGACACAGACCAATCATGAAAGTCTCCTATTTCACAAGGCTAAATTTCGGTTACAAGCTATTGAAGAGGAGAGTAAGATGGGAACCAGATGAACTTGACTGGAAGAAGAGTTGATCCCTGTATTTGTGTACAATTGCATAAGTTGTTCTAGTTTGTATGTTAACATAAGCTGCTACAGTTTTATTCGTACACTTTTCATCTATAATAACATACACATTTTCAATGAATCAGAGCACACCTCCATTTCACTCATAACTATGATGTTACATGATGTATATATTCGTACACTTTTCATCTATGTTAGTATATGTTGGCATTTTGATATGGTGGGTTGAGATGATTTATAAACAGGATAAATTTTACTTCTTCAGTAAATTGGAAGGAGACAAAACCAGATGAACTACAATTTATTATGAAGAAGAGTTCATGAGGATTGAGAGAAGATGAACTAGAGTTCTTTAGGATGAACCAAATAAACTAGAGTTCTAAAGTTCTTCAGGATGGTTAACCAATTTTCATCTATCATAACATACACATTTTGAAAATGCGTGAGCATCGGATCGTCTACTCGATCTAGCTAATCGGACATCAAAACGTAATTAACCGATTGATTTATTGATCAACGAAGAACAATTACAATCAGTAAACACTCAGAAACAAACTCAGAGAAACACACTCAGAAACACACACTTAACTGTAATCTCGCATGCTCTCTGGGCTATTACAAAGACCAAACACGTATATATACCCAGCTGGCCGATCCCTGTCCGAACCCCAGGTTCGGCCAGTCCGAACTTCAGGTTCGGACCAAGTTCGGCCAAGCCTACTTGAACTTGATCTTGTACATTGCTTGATACTTCACACGACGCACATATCAGGTATCAACAAACCCCCCCTCGTCGTATGCAGTATCTCTTCAACATCATTAACTTTGTATCTTAAATCAAGCTCCCTCTCAAATGTAGAATCCATTCGTTCAATGAAATGAATCTTCAAACAAACTCCTCCTCAACTCGATCGTAGCTTGATCTTGAATACTTGATGACTTTTTAGTGTATCTCTGGTTTTTCATCAACAGCTTCAGAAGACTTGAAGTTGGCGCAAAACGTCTATTTGAGACTCCAAGATATGATTTTTAAAATTGATTTGTATCACATGTTGATCAGATCAAAAATAAAGCAGAAACAAAACTTTTTGATTTTTCAAAGTTTATGCTAAAACACACCGAAAATCTTTTTGTTCTTTTCTGAAATGAAATGAAATCACAATACAGAATCAAACACTATTTTTGGTATGAGAAAGATCACTATATGGGATCATATTGAACATAACGCACTGAACTGCATTTCAATTTCAATTTAATCGAAGCACATAAGTCATGCTGATTGCTGGTATAATTTGTCCAACTTAAACTCAGACAGAATCATACTCATAACATCTGGATATGTTAAGGTATTGATTAGATTTGCTTTGACCAGTGTATCCCACACTATCAGACATAATCAGACAAATTTCAGTTTTTCTTTCTTTTTCCGTTTGTGTGACAGCACTTGTGATTTTTCACAATGCATAATATTTTCATGATATCGTCAACTGTGTTCCATGCAAAAAGAAATAAGAACGTTAAATCCTCTACCTTAAGGTTGATCTTTCGATACGCAGATAAGGCCTCGGATTTAACAAAATAAGAAAATAAAACAAGTTGAAATTGTATAACCCAACAACAATCAGTTCGGTACTCCCGTACACGCAGATAAAGTCCGATGAGTTATACGAAACACCAAAGAAAATAAAGCAGAACGTCAAACGAACAACTATCAGGTCGATCTTTCGATACGCATAGAAAGTCCGATCGTTTAACAAAATAAAGAAAATCAAACAAGTTTAAATCTTTGCAAAAAGAACACATGTATACTCAGTGACTTCTCATTTTGAATTTCACACTTATTTTTCTTTTTGTGTCATGAAATATGCATCAAGATGTTATCCACATGGTCAAGCATTAGTATTTAGTGTATATCACATCTGAATACTTTCTGATTTGCCGAGCCTACCAAGCACATCAAACAATGATCTTATGGCCCTTTCATCTACTCTATCCATGAGTCAGATACGTAAGCCAATGTACCATCATTTCCCAATGATCAATTTCTCACAATTTTTAAATTTTTGCATGTATTCACTTTCCTTCATTATACCATAGCATTCAATTTCTCAATTACTCCCCCTTACTTACAATTCCCCCCTTTAAAATGAAAACTCTATTTTTGGATTTTCATTTGGAGAAAAATTTGGAAGCAAAGAAAAGTGATCAATCAACACGGATAGTTTGCAGATTTAGAACTCAGAAAATTTGCAGATTAGAAAGATTTATCATGAAATTTAAATTAAGTAGAATACTCCTCCATTAACAACGTTGCAATCGTCGATAGGTCTTCTAGAAGTACCTGCACACTGGTCAAACTAATTAGTCCAAAAATGACTCGAAGCGAATCGCTTCTGGTCGACCAGTGTCCTTGTTTTGTTTAGAAACCACCTTAGGTTTCCATTGTTGTTGTTTTCGTAAAACAGCTTGAGGTGAACTTATCACAGGTGACTGTGATGATGAACCTACACTTTGAACCTTTGAGAACATTGGAACAAAACGTTTTTGTTTATGAAAGAATGTAGGTTCAGTGTCATCAAAAACTCTGCCTCGTTCATCGAAGAACTATGTTGGGGCAGGTTTACCAAACACTGGTTTCTTATTAAACCCTTGGGGTGAATCATCATGTAGTGGACAATCCTTTGCCATATGCCCTGTTCGGTGGCAAA
>JBCNJP010000023.1:52475572-52499975 GCA_039602395.1 Deinandra increscens subsp. villosa
GACATGTGCTCCCCCTGATACTCCAGAAATAGAAAAGGTTGTTAAAGCTGATGTTGAAGAAGATGGAGTCAAAGACAAGGTGTTTGCAGTTGTTAAAGAGACAAAGCCTGTGGAGCCAAAGACTGAACCTACTTATGAGAATGATTTTTCTGCTGAAGTAATAAGATTCAGGAAAGGAAAAATGGTGATGCCCCAGTACCAATTAGATTATGACAAGGTGTTTGCAGCTGATAAGAAGAAAAATCCTCCAACATTCATTTATGATGAACAGGTATCTCTCCCAGAAGATGAGGTAAACATGATAAAACAGGCACTTGCAGATGCTGAGAAAGCTGAACAAATAAAAAGGGATGGAGACATGGCCTTGGCATTCAAACTAGAAGGAGATATGCTGCGTTATTCAAATAATAAAGTGATAATGGGTCTGATAAATGAAATCAAGAGAAGGTCTATTGATGAGAAAATGGCAACGATGGACTCTGAGAAGGAGACATGAAAAAGAAGAATGCCCATAGAATCTGATAAGGAGATCAAAGTTGAACAAGAAAAGATCAGGTTGTCAGATAAGAGTCACAATGCCAAGCTCCTTATGAAGTTCACAGATATTATCATAGCCAGGGGATGGGCAACTCCTGAACAAGCAAATTTAATGATTGCTAATCAGTTATGCGATATGATGTCCAGGGTTGTTCAAGAGGATGCTGATTCAAAACTGAAGGAAAAGATAGATACTGAGGAAAGGAAAGAGAAGATAAAAAGGGAAGAAGAGATACATAAAATCCTAGAAAACCCTATGACAAAGGAAGAAGAAATCAAGCTTCTCAAATGCTATTTCATTAAGATGAGGGGGGAGGACCCAAAAAAAGATCAATCCTTCTGGTATTAATAGCTTGAGAATCAGATATTCAAATACCATACCCGAACATAAAAAAATCTCAAAGGTTACAAGTGAACCAATACCACCAGGTGCATTTTCTAATCTGAACAGAACCCTAGCCTCACAGCAACCCAGAAGAAACCCTCCTAGAACTAGTAGACTAGAAAAAAAAGCATAAACCTGTAAAGTCTCCTAAACCTGTAACATTAAAGACTCTTCCACTAAAGTTTAGAACAGACAACTTCACACCCATTGTACCACAACCTAGAATTGATCATACTCTTCCATCTCCATATCCTCACCTAAACAAACCCCAAAAACCCTCATCTCCACCCAAGTCACTAGAAAAACCACCCACCAAGAGAATGAAGTCAGTGGCTAAGAAGAGAAAAGGAAAAGTGATCAATGAGGAGGATGAAAACAGAGATGTCCATGCTGAAAGGAAAAGAATCATCTCCTGGAGGTATGATGATCAAGCGAAAGTATACATGTTCACAACCAGTTCAGATGAGGTACTAAAGTTTACAGCTGAAGAAGTTATGCACAACCTTACTGACCATGAGTTGGGTGATGTTAGACAGTTACGTGGTGATATGAAGGGTACGTGTTCACAAGAGAACTCCTTAATGTTGAGGATAAATATGTATTTGGATGACTTATACGGGGAAGTAGATGAAGCCACACAACGCAGCATTGACAATCCTGTTTCGACGCTTGAACTTCCTAAGGATGGAAAGTGGTAGTCTATAGAGCTGATGGGTCATTCACAAGGTATAGTACAGTTCCAGATCCAGAATGGAGCCAGGCTGACAAAGAACGAATCCATTTAATAATGACAACTAACAGGCTTCACGTGGTTAAGATAAAACAGGTGACCAACTAGCAGTATAAGAAAGAAACAGACAAGTATCACATTTTCACCAGTGAACATGGCGAGACAATTAGAAGCTTAGAAGATGCTCTAAATGGGCTTTCCGAAGATGAGATACGAGATATTGTCAGGATTGGTGATACTGAGAGCAGAATAATGACACAGACCAATCATGAAAGTCTCCTACTTCACAAGGCTAAATTTCGGTTACAAGCTATTGAAGAGGAGAGTAAGATGGGAACCATATGAACTTGACTGGAAGAAGAGTTGATCCCTGTATTTGTGTACAATTGCATAAGTTGTTCTAGTTTGTATGTTAACATAAGCTGCTGCAGTTTTATTCGTACACTTTTCATCTATAATAACATACACATTTTCAATGAATCATAGCACACCTCCATTTCACTCATAACTATGATCTTACATGAAGTATATATTCGTACACTTTTCATCTATGTTAGTATATGTTGGCATTTTGATATGGTGGGTTGAGATAATTTATAAACAGGATAAATTTTACTTCTTCAGTAAATTAGAAGAAGACAAAACCAGATGAACTACAATTCATTAGGAAGAAGAGTTCATGAGGATTGAGAGAAGATGAACTAGAGTTCTTCAGGATGAACCGGATAAACTAGAGTTCTAAAGTTCTTCAGAATGGTTAACCAGTTTTCATCTATCATAACATACACATTTTGAAAATGCGTGAGCATCGGATCGTCTACTCGATCTAGCTAATCGGACATTGAAACGTAATTAACCGATTGATTTATTTATCAATGAAGAACAATTACAATCAGTAAACACTTAGAAACAGACTCAGAGAAACACACTCAGAAACACACACTTAACTGTAATCTCGCACGCTCTCTGGGCTATTACAAAGACCAAACACCTATATATACCCAGCTGGCTGATCCCTGTCCGAACCCCAGGTTCGGCCAGTCCGAACTTCAGGTTCGGACCAAGTTCGACCAAGCCTACTTGAACTTGATCTTGTACATTGCTTGATACTTCACACGACGCACATATCAGGTATCAACAAACTCCCCCTCGTCGTGTGCAGTATCTCTTCAACATCATTAACTTTGTATCTTCAATCAAGCTCCCTCTCAAGTGTAGAATCCATTCGTTCAATGAAATGAATCTTCAAACAAACTCCTCCTCAACTCGATCGTAGCTTGATCTTGAATACTTGATGACTTTTTAGTGTATCTCTGGTTTTTCATCAGCAGCTTCAGAAGACTTGAAGTTGTGTTATCTTGCACATAGCAACCTGCTCAAACATTTAAATAATCTTGGCGCAAAACGTCTCTTTGAGACTCCAAGATATGATTTTTAAAATTGATTTGTATCACATGTTGATCAGATCAAAAATAAAGCAGAAACAAAATCTTTTTGATTTTTCAAAGTTTATGCTAAAACACACCGAAAATCTTTTTGTTCTTTTCTGAAATGAAATGAAATCACAATACAGAATCAAACACTATTTTTGGTATGAGATAGATCACTATATGGGATCATATTGAACATAACGCACTGAACTGCATTTCAATTTCAATTTAATCGAAGCACATAAGTCATGCTGATTGCTGGTATAATTTGTCCAACTTAAACTCAGACAGAATCATACTCATAACATCTGGATATGTTAAGGTATTGATTAGATTTGCTTTGACCAGTGTATCCCACACTATCAGACATAATCAGACATATTTCAGTTTTTCTTTCTTTTTCCGTTTGTGTGACAGCACTTGTGATTTTTCACAATGCATAATATTTTCATGATATCGTCAACTGTGTTCCATGCAAAAAGAAATAAGAACGTTAAATCCTCTACCTTAAGGTCGATCTTTCGATACGCAGATAAGGCCTCGGATTTAACAAAATAAGAAAATAAAACAAGTTGAAATTGTATAACCCAACAACAATCAGTTCGGTACTCCCGTACACGCAGATAAAGTCCGATGAGTTATACGAAACACCAAAGAAAATAAAGCGAGAACGTCAAACGAACAACTATCAGGTCGATCTTTCGATACGCATAGAAAGTCCGATCGTTTAACAAAATAAAGAAAATCAAACAAGTTTAAATCTTTGCAAAAAGAACACATGTATACTCAGTGACTTCTCATTTTGAATTTCACACTTATTTTTCTTTTTGTGTCATGAAATATGCATCAAGATGTTATCCACATGGTCAAGCATTAGTATTTAGTGTATATCACATCTGAATACTTTCTGATTTGCCGAGCCTACCAAGCACATCAAACAATGATCTTATGGCCCTTTCATCTACTCTATCCATGAGTCAGATACGTAAGCCAATGTACCATCATTTCCCAATGATCAATTTCTCACAATTTTTAAATTTTTGCATGTATTCACTTTCCTTCATTATACCATAGCATTGCAATTTCTCAATTACTCCCCCTTACTTACAATTCCCCCCTTTAAAATGAAAACTCTATTTTTGGATTTTCATTTGGAGAAAAATTTGGAAGCAAAGAAAAGTGATCAATCAACACGGATAGTTTGCAGATTTAGAACTCAGAAAATTTGCAGATTAGAAAGATTTATCATGAAATTTAAATTAAGTAGAATACTCCTCCATTAACAACGTTGCAATCGTCGATAGGTCTTCTAGAAGTACCTGCACACTGGTCAAACTAATTAGTCCAAAAATGACTCGAAGCGAATCGCTTCTGGTCGACCAGTGTCCTTGTTTTGTTTAGAAACCACCTTAGGTTTCCATTGTTGTTGTTTTCGTAAAACAGCTTGAGGTGAACTTATCACAGGTGACTGTGATGATGAACCTACACTTTGAACCTTTGAGAACATTGGAACAAAACGTTTTTGTTTATGAAAGAATGTAGGTTCAGTGTCATCAAAAACTCTGCCTCGTTCATCGAAGAACTATGTTGGGGCAGGTTTACCAAACACTGGTTTCTTATTAAACCCTTGGGGTGAATCATCATGTAGTGGACAATCCTTTGCCATATGCCCTGTTCGGTGGCAAATATAACAGACACTACTAGAAAAAGGGTCTTCCTTGACACGCGAACGATGACACACGCTACTTTTATGACGCGCAAAATTATGTGTCATTAAAAAGTTGTCGTAAATTGAAAGATTCTAAGGGTAAATGACGCGCATATCTGAGCGTCATAAATTTGTGTCATATAAAAAAAAAACACGGAGTACATGTAAAATGTGCACGTCAAGAGATGCTGTTGTTTTATAATTCTTCCCCCCCCCCAAAATTTTGCCCTAAAATTCACACTCCCGCTCTCCACAAATCTCTTCACTTTTTCACACCTCAACTCCATCATCTCTGTGTGAGCGAAGAAAATTAGTGCAGAAAAATCGATTCCCGCTCAAACGCAATGCTCTAATCTCCCTCTCTTCTTTCTGATTAATTTCAAGCCCTAATAACCTACAATCGTTTACCAAATCTTCCTTTGATAACCAACTAGCTGCTCTAACTCGTTGTGCCCCTAATCTCCCTCTCCCATCTCCGCTTAATTTGAAGTCGGCGCTGGTGATGATGACCACTGCTCAGCACGGCGTTACTATCGAAATCCGTTGCATCTCCATTCTTCAATCCGCACTTAATTTGGGGCTAAATGTCGTAGGTGGCGCTGCTGATGCTAACAAGCCCCCATTCTTTCTACTAAAAACCTGCCGGAAGACTTTGACAGGCGCCTTAAAAATTAGGTGCTCAAATCCGGTGCATCTCCATTCTTCAAGCAGCACTTGTTGGCCGGAAAATCGCCATTGACGCTAGCATGAGCATCTACTAATGCAAAGCCCTAGTTTCTCCCTCTCAGTTTACGGGGATTCGATGAAAATAATAAGATTCTTAGTCTATCGACACAACTCGACCTCTCGCAAGGCACTCCAAGGTACGAATACGCATCTCTCTTACTTCTAGGGTTTTATTTCCCCTCTGTATCCTTGTTCGACTTTAAATCTGATTCTCCAACACTCAAAATCGAAAGTAGTTTGCAGTTTTTTGTCATTTGTTACTTCTAGGGTTTTATTTCCCTCTCTGTATGACTCATTGTTCGACCGTCCATCATCTATCATCCATCATCGATTGAAGTTTTTTTTAATTCCAATGTGTGTTTGTTATCTTGATTGCATTTTGTTACCCAAATCTGATTATAGGATGATATCAGGGTTCGCTTATGTGGAACTGTCTTGTGCTATCTGATGATATCAGGGTTTTGTTTTTTTTCCTGGTGCTTATTGAATCTCTCTATATGCTAAGTGAACACCTAGAGTGTTGTTGATCTTTGTTCTTCATTACATTTTGTAACTGAGAATACAGTATATACAAAGTTTGAGGTGGATAAAAAGTCCAAATTTTACAGTGTAGTTGATAGTTTTGGATTCTTTTATTAAATAGCTCTGTTGGTGGTTTTGAAGGTTTAAAACTTTAGTTAGAAGGCATCATTTATAGTTGGAATTAAGTGATCAAATCGACTAGCTTGATTCGTTAGACGAAGGAATATGTGGAGTTATTTGACTAACTAGTCTAATGCAAGTTGCGACATTTTTGTTCGTTCTCTGTGATGTTGGTACAAGTTATGGAAAGAAGTGAGCTAACATTTGTACAGGAATAGTTAAAGAGCAGCGGAGGCTTGAGCACAAAGTCTTTTCAATTGGCATCTTCCTTGCATTCTGGTAATTCTTATAGACTTGTTTGCCTTTTGGTTAAGGTTTTGTTAGTGATCATATTGATGG
This sequence comes from Deinandra increscens subsp. villosa, assembly GCA_039602395.1. Lineage (NCBI taxonomy): Eukaryota > Viridiplantae > Streptophyta > Magnoliopsida > Asterales > Asteraceae > Deinandra > Deinandra increscens. The sequence continues at coordinate 52,482,070 of JBCNJP010000023.1, forward strand.
TAATTTTCTTTTATGTAGATCAGTAGATGAACAAGGCACATCTAGATCATTGAGAAACAAGTCATTGGATAACAATCTAGGACGCCTTTCTGTTACAGATAGAACAACTTCTTCATATTTTCGTCGGACTTCTATTAGTAATGGTTCAGCTAGTTTGAGGTCGTACGGTAGTTTTAGTCAATACTGTCGTGATAGGGACTGGGATAAGGACATAATTGAGTTTAGAAATAAAGAAAATTACAAAATTGGCATGTGGATTATTCTGATTCTTTGGGTAACATTTTGACAAGTAGGTTTGAAAAAAACAGTTTAAGGCGACCACGCTCAAGTAATGTGAAAAAAAAGGGCGAGTCATGGCCTAGAAAGGTAGGAAGTGATTTGACAATAGCCAATAAAAGTCGCCACATTAGTGGTGGCTCATTACACTCTGGTAATGTTAAGACATCTTTTGAGAGGGATTTTCCTTCTTTAGAGCCATAGTTTTAAAAATCGGTCGAGGCGTGCGCCTCGAGGCGCGCCTTGAATCGGGGCGGCAAAAATTCGCATCTGAGGCGTCGCCTCAGGCCTCCTTCTGTAACGTACGCCTCAGCCGTGTGAGGCGGCGATTGGGGCGGTGAGGCGGATCGGAATTTTGAGGCGTTCAGGGCGGAATTTTATTTAATATTGCGCCAAATCTTTACCGCCAAAATTGCAGGAAACCAATCGACCCTATTACTGCGAACTAATTCCTTAAATATCTCACACAATCGATCAATTATAATCCCCTATTAATACGACCTAATTCCTTAATTCTCTCACACAATCATCGATCAATCCATCGACTGAAAATCAATACTATTTCTGCTGCGCCTGCAACTGCATTCTAATCACACAATCATCAATCGTTCTGCAACTGCAACTTCTTCTCAAGCCTCAAGGTTAGTGTTTCAAACTCGATTATGGTTCTGAAATCTGAATTATGATATTGATCTTGATTATAGGATACATATTGACTTGCTATGATTCTGAAATTTGAGTTCTGATTTAGTGATATGATTCTGATTTCTGAAATATGAACTATGATACTCATCTCGATTAGTTATTTTTCAGAATATGATTCTGAAATCATGATACAGTTTTAGTCACAGTTGTTTTTCTGAAATATGAACTCAGATTCTCAGTTTAGTTTTAGTTTCAATATTGAGTTTAGTTTTAGTTTCAATCTTGATGATTATTTTATGTTAACAGCAGTACTTGCCAATTTGTTGTATTCATTTTCTTTGTACATAGATGTCTAGGAAGGATCCTTCTTGGAAGTACTGTGAAGAAGCACCAATAGAGGGTGAAAAAAAGGGTTACAAGTATGTAAAATGTAACTTTTGTAGTAAAGTGATTAAAGGAGGAGTTTCAAGAATGAAGAACCATCTTGGTTGTACACACAAAGATGTATCTCCTTGTCCTGACGTGCCCATAGAAGTGAAAAATGAAATGTTACAATATTTAAAACAAGCTCAGAATCTAAAATTCGCAGCCCAACGCAACTTTGAAGAGAACGTAGAAAGTGGGGCGTATTATAATAATAATGACGGCGGAAGTGTCAAATTCAATCAATGTCCTAGCTCGAGGGGTGTTAGAGGACCCATGGACCGGTATATGGGGAGTGCAGGAGATGGTGAAGAAGGATCTGGACCAAAAGAAAAGATGACAGCGGCGAGTGTCAAAGAGCAGCGAAACCAGGTTTGTATGGATATCGGGAGATTCTTTTTTGAGAATGGAATTCCATTTAACGTAGCAAATAGCCCCTCCTTTATTAGTATGCTACGTTCAGTTGGTAATTATGGGCGAGGGTTGAAGCCTCCAACGATGCACGAGTTAAGGACTTGGATCCTTAAAGAGGAAGTTAAAACAACCACCACGATGGTCGAGGACATAAAAGCAACATGGAAGACGACCGGAGTTTCATTGCTATCGGATGGATGGTCGGACATGAGAAATCGTAGTCTGATCAACTTTTTGGTCAATAATGAATATGGGACAGTTTTTTTAAAAACTGTTGATGCATCAGATTGTGTAAAAGATGCCCAAAAATTTTTTGAGTTGCTTGATGGAGTTGTAGAAGAGATTGGTGAAGACATTGTCATTCAAGTTGTGACTGACAATGCTAGTAACTATAAGGCTGCTGGAACGTTGCTAATGGAGAAAAGAAAGGGCTTGTACTGGACCCCGTGTGCTGCTCATTGTATAGATTTGATGCTTGAAAAAATTGGTGAATTGCCACAACACAAAAATGCTTTGCTTAAAGCAAAAAAAGTTACTAATTTTATTTATAACCATCAATGGGTTTTGGCTTTATCTCGGAAGGTGTTAAAGAAAGATCTTCTTCGACCGGCTGCTACGAGATTTGCCACAGCATTTTTGACTATACAAAGCATCTATCAATCAAAAGAGGCATTACAACAAATGTTCACTTCAAGTGATTGGAATACATGTAACTGGGCTAAGAAGGCCGATGGCAAGGAGGTCAGAAAAATAATCATGGATGAAAGAATCTTTTGGCCTAATGTGGTTTATTGCATCAAAACCACACAGCCACTCGTTGAGGTTTTGAGGCTTGTTGATGGCGAGCAGACACCCGCGATGGGATATATTTATGGAGCAATGGATGAATGTAAAGAAAAAATTGCAAAAAATTTGGATAACAAGCTCCCCTCTTATAAAGAGATATGGGAAATCATCGACAAAAAATGGGACCACCAAATGCACCGGGATTTACATGCGGCTGCCTACTACTTAAACCCAAAACATCTTTGGAGTCCGGGTATGTCTAAGCATCCGGAGATCAAGCGAGGATTGTATGATGTAATGGGTAAACTTGTGAAAGATCAGAGTGTTTATATGAAAATTGAAGAGCAGCTCATTCTTTACAAGCGCAAAGAAAAATTATTTGGATATAGAGGTGCATTAGCAACATATCAGACACGTCCAGCGGGTATTGCTATTTTCTTTTATTAGAGCAGATGAAAAGCACGTGGAGTCTGATATAAGGCGGGTATCACCTGGCTTAAGCTCAGCCATTCAGAGCCTGCAGTTGGTAGTTCAACTATGATTGGAGGGGATGGATGGACATCGGCTCTGGCTGAGGTACCTGCAAGTGTTAGTAATAATAGGAATAGATCTGGTGTACAGCCCGCTCAACCAGTTCCAATTTCTGCAACTGCAAGCTTGACTGATGGTCGGAATATGGCATAAACATTGGCTCATGGTTCTCCTCAGACCCAGACTGCTCCCCAGGTAGCAATAATGTTACATACAGTATTTTGGTATTTGGATGTGCATTTAAAACTGATCATATAGTATTTGAAAATAAAAAGGTTATGCTTTTATCTGGGCAAATGATTAGTATTGGCTAACCAGTTTCATACAAGCTACAACAAAACTGAATATCTGGTGACTGATTTTTGGATAAACATATGATCACCTGATCACCTGATCACGTGATAATGACACCTTTAGACAGCATAAGCACGCCCAAACACTATCTTTTGCTACCTGTTTTTTAATCTATTAATTGGACCGTTGCCAAACGACAACCCATATGGTCCAACTCTAGATGTAAGCTTTATTATATATGAATTCTTAACATTAATTGGACTGGTGTCTTTTCTTCTAGACACATTATATGCATATAGCCTCCTAAATGGCATTGTTCATTTTTTTAATGATTATAATAATATAGTATTTCTGTTCATATTAAACTCCATTAACTACTACTATATGGTTGATTGCACAGTGCCTCAAAAATGGACTTTAGCTTGGATGTACAACGGATTACTGCAGTCATTCAACATGTGAAACCAAAGATCATTTTTATTAACTTCTCCTAACAATCCAAATGGAGGTTACCAGTAATCGCTATTAGTTTTATGTTTTAATTATCTTCATCTGTCATTTTTATTATTATTAGGCACTCCTATAATTAATTAGCTTTATGAATTAAAAAAACTGATAGAGCCAATTATGTTTTGGCTTTTGAGGTCAAAGTTAATATGGATTTGTTAATGGTTAAATGAAGTCAATTAAATTGTCTTTCGGTATGAAAGTTGCATAAATATGTTATTAGTGACCCGATCCATATGGGAGGTATCCCTCGACTTTAGAAGTCAAATGAAATAGATTTGTTGATAGTTAAAAGTCACATTGCTTTTGTAACCACACTATCTGTATACTGTCCATTGTCTCTGAATTTATTTACTTAAATTTAAAGAGAATAATGTTTTAACACCAATTAGCAGTTTCTGTCATTACCTTTTTTGTACAGGTTTTAGGCCACCAAGTGGAAAAAAGATCAACATTGGTGAGTAAAATCGTAAGTTCCATGGAATTTTGAAATATTTTCAATCTGTTTATCTCATGTGTCTTTGTGGGTCGGTATCATAATTTTTTACATGGTGGAACAGGCTAAAAAATCACCATTTTCAATGCCTGGATGCGAGGTCGCTGATGGCTATAGTACTAGATGGTGACATGGTTTGCATTGTAGGATCCTTGGCAGCCAGGTGTCCAAGAAACTGTCCAACTGTGTGTAAAGGCCGGGGCTAAGGTATTACATTCACGTCGCTTTATCTTCAGAATTTGATTAATATATAGCTGTACATATTGTCCCTGTGATATCATGCAAATAGATCTTAGTTTTACTTCAATTTTTAAGCTTGATGTTGGTTAGTTCTATCATCATTTACTTCAATTACAGCATAATAATAGCAGTTGCTGAGAAACCTAGGAAGACGATCAAATATATGACTAAACTTGAAAGGTGTTTTTTTATTTTCTTTCTTTTTTTTTGATGATTTGTAGGATCTAACCATGCCAATGAAACCTTTCAAAGAAAAATTCTCAAATAAGAGACATTTGCATCCTTATGAACAGTCTCTTATTGAGTTCACTTTGGGAGATGAGAATTATGAAGAGGTTTGTATCCATTTTTTTTTATTTTTCTTGCCATCAAGTGTGGAGGCATCTGTTGTTATTACGGATTGTTGGATGAATATAGTTATGGGGAATATAGTTATGAGATGGTTATTAATTTGAGCTTTAAACTTAAACTTTTCTCACTTAACTATCATCACATAATAATAACAATTGGCACCACTTAATCTTTGCTTTGCAGAAACATGCCATAATAAACCAACTAAAACAACAGTTTAAATTTTGAATATGTGGACATATTTCTATGCAAATCCTTGGGTAATATCTTTATGGGTCTATTAAACTCTTTGTTCTTGATTAGGTATGAAGCATGTTCTAACTTCTATAACAACCCTTATGTGGCGGACAATGTGAATACTACTCCAAATCCAAATGTAGTATGTGGTAATTAATCAATCAGCACCTCAGCCAACATTTTATAATCAAGTTGTAGATGGGTGTTTGTTAGATATCACAAGTGCTGCTCCTAAAATCTCTAATATGTATGTGGCATCCACAAGGAAAATCACAAGTGAAAATGCAACGGTGTATGTGACTGCATAGTGCGTCCAAAATACAAGTCAGGATCGATTTCTATTTGAGTTATTTATTTTTTTATATAAGGTTTTGGTAATGCAAATAATTTTTTTGGCAGGGCAATTGGCTTGTATAATGTACAAACTGGATCCAAGAAGACGAGTAAACTTAAATGGGTTAACTCAACGGTGAGTAATTCTGTTTGCTGCTGTTTTATGTAAAAACAACCCCTAATTAATGGGTGTGACAGGTCAAGAAACTTAGGATTTTCAACCCTTGACGTATAATTAATAGGAATATACAAAATCGCTTGAATTGTTTTAGAAAACAGCCCTTAAAAAACAGGATTTGCTTAAACAGTTTTAAAAAACAGTCCTCGTATATATTTTTATTAATCATATTTGACCCGTTAACCAACCCGCCCATTCTCGTTTATGCTTCTGCTCGTCAAATGTGGCTGCTCGTTGCTCACATATTTTGTACAATCTGCTGTTTTATTGTCAAAATAGTGATCATACCCATTTTGACCCATTAAGGAGTAATATGCAGTTTTCATGCTATATTGAGTCAAACTAATCGTTGATGTGTTTTTGAGATTAGTTATATATATTAAATACTTTGTAATGACTTCTTATGTCTATTGTTTGTGTAGTGTCCACTCCAGCCGGGAATTACAGAGTGTGGTTATTATGTGTTGAAATTCATGAAGGAGGTAGTTCGACATAGAATTGTAGTCCTTGAACAAAACAAAGTTTTCTCATATTCTAATTAACTTTATCTTTAATGATATCACTTTTTCTCGTATTTTATCATTACAAAGATTGATGGAGATAGTAATGATTACACAGATACTAATTTTGATGAGATTCCTGAAGAATGGTTGACCTACGCTTGCAACTTCATTTACACGGTCGTGGAGTAGTGATCGAATATATATGCATGTAAAATTTGAACATTTTATTTTTGTCGTTGTGATTGAATTGCATGTATGAACATGATGAAATCGAATGTTTTTCAATTGCTATAAATGCATTGTTTTTGTACACCAGCTATTATGTATTTTGGTTTGTGAAATATGACTTAATATGGAAATTAATAATTTTAGAAAAATTATTTAAAAAAAATAATTGGAAGGATGGCATGCAAGAATGAGCGTCATAAAAGGCATGACACGCAATTTGCGTGTCATAAACAGACGACACTAAAAATATATTTTAAATAAAAATTTATTAAACACAGACGACACCTAAAGATGACGCGCATTATGGGCGTCATGAATGGAGTTTTATAGATGGCGTGTCATTGTACGCGCGTCAAGAACTTCTTGACACGCATTTTACGCGTCAAGAAGCTTCTTGACCCCGGCTTCCTTGACGCGCATTTGCGTGTCAAGAAGACCCTTTCTTGACACGCATTGCATGTCAAGAAAGGCCTTTTTGTAGTAGTGAGATTCTTTTCGTTTTGTCCCATCTTCGATATACCTGCGAAGAACAAACATGAATATCTCGAATATGATCAGAATGAGAATCATATACCTGATGCCTGTGATCATGCACCCATTTGGATGTAGGGCTTCGAGACTGAGAACTTTCAGAAGAAATGTTAGCTTTCACAAAAACCTCAGCAATCTTCCGAGCATCAACACAATGAAGTGGAAATTCTTTGTCAGAAAATAATTGATTCGAACCCTTGAGTTTGTAAAACCGCTCGGGTTGAACTTTATCAGCTTGAAAAGCTTCTTTCTTCACTTGTTTCATCTTTAATTTCTTCAAATATTGAAATGATGATTGTTGAGCCTTCTCAGCGTTATCGTTCATCCCATGAAAACCCACTCCTTCATGCTTTCCAGAAATCTTCTCCTCAGGTGTAAAATGTCCATTGTTCGCTAAACCAGAAAATTCAGCTTTCACTTCAATCACATTTTTCTGATCATAAAAGATCCTTTCATCAAATCCAGATTGTGACTTAAGCTTGTCACTTGAATTAGCTGACTTCTCATTATCAGCAGAAGATGAACCAGATACAAATTTTGGAGCAGGAGAAACTTTAGATTTCTTTTCCGCTTTTATCTTATTCTTCTTGTTCTTCTTTTTCGTCACAACCTTCTCAACCTCAATAGTAGATGATGAAACCTTCGAATAATCAAATTCGTCAACTTGTTCCTTCACTTCTTTGAAAGCTTCTTTGATATGAGCAGGTGGTGATGCAGTCTTATCAAACATTTTCTCAAAATTTTCATCAGTAGCTAAGAAGCTTGTGAAAACTTGAGAATTTGAAACATTGTTAAGCAATCGATTAGCATCCAGAACTTGAATTTTTAGATCAGAAATTTTCTGTTGAGCCTCAGCAAATTCTTTTTCTTTAGCAATCAATCGCTTTGCAACTTTGTGAGTTTCAAATTTTTGCAGGCGAAGATTATCAAGACCTTCAAATAAGTTCTTCCTCAATTTATCTTCATTGTGCTTTTGAATCTCCAAATTTGCTGCTTGAACTTTATTGACACGAACCAATTCTCACTTCTCATATAACAACTTTCCCATGTCAACTTGATACGCTTCAATCTTAGCAGTTGATTCTTCAACATTCTTTGTAAGCAGATCAAGTTTAACTTTTGATTTATCAAACAAATTCGTGAAATCAGAAGCAGTATCCTCCGCTTCATCCTTCCATTTCTTTACTTCTTTCACCAATTCATCCCTTTCTTCACAAATCTTAGCTTTTGCAGCTTCAACATCTCTTTTATCTTGTTTAGAAATTTCTAAAACTTCATTCAACAATTCGATCTCTTTAAGCAAACATTCATTCTTCATACCCAATTCCTTCTCATTGTCCTTAGAAATTCCCAACTCCGAATTAATCATTTTGAAATCAGCAGGAACTCTCTTGACTTCTTCAATCACAAATTCTTTTTCTTTCATCAAAGATTCAATCTTAGACTCAAATTTTTCATTCTCAGCAGCGTCATATGAACTCGAATCAGAATAATAATCATCTTGCTCATGTGTGACAATTAATGCTGATGTATCATATCCAAACTGTTGACCCCGATCATAAACACCATCATGTTGAGCCATCAAAGCTGTTGTTTTGCTTGTGTTACTAGTAGATGGTTGAGTAAAACCAGGCTTGGGTGATTGAGTAAAATTAGGCTTGCTTGCATGTGCCTGTTGACAATCTTTGGCAAAATGTCCAAGCTGTGAACATTTATAACATTTTAACTTAGACTTGTCAAAACCCAATTTATCACCTGATATATATTTCTTCCATGTTTCTTGAAGAACCTCTTCGATCTTTGGCATAACATAGCATATTGCCAAGATATATCCAATTCAGTTAATTGATCATCATCAAGTGTATCAAGATCATCGCTAGTTAACTTTGCATCAGCAACATTCTTGATGATCAAACCAAAAGATGATGAAATCAGTGCAGAAATCATTTTAGCACAATCATCTGTTGAGTCAGCAGAAAAAGCATTCTGACTTGTAAAATTTGGAATTGTAAGGCTACAACCCCGTGAAGACTTATTATCAGAATTATCAGAAATTCCAGTCAAGAAAGTTGTACTTGGTGCAGAACTCAGACTTGGTTTAGCTTTAGCATTCATGCTTGCTGTATTCTCACCATGATACAATTCAGGATTTTGCAAAGTAGCAGTTGACTTCTTTGAATTTAACATTTCCATTTCTCGAGCATGAAGTTCTCCAGTAAGCTCGTGAAATGTCATTGTAGAATAATCCTTGTCATGAGTGAGCATCAGAACATATTCTCAATACCAGCTTTTCAGGTAAAGCTTCCATAATCTTTTCCTTCAAATCAGCATCAGATTTTCTCAATACCAACTACCTTTAATTCACTAATCAGATGTGAAAATCGTGAAACGAGAGCAGTAATATTCTCATTTTCATAGTTTTGAAAATTATCAAACTCTTTGATCAATACTTTCTTCAAGACTCTTCTTGTAATCATCGTTACCCTCACTTCTTGCTGATAGAGCATCCTATAATTGCTTTGATTTCTTACAAGTGCTGAATTGATGTAACAATTCGGTAGGTAACGCCATGGTAAGATAACCATAAACTTTCTTTTCAAGTTCCTAACTTTTCCTTTCAGCAGCATCAAAATCTTGAAGTTCCTTATAATCTCCTTCTTCAGTTGGTCGTTCATACAACTTTCGATTCGGAATCCATAAATCAATATCATTTGTGCTAATGTATGCTGAAAATCGTTTCTTTCAATTTTGATAATCTTCTAGCTTTAACAATTTGGGAACTTTCCGACTTGTTTCGATTTCATTATCAAAATTCAGCATGGTTTGCATCACACTTTGCATTGCAGCAAACGCTTGAAATTCCGACATCGTTTGAAAATTTTAAAATTCTGCCGACCGAAGTTGCTCCGAACCTATCACTATCACTGACCTCCGAACTCCGTCCGAACCTAAAACCAAAGTCCGAACTCTGTCCGAACTTGTTCCGAATCAAGATCAAATGTCCGAACTTCAGAAAAACTCCGATCTAGCTCCGAACCTAGAATCACAGCGAACCTCGACCGAGACAACTCTGAACACGGACCGAACGTCGACCGAACTTGAAGTTCGGAGCAATTACTCCGAACCTGACCAGGTACCTCCGAACCTCGACTTCATTTTTTCAAAGAAAAACGCGCGAAAATGGATAGATTTTGATGAAACTCGTTACAATGGATCAGAAACACAGATAGAAAATGGTTTAGAAGCAGATTTGACACAAAACACTCGATAGAATTAATGAACAACACGAAAACAAACTCGAGAATCACGAAAAACACTTTAAAAATCCGAAAATAGCAACCACAGATCAGTAAAGTGAACCAGAAAGCTCTGATACCACTTGAAAATGCGTGATCATCGGATCGTCTACTCGATCTAGCTAATCGGACATCGAAACGTAATTAACCGATTAATTTATCGATCAACGAAGAAAAATTACAATCAGTAAACACTCAGAAACAAACTCAGATAAACACACTCAGAAACAAACACTTAACTGTAATCTCGCACGCTCTCTACCCTATTACAAAGACCAAACACATATATATATACCCAGCTGGCCGATCCCTGTCCGAACCCCAGGTTCGGCCAGTCCGAACTTCAGGTTCGGACCAAGTTTGGCCAAGCCTACTTGAACTTGATCTTGTACATTGCTTGATACTTCACACGACGCACATATCAGGTATCAACACATTTTCAATGAATCATAGCAGACCTCCATTTTACTCATAACTGTGATCTTACATGAAGTATATATTCATATGTTATATTAGTATATGTTGGCATTTTGATATGGTGGGATGAGATGATTTATAAACATGATAAATTCTACTTCTAAATTCGAAGAAGAACAAAACCGGATGAACTACAATTCCTCAGGAAGAAGAGTTCATGAGTATTAAGAGAAGATGAACTCTAGTTCTTCAGGATGAACCGGGTAAAATAGAGTTCTAAAGTTCTTCGGGATGGTTAACCAGTTCACAATAAAATCTATTTGCAACAATCATACTTAGAATAAAATCAACTTTAATGATTGAGATAAAATCTATCTATATAATTAATGGGGTTAACCAAAACAAAACAGAAGGAAGAGTTAACAAAAACTTTAATATATATATATATATATATATATATATATGTGTATATATATATATATATTGATCTATATACAAAGATTTTAATCAGATCCTATACAAAGATCTATCTAACTAGCTAAGACCTAGCATCTGACATATAGTCTTCATCATCAAAGAAGCTGCTGCTGCTGCTGTCATCAGGACACACCTTTTGACCAGGAGGCAATCTCGGTCCCAACTCGGAGGTGTAGGTGGAATCCCTATTCCGGATTAAATACACATCCAGCTCTCTCTCTCTCCCCTCTGGTCCTTGGAGATGAAGTTTCATATCCCCTGCAACTTCATCAGTGATGAAATCAGCATACTCAAGCCCATTTGTGATGGACAGAGGTGGGATCCTCCAGTAAATGAGGAAATTCCAATCAATGTGTGGTTTAGGTATTGCACCATTTGGTTCAGATCATGACAATCAAATGTGCCAATGTCGACATAGTCGACATAATCCACCTAATAACAGTGGCCTAACTAAGTAAAAACAGTGGCCATTGCTCAAATTTAGCCACGCATAATATATACTTAATAGTTTTGCTTTTTCTAATTTACTAAGTAATAAAATCTACTCTTCCGTCACATAACATTATTTATGCGTGGCCATACATTCCTTTTTGTTTACACGAATAAAAAATCATAAAAATTATGTGGCCGTTTGGTGCATTCTGGCACTCTTTTTTAAGTGTGACATATAAGTGCCACATGTTTTTGTAAAACAGTGGCTAAAGCCACTGAACTTGATTGTTGTTGTGACATAAACAAAAAAATACGTGGCTAAAGGGTCCAAAGGCTATATATTCGGCCATGGGTACAAAATATGTGGCTAAAACTAGTGTTTCTTACCTTTAGTCATGTTTTTTTTTAAACCGTAGCTAGGCATTTTCGAAAAAACTGTGGCTAAAGCCACTTTTGACGTAGTTCAACAAGCATACAATTCAATATCTTCTCAAAGTAATTACAACTTACTCCCATAGAAAAGTTATTTTTGTTGATACATTGTTATACTATAAACTAGTGTAAATCATTATTTACATTTGAGATATACAGAAAAACCCTTTTCATGAATTGTTGTCTTTCAATTTGATTTACTTTCCGCAACTTGCTTATCTTGTTTAAATGAAATTATGCCAACATTTTTAAGGAGCCCCTCACGGGACCTAACAATTAGTATCAGAGTAGATTGAATAACTAATATTCAAAGATCTTGCAATTTAAAATGTCCCCAAGTCAGAATAATAGGAAATCTCTTGGCTCACTAGCAAACCTCCCTACGCTTGCTAGGGAGGAATATCCACAGTGCAAATCTAGAATTACCAACCTTCTGAAAGAAGTTGATGATTCCCTGATGGATTGCATAGCCAATAGATCTCATTATCCTGAAATGGAATTTTCTGAAATCAAAAGGCATAAGAAGGAAATTCTTCAAACTCTTTAATGCCTCATAACAGAAAACTTGTGCAGTATCAATTTCCACTTTAAAACTTGTATCTTGTATCTTCAATCAAACTCTTCCTCGATTTGATGATGAGTCCAATCTTGAATACTTGATAGTGCATCGTGTGTAATCTCTTTATCAACAGCTTCAGAAGACTTGAAGTTGTGATGTTCTCTTTCCACTTAGAAAACTGCTAACATAAATAATCTTGGCGCAAAACGTCTATCCGAGACTCCAAGATATCAAGATTTTGAATTTTTTTTCGTATTCCGTGTTGATTAATCCAAGATATCAAGATTTTTGATTTTTTTTCTTTTGTGAGAAAGATCACAACTTGGGATCATATTGGACCTAACATGTTGAACTACACTTCAATTTTGATTATTATAGCACATAAGCCATGTCGATTGCAGATCTAATTTGTCTAACTTTAAACTCAGGCATGATCATACTTATAACATCTGGATATGTTAAAGTATTGATTAGATTTGCTTTGACCAGTGTACCCCACACTATCAGACATACTCAGATATGCTTTGCTTATCATAATTTGTGATTTTACTTGTGCTTTAACACATAGTAAATGTATTCATGATATAGTGAACTGTGTTCCATGCAAAAAGAAATAAGAACGTTAAATAGTCTACCTTAAGGTTGATCTTTCGATACGCAGATAAGGCCTTAGATTTAACAAAATAAGAAAATAAAACAAGTTCAGACTGTATAACCCAACAACAATCAGGTCGGTGTCTCCCGCACATGCAGATAAAGTCCGATGAGTTATAAGAAACACCAAAGAAAATGAAGCAGAACGTCAAACGAACAATAATCAGGTCGATCTTTCGATACGCAGAGAAAGTTCGATCGTTTGAAAAAATAAAGAAAATCAAACAAGTTTAAATCTTTGCAAAATGAACATATGTATACACAGTGACTTCTCATTCTATTGTTCACATATCTTTTTCTTGATATATCTTGAGATACGTATCAAGATGTTATCCACTAAGTCAAGCATAAGATTTAGTGTACATCACATTTGAATACTTTCTGATTTGCCGAGCCTACCTTACACATCGATCAAATGGTCTTATGGCTTTTTCATCTAGTTTATCCATGAGCCAGACATCGTCAGCCAATGTAACATCATCTTCCAATCATGTCGGATACAATTTCTCATTTTTCAATGTTTTTGACTTTTCAATTTTTTTGACTTTTCAAATTTCTCCCCTAAAAATGACTACTCTATTTTTAGATTTTCATTTTTAACTTTTGAAAAACAACACACTATTTTTGTATGTTTCAAAAACAAACTCCCCCTCAAACTAAGATGGAGTGAAAAATAAAACAAAAATTATTCAACCAACACGAATACTTTGCAATTTAGCATTTTGAAAACAAAATTGATTTTGAAATTCAATTAAAGTTATCACAGATATTCCATAATCAACAATTTTCCAATCACCAAAAGGTCTTCCTGAAATACCTGCTGACATCAAAGAAAACCTTAATCGCTTTGGGATCGACCCGAGTCAACAGCGTTGGGTCGCCCGGTGTCCTCCACATAGTCGTTGTTGGCCATGGAAACAATCTTTGGTTTCCAAATTTGTAAAGATTTTAATTTTTGATCAGAACGAGAATCAGAATCAGTCGGCGTACTTGATTTGAACCAAGACGGTTACGAGTTGATTTGACCTTTGGAGACCATGGTTCATCAAAAAATTTGACTTTTGTTATCCACATATTTAGCAGTGTTGTGGATATATGCAGTCGTCGGACAATCAACAGCAAGATGTCCACGTTGACGACATGCATAACAAAGTCTTTCTCGAAATTGAAAAACATTTGAAAATTTCGTTGAATTTTGAAAACCAGAAGAATGTTCAGAATCAAATTTATCAAAGAAATCATCAGAAGAATCATACCTATGAGATGGACTCCTTGAAGATGACGACCTTCCAAAATAATAAGATGTTTCCTTTAGAGGAGGTGATTTCTTTGGAACCTTAACTTTGAGAATCTTTACAGGTGTTTCTTGCTTCTTAGCTTGAACTGGTACTTCATTGACCTGAATACCCAAACTTTTGTGTTTATAACCAGGTTATTTGATGAACTTGAAGAAGAACTAGAAGCTTTTCTTCCCTTAGCTTCTCTAGTGAATTTTGCTTTGATGTCTTTTAGTTTGTTCTTTTCAACCAAAACTTTTTCTTCCTCAGTTCCAGACAAAGTACTCAAAGCAACCTTATCAAAAACCTGTTCATTTTCCAAGAAAATAGACTTTGAATTAAACTTTGGAGCTTCTCCCAAAGGTTTTTGCTTTTTCTCAACCTTCGATTTCTTCTTATTTGATGAAGTGGCAAACTTTGAATAATCATGCAATTCATCTTAAGGATCAAGCGGAGCAGATGTAACTTCAGATAAATCCACCGGTTGAGGAACCATGTGAATATCATTCGTTTTGGAACTATTTTCACTCCGATCCTAGTTGTATAAAAAATTCAACAATGTTGGCGACAAATTGCAATTCTTCACTTGTCGTTTTACCTCGAAAATATTCAACTTCAATTCAGAGATTTTCTGTTGAGCATCAAACACTTCTTTTTGGGACTTGATGAACTTTGCATTGAGATCATCATACTCATACGTTTGCAACTTCCAGATCTCACATTCAGCAAACAATTCCTCAAGTAAACTTTCTATTTTTTTCTTGAAAATATCAATGTCTTTTGTCAAGACTTCACTCTTACCACGAAAATGAACATTTTCATCTTGAAGTGTAGAGATCTTATATTGAAGTTTTTCAATTGTAGCAGCCGATTCAACCACAAGATCATTAGCTTTTTCACACTTCTGTTAAACTAGATAACTCTTCTCAAATAGATTCTCAAAATCTTGTGCTACATCTAATGCTTCAGCTTTGGCTTTTTCACATTCTTCAGCCAATTGACTCTTTTCTTTCAAAGCATCCTCATGAGCATGAACCAATTCGTAATATTTCTTTTAAAATTCTTCCAATTCTTTCTTTAGAATCACAATTTCTTCAGACAATAATTTAGAATCCTTTTCAAGAGTTGCATTCTTCTTACCTAATCTTTCACACTCAAGACATTATGAATTCTCAACCTTTTGACTTTCAACCATCTTAACTTTGTTTTCATCAATCAAAGATTTTTGAGAACTGGAGTCAGAATTAGTTAAGACATTATCATCAGCATGACGAGTTGTCAAAGCAGCAGTAAATGGAACATGTTTCATTTTTGCTTCAAAATCCGCATTCCAGGCAAATTCATCTAGATGCAAAAACATTTCAGTCAGTTTTTTGTCAAAAGAAATAGATTTTCTTTCAACCTTAGCAGCTTCATTTGGTGAATGAATAACCAAATGAGCATGTTGACCAGACTTCAATTTATTTTCAGTTAAACTTGGACATTCTCGTGCAAAATGTCCATATACAGAACACTTATGACATGTAACCTTTGATTTGTCCAGTCCAATTTTTCCATCCTGATTCAATCTCTTCTTGTCAGTTCTATTGAAAATTTCTTCGTTCTTCGAACCATAATCGATTTGATCATAATCTTCATTGATCAACTCTGCGTTACTTACCGAACCAGTAATAACACCAAAATTTGAAGATACCAATGCAGACATTAATGCATTATAATCATTGGTAGTTTGAGCAGACAAAGGAAGTTAGTACCTAGTTCCTGATTGGCATGTGAAGTGTCGAATACAAGACAAAGATGTGCAAGTTTCGTTCTGGCCGAACCCTTGGCGAACTCCAAGTTCGGACAAGTCCGAACTTGTCCGAACCTGAGGTTCGGACCATCGGGGTTTCAGCCTTCTAAATAGTTTGTCTTGTGTATGATTAAGGACTTCTGGTCAAATCTTGTATGTGAACTCCGTGGTGTATCTCCATGGTCTAATACAAGTCTCTTTGTATTTACTCATTGTGTTCATCTCGTTTCACATTGATTTTATTACGATTAAGTAAACGATCTACCGCTCACGTATTCTCAAGTAGTATCAGAGCATTTGGTTTTCTCTACCGGTCGGAAATCATTGTTTTTCGGAGTTTTGAGTCAAAATCTCACGTTTTTTGCAAAAATGAGAATCATTTTTGAGTTCGTTTGAGTTGTTCGAGTGTGTTTTTCAGCAGAAATCTTCTCTGAGTTTGTTTCTATTGAGTTTACTTGGATTCCTGTCGAAAATTTTATCCAGAAACACTTAAAATCACAAAAGTTGTGTCGAAAATGGTTTTGGTTCGGAGGAGTTTGGACAGAGTTTGAAGTTCGGATCAATAACCGCTCCGAACTCTAGGTTCGGACAACGTTCGGTTCTTTGATTGGTTCGGCGAGATTTCGGGTCACGTTTGGACATTGTTCGGCAGAGGTTCGTACACAGTTCGGAACAAGTTTGGTCTAGGTTCTGTTTGATCATCCGAAGTTGAGGTTCGGAAGGTGTTCGGCTTATTTCTGTTCAGATAAGATTCGGCAGAAGTTTGGAAGAAGTTCTGTTGGGCTATACATTTGAGGCATGAACATTAGATGTGGGCTTACTTGTTAATGGGCTTAGGTGTTCACGATTAGGCTTAGGAGAGTTCACGATTTGGAGCTTTAGTGGGCCGGTTCTTATGAGTTTTCTATTAAACTAGGGTTTTGTAAAAGGGTGCTATATAAACCGCATTTAGTTTACGATATCAAGAGTAGTTGTTGTTTACGATTTTCTCATTCTCATCGTATTTACGATCGTATTCACTACTCAAAGAAAGTGTGTTCTTCATTCAAGATTTGATCTTTTGTTGTTTATCATCTACATCAAATCTATTTCATCTACTTTCTCTTGAATCGGTCTTGTACAAGGATTCTGCACTTGTATGAGATTAAAATATCGTGAACGGTTGTTGATCTCGGACCAACAATTGGTATCAGAGCCAAGAATCACTGATTCAAGGTTCTCACGATATTGGATTCAAGCATTTTCTGGAAAAAGGTTGAGTTTTTGAAGGTTTGAAGCTGTTTGGTGAGTTTACGATCAAGCTGCTGCTGTTCCAGGGAGTTTACGATCAGTTTTCTGGGTTTTTGAAGTGTTTACGAGTGTTTGTTCTTGAAGATCTTCATCGGAAACGCGTTCACGACTTCAAGACGAGATTTTTGACTGTTTACGATTTGTTTCAGTCGGAAACTGGGAGTTTACGATCAGGAAAATCGGGTTCACGACTTCAAGACGCGTACTTTGGTAGTTTACGATTTTTCTGACCGGAATCACGTTTACGATTTATTCAACCAGAATCAACGTTTACGACTAGTTCAATCGGATTTAGAGTTTACGACTG
>JBCNJP010000023.1:52500475-52613552 GCA_039602395.1 Deinandra increscens subsp. villosa
TCACGGGTTTTGTGTTTTGAGCCCTAACTCGTGTTTATTCTCAGTTTTTACTGTGTTCGAGTCGTTTAAGCGAGATTTGAAGTCGGATCTGTGTTAGAAACTGTTAAAAGGTAGTGCTAGGTGCTCGGTTTACATGTTTGAGGTGTATTAACGAGTTTACGAGTTTGTTGCAGGTTCAAAAATGGAGGTTTTGGGCGTTTACGACCGTCGCGTTGGAGAAGATGACGATTGGTGTTTACGATCGTCGATTACGATCCGAGTTTACGATCTCTTGTTTACGACTCCATTTACGATCGGGCTTAGGGTTCCCTCGAGAGATTACGATTGGGCCCGTTTGTTACCGACTGGACTTAGGTTGACCCGATCGTGAACCCACTTTCGGATCGTAAACCCGAACAGTGTATCGAAAACCCAAATAATGGATCGTAAACCCGATGTTCGAGTCGTAAACTAGTGTTTTTAATCATAAACACTTAATTTGACACTTAATCTTTTTAGAATCTCATCAAACTTAATCGTTTTAAGTTAAAATTAAATGTGTTTGTCGAGTTGTGATTCAAAATCAAATGTTGTTCTTAAAAGTTTAAATTGAGATTTTCTGAACTTAACAAGTTAAATGTGATAATCAATTGAACTTGAAGATATTGTTGACAAACATAATTTCACTTTGATGAGTTTAGGCTTGATGCATTTGTCTCGTTTTCTCAGATGGCAGAAGATATGCTTGATGACGAGATTCATTTTGAAAGAGATCATTGCATCCCGGCCTATCTTGATGATCCTCCAGAAAGACATATGCAGCTATTTTATTCTCTGGTGGCAGGATTAAATGTCTGCAAAATAAATCATGCTCTGCGAACAAGTGTGCTGATCGATGAGCAGCTTGTCAGAGAATTCTGGGGTACAGCAAGAGCAAATGCTGACAAGACAAGGATCTCTGCAACCGTTCAGAACCGACAGATCGAGATTCTTGAAGAAGACATTCGTCAGGGTTTGAACATTAATGACAAAGCTGAAGATCCAATAGAATATTCAAAAGCTGTTGTGTTTGAAGGTGCTCAATCTTTAGGGTATGAAGGAAAGTTCCCTCCCATCTTCAAGAAGTTATTGCCACACTACTGGAGGTGTTTGGCTCACTACATGCAGAAATCCTTCTTGGGGAAGAGAACGAGTTATGATCAGCTAAACAAAGTGCATGGCACAGCGTTCGTTGCACTGGCATTGGGTTGGGACTACAATTTTTCTAAAATGATGCTGCTAGATTGGATTGGCAATGCTGACTTGAGCGCCAGAGAACAATTCCTGATGACACCAAGATTTGTGCAGATGGTGGTAATGAAGAAATATCCGATGATTCAGGAGAGAATTGAGAAGCTGGATATCAAATTTATGGATAACAGTGTGTTTGGATTGCAAACCCAAGACAGAAAAGGAAAGAATAGCTATCAAGGGAGGCTAGAATGGTCAAAAAGGGGTGCCTTTCCTGAAGTTCCAAGGGAACAAGACCAAGAAGAAACTGATTCTGAGCCTGAAGTGCATCCGGTGAATGCATCACTTGCTGAAGACCATGATGTGACAGCAACTGTTCCAGTGAATGTTCAAGAAGAAGCGGAGAATATCCCGTCTGATGAGGAAAA
The DNA here is from genome assembly GCA_039602395.1 of Deinandra increscens subsp. villosa. Lineage (NCBI taxonomy): Eukaryota > Viridiplantae > Streptophyta > Magnoliopsida > Asterales > Asteraceae > Deinandra > Deinandra increscens. The sequence goes on from JBCNJP010000023.1 coordinate 52,502,113, forward strand.
TGTGATGGATGACATCTTTCCTGAGCATGAGAATCTAAATGATGACATCTATGGGGATCTGGGGCCCATTAGCCACAAGAGAACAAGAGATGACTTGAACTCCTCGTCTAGCAGTGGCTCAGTTCCACAAGAGTTGGATGCTCAATTTGAAGTGGAGGATGTTTTTGAAGAGCCAATTCCTGTGCGTGAGCCATCACCAAGGAAGAAGTCAGATCCCAGAGCCATCAGGTTTAAGTTCCAGAAAACTACCTCAAGCCTGATGGTATTTGAACCTACACATGCCAATGTACAAAATGTTGATGCATCTGAACCTACCAATGAAGAGAGCACACCCCAGGCTGATCGTCAGGTTGATGTACCAGAATCAACTCCCATGCAGATCGAAAGTCCTATTCGGAATGAACATAGCCCAGTTCATGATGAAAGGCAATTCTTTGATGTGGACAGCATGTTTGTGGAGCCCAGTCCAGTGAGAGTGAACTTATCTGCTGAATCTAGCCAGTCTCCTGTCGTTCCAAGCTTCCGTCCGTACCAAGCACTGGTTGAAGACCTTGCTCAAGCTAGTGAACTTCCAGTAGACCTCAGGATAAGTACTGATCCTCAGATCAACTTCCTTATTTCTCAAAACAGGAAGAGAGAAGGTGAGATAAAGGAGCTAAAAGAAGAAAACGAGAAGTTGAAGGAAAAGCAAAGCAAGAGCGAAGCCAGTATTGCATTTTTGTATGCAGGGATACTAGAGCTGAGAAAGAAGGTAGAAGACTTACAGAAGTCTAGTGGTCCAAGTGCTCAGGGTGCCCCAGGACAGAGTTCTTCTCAAAGTGCAATACATGAAGATGAAGGAGATGACACAATTGAGATGTCTGAGTATGTTCGTGGTGGAAGATTTGTTTCAAAGGCTCCTGAAGGTCAGGTCAATTGGTTCAAAGAGTTCTTCAAAGGTCCTACCCCTACGGTGTACTCCATAGATGTGGGAGAGAGTGAATTAGACAAGAAGGGGAGCCGGGAACCAATTCTGTGTTGGTATTATGATGCTGAAAAGGAATTGTTTGCTGTGGTGAGAGATGGATATAGTCCAGTCGAGTACTACCGATCAAGAGGTCAATTCCACTCATGGACTGAAACAGAGTTGAGGAACTTGCTGAGGGCACCGTTCATTAACAGGTGGAACAACAATCATGGTAATCTGGTTCGCAACAATTTGATAGCTCAAATGGAGGAAAACTTTGCAAACTTTGATCTGAAGGCTGCAAAGTGGGTTGAAACCGGAACAGATCCTGTCACCGATGAGCCAATTGGTGAAATGAGGTGTCCTCCCACCAAACGAACTCGAGTTATCAACATGCTCGATGAAATAGAAGACCATACACTTGTAAAGAATTTTGATAGCTGGTATTATGATCCTACAACGTATGAGGTGGTGGTTGTGTGCAAGAAGCTAAGAGAGTTCCGCATGTATGATCCCATTGATTTGCTGAGATTCGGAGAGAATGATATCAAGCTCCTGGCATCCCGTCCAATACTTGGTGATGAACATGACATGGCGAATGCTATACGAGTGGGTATGTTTCATGGCACGGCAAATCTAATTGTGGAGAAAGGTTGGTGGTCAAGGAAAGGAGCTCATACATTCAGATTTGATTTATGTCTTCCTTAGACAGTCTAATGGTTCATGCCTAGGGGAAGATTGTTGGGCTATACATTTGAGGCATGAACATTAGATGTGGGCTTACTTGTTAATGGGCTTAGGTGTTCACGATTGGGCTTAGGAGAGTTCACGATTTGGAGCTTTAGTGGGCCGGTTCTTATGAGTTTTCTATTAAACTAGGGTTTTGTAAAAGGGTACTATATAAACCCCTTTAGTTTATGATTCAAGACTAGTTGTTGTTTACGATTTGTCTCATTCTCATTGTATTTACGATCGTATTCACTACTCAAAGAAAGTGTGTTCTTCATTCAAGATTTGATCTTTTGTTGTTTATCATCTACATCAAATCTATTTCATCTACTTTCTCTTGAATCTGTCTTGTACACGGATTCCGCACTTGTACGAGATTAAAATATCGTGAACGGTTGTTGATCTCGGACCAACAAGTTCGGACGAGGTTTGGAACAGGTTCGGGTGAACAATAACCAGAATTTACAAAATGTCCGATTTTCAAGCATTCGCATGTAGAAACACGATATGATCTTACTACTGCATGATTCGGTAATCAGAGAATGAACACTATGTAAATAAAGCTTCGCTTTATTAATTCACTTAGAGATACAATGTAGAGAGAGAAACACACTCAGTTTACACACAGTTAAGATGTAGAATGACCAAACTTCTTGACTCTCTCTAACACAAACTATTTATAGTAGACACATGCTAGCTGGCGGACCACTAGCGTACCATTTGGTATGCCAGGACCAAATGAACTGCGGACCATTTGGTCCGGCCACCTCAGCATGAAGCCACTAACTCACACAGACGCTCTTGATTAGATACAATACACGAGACACAACGTTAGCATAGGAATATGCTTCTACAAACTCCCCCTTGACGTGTAGTGTATCTAGTTAACTATCTATCTAACAAAACTTCAGTCTTCAATCTTCAGCATTGTTGCATCCGATCTTCAACTTGAAATCTTGCCAGAATAAGAGCTTGCATGGTTGGATCAATCTTAAAAAAAAACTTTGAACTTCAAGATCCACTTGTGAAAGATATTACATACTCCCCCTTTCACCATGCTTGAGTCATCTCACATAGAAACCTGCAATTTCAGAAGACAGAAACGCGGCTTTCCTTTTCTTTTGAAAATTAATTTAATCTTGGCGCAAAATTTCTCTTCGAGAATCCAAGATATAGATTTGAATATTTTAAATTTTGTATCATGTATCGATCGGTCGAAAACAAATAAGAAACAAAATCTTTTTGGCTTTTTGAAACTTTATATTAAAAACACACCGAAAATCTTTTTGGATTTTTCAGATATGAAACATAAATGCAATACAGAATCAGACACTATTTTTGTCTTTTGTGAAAAAGATCACAACTTGGGATCATATTGGACATAACATGCTGAACAACGCTTCAATTTCAATTACTTCAGCACATAAGTCATGTCGATTACCGATATAATTTGTCCATCTTAAACTCAGGCACAATCATACTCATAACTTCTAGATATGTTATTGAATTGATTAGGTTTGCTTTGACCAGTGTACCCCATACTATCAGATATACTCAGATATGTTTTTGCTTTTTATATCACACTTTGTGATTTCATTTGTGATTTAATCACATAATAATTGTATTCATGAATCAGTCAACTGTGTTCCATGCAAAAAGAAATAAGAACGTTAAATCGTCTACCTTAAGGTCGATCTTTTGATACGCAGATAAGGCCTCGGATTTAACAAAATAAGAAAATAAAACAAGTTAAAATTGTATAACCCAACAACAATCAGGTCGGTACTCCCGTACACGCAGAGAGAGTCCGATGAGTTATACGAAACACCAAAGAAAATATAGCAGAACGTCAAACGAACAACAATCAGGTCGATCTTTCGATACAAAAATAAAGTCCGATCGTTTGACAAAATAAAGAAAATCATACAAGTTTAAATCTTTGCAAAATGAACACATGTATACACAGTGACTTCTCATTTTCTTTTTCACATATCTTTTCTTGATATATCATGAGATATGCATCAAGATGTTGTACACTTGGTCAAGCATTAGTATTTAGTGTTTATCACATCTGAATACTTTCTGATTTAATGCCGAGCCTACCAAGTACATCAAACAATGATCTTATGGCTTTTTCATCTATTTTATCCATGAGTCAGACACCTAAGCCAATGTACCATTATTTCCCAAATATGTTGGATACAATTTCTCATTTTTTAATGTTTTTGTATTTTTCATTTTCTCCCCCTTAAAATGAAAACTCTATTTTTGGATTTTCATTTTAACAAAAACACAAAAACACTATTTTTGGTTTTTCAATTTTCTCTCTCTAAACTACAAACAAAATGCAGTAACGAAAGAAAATTGACCAATCGATACTGATACCAGTTCAGTTTAAGCTTTCAGAAAAACTTTCAGTGTTGAAAAATGACGCATTCAATTTAAATTAAGAACGTAGAATACTCCTCCATCAGCAACTTTACAATCACCAACGGGTCTTCTAGGAATACCTGCACACTGGTTTTTAAAGATTAGTACGCAAATGACCCGAAGCACACAGCTTCTGGTCGACCAGTGTCTTCCACAAAATCAGTTACAGCTTGGCTAACCATCTTAGGTCGCCACTGCATTGTTTTTTTTACATTTTTAACCGAGTCATCATCCCGAGATGAACCACCAACACTTGAATCAAGTTTGAAAAATTGTTTCGTTTTAGATTTTGATTTGAATGGTGTTGACTCAGTAAAAATTCTGCCTGATTCGTTGATAAATGTAGCAGATTTGTTTGAAAATGAACGTTTTACAATTTTAGGACAATCCTATGCCATGTGTCCCTTTCGGCGACACTGATAACACAAACGATATGATCGTTTCGATTGTGGTTTGTCCTGAACTGATGAACACCTCTCAAAGGGCTCAGAAACATCAAAAATATCATCAAAAATTTGAAATCTGTTCGAATGTACCCATTTCGATGTAGGACTTCTAGGTGTGGAATTTGAACCCGAAGCGGAAAATTCTTTCGGAGAACTTGTAGATGAAACTTTCTTCTTTATCTTTCCTCCGAATCCTTTTTCCATGGTGGATACAAGCACCTGTGCCAGATGATATATCTGTTCAAGACTAGTATCTTTTTTCGCCGTAGGTGTCTTCTTTGGCATATTCTTCTGAACTTTCTGAGCAACTCTGTGATTATGATTACCCAAACCAGATCGTTTACAACCGGGTAATTCGGACAATTCCACTTGAGACTGAGAAGAACCAGCTTGGGCAACCTCAATGAACTTAGCTTTAATACCTTGCAAATTATTAGTTTTAACAAGCGTAGCAGCAACCGATGCGTCAGATTCTATCTGTTCATCGGGCTTCACCTTCTGACCATCAGACACATTATTATCAGGAATAGCAAATCCACCAGAAACAAACTTAATAGATTGTTTTATCAAACTCTTATCTTTCTCAACTTTCTTGGTTAAAACCTTTGATTCTTTTCTCTCAGACTTCTCAGAAACAAACTCAGAATAATCTCCATCAATACCAGAAGAATGAATATCATCAAGAGCATCAGATGAGATAACCGGATGTGGAATTTGATTATATATTTCACTACCAAAAACTTTCTTGAAATTCTCATCTTTGCACAAATAGCTTGTGAAAAAATGTGAATTCTTCAAGTTGTGCAATTGACGTTTCAGATCCAGAATCTCAACATTTAAATCAGATATTTTCCTTAGAGCTTCACCCAATGCCCTTTCCGATGCAATTAATTTCTCTGAAGCTTGATTTGACAAAAATTTCGTTTGTCTCATTTGATCGTGGGCATCATAAACTTCCTGGGTAATGTTCTTCACCCTGCCTTCATGAACTTCAGTGTTTCTTGTCAACAATTTGTTGTCATGCGTCAAGCTTGCAACTTTGTCAAGTAAGATGGAATGTTCCTTTTGACGATCACTTTCTTTTGTATTAACTTCATCAAACTCTTTCTGAAGATCATCATACAAGTTCTGAAGAGAATCCAATTTTGTTTTGGATTTTCTAAACAAAGCATCAAAATCTTCAATTGCGTCTTTTGCTTCACTCTCCCATTTCTCAACACTTTTAACCAACTCCTCATTCTCAGTTTTTAACTTCAGAAGTTGTTCCTTATCTTGAGCAACTATGTCATCCATATTGCTCTTAAGCTTGACAATCTCATCCATCAACTCATCCTTTTCGTTTATCAACATATCATTTGTCTTAAAAATCTTATCAGAATTTTCAACTTTCTTCTTGAAAATTTCTAATTCTGTTTCCTTCAGTGTTCTCTCAACCATTAACCCTTCCTTTTCTTGAACCAATTCACGAACTTTTCTATCCTTTTCAGCACAAAATTCACAAGTTGACTCATACCCACTAACTTCAGAATCACTTGTTTCAGAGGAAGTGATCTCAGACGTATACCCACCTGATTCAACTTCGACATTTACCATTAAAGCCACAGATTGATCGTTGCTATAATAAAAGTCATCTGAAACCGCACACGTATCTCGAATAGCAGTCAAAGCAATAAGTGATTTGTCAAATTGTTTTGACCATTCATCAAATTCTTTATCTGCTTGAGCTTGAGCCATCATAGCTTTTGCGTCATGCTTATCAGATTTATCTTTATCAGATGATGATTGAGAACACTCACGAGCAAAATGTCCAACCTTGGAACAATTGTAACATTTTAGTTTAGATTTATCCAAACCCAGTTTTCTACTTCCTGGAACAAAAGAACTCTTCCCATGTTTGTTAAAAAATCGTCGTCCTTTTTCAACCATCATTGCAAATTGCCAATGGAGATCTAATTCAGCCAATTGATCATCATCCATCTGTTCTAATTCAGTTCCACTCAGACCAGCATCACTAACTTGACCAAATATCGATCCAGATGACGAAGATATAAAAGCAGATAATAATGCAGCCAATTCTTCAGTTGATTGAGCAGGATGCGAATTATTTGTTGATCTATCAAGAATGGTAAAACGACACCCTGGAGGATAACCAGACTTTTCAGAATGCCCAGCAAGAAAAGCTGTTACCGGCGGATTACTGCTTGAAATAGCATGTGACTTTGCCTTAGCATGAACGGTAGCATTATTTTCCCCAAAGTACAATTCAGGATTTTGAACTGTAGGATGTGCAGATTTCTTCACCAGCAATTCCATCTCACGAGCTTGTTGCTAGTTATTTGATTGAATGTCCACTTTGAATAATTTGGATCATTTGTCAACATCATCACATAATTTTCCCATTTTTCTGGTAAAGCTTCCAGAATTTTCTCTTTCAATTCGTCACTATCTTTCTTGACTCCTACAACATCAAGTTCATTTATCAAATGGGAAAACCGAGCAATCAAATCTAGAATTTTCTCATTCTCACAGTGCCTGAAATTATCAAACTCTTTCTTCAACACTTTCTTTCGAGTATTTTTGTATTGATCATTACTCGTACATCTCTCTTCAATAGCATCCCACAACTCCTTAGCCGTTGTATATTGCTTAAATTGATGCATTAGATCTTTTGGTAAGGCCATTGTAAGATAACTATATGTTTTCTTTTCTCGAGAAAACACTTTCCGTTCATCAGCATCGAAACTACTAATCATTTTTGGTTTGTTGGCACTTATCATCGGATATTCATATTCTTTCTCAATTGGAATCCAACTTTCAATATCTTGCGAATAAATGTAAGATTCAAACAGACTCCTCCAATTATGATAATCTTCAAGCCTTAGCAATTTAGGAACTTTTTGAGCTGTTCCTATCTCATTATCATAGTTCAACATGACTTGCATTGATGTTTGAGCAGCAGTCATTGCATAGAAATCACTCATTTTGATATTAAACCTAAAACTCCAAAACTTTAAACTCAAAAACGAGGGTCTTCCAAGCAGATTTTTGGGGTCAAACTGGGGGGTACAGACCTTACAGGTAAGTACACGTCTAGATCTCGGAAAGACGAACGTTTTGGCTGGTATTGGGTTCTGTAACTCCAAACGGTTTGCAAGTTACGTCAGTTTTAGTGAAGGTCACTATTCTGCCAGCGGACCAAAACAAATCGGCGGACCAAAATACCATCAGCGGATCAGATTTGTACCTGCGGACCAAATCCGGATCAGATTTCGTCCGGCGGACCAGATTTCGTACGGCGGACCAAATAATACGCTGAAATAACTGCCGCGGATCAGATGGTACGCTGAAACTGCCACGGATAAAAAATATGAAGACTGCCTACGCGGACCAGATTAGCGGACCAGAATGCTGATGAAGATACATGGGCGGACCAACCAGCGGACCAGAAAATTCATCCGGCGGACCAGAAATTCGTCCGGCGGACCAACTGATTTTGAGGCGGATTTCACTGATTTTCGTGAAATTTGACGTTTGGAGGTGGAAATTGCTTTAGTATGATGCGAAAACACTCCAGCAACACTCAGAAATCATTTTCCATCGTTGAAACACTCGGAATTGCGGAAATTTGATGAAAAATGAAGAAAACCCAAACTTTCTCTCTCTAAAAAAAATTGCCAAAATCACAGCAGTAGAGCAACCAAATGCTCTGATACCACTTGTAGAAACACGATATGATCTTACTACTGCATGATTCGGTAATCAGAGAATGAACACGATGTAAATAAAGCTTCGCTTTATTGATTCACTTAGAGATACAATGTAGAGAAAGAAACACACTCAGTTTACACACAGTTAAGATGTAGAATGACCGAACTTCTTGACTCTCTCTAACACAAACTATTTATAGTAGACACATGCTAGCTGGCGGACCACTAGCGTACCATTTGGTACGCCCGGACCAAATGAACTGCGGACCATTTGGTCCGGCCATCTCAGCATGAAGCCACTAACTCACACAGACGCTCTTGTCTAGATACAATACACGAGACACAACGTTAGCATAGGAATATGCTTCTACATCGCAGCTATTCAAAATTTGGTTCAAGCAATGATGCAAACAATGATGATCTATGATAATGAAATTGGAACAAGTCAGAAAGTTCCCAAATTGCTCAAATTAGAAGATAATCATAGTTGGGTTAAAAGATTTGAAGCGTACGTTGATACTAATGAAATTGATATGTGGTTGTTGTTTACTGATCAATATGTTTATCCTAAGGATGAAACTGGTGAACCTATTCTTCAAAGAAAGATGTCATCTGAACAAAAGAAAGCTTATCAAGCTGAGAAAAAGGCATGTGGTACTTTAACGATGGCTTTGCCTAAAGAGTTACAACATCAATTTTTTGGTAACTATAGATCGAAGAGTTTGTGGGGTGCTTTGGAAAAACTGTCACACCCCAGTCAACGGATTCAGGTGTGAGCGAGAATGGAATCATAGTCGAGGATACATAGAACAACTAATTATATTCAAACGTTATAATAAAACATCACATCATTTAGATTGCAGCGAAAAAGTGGTGAAAATGATAATGTCTTACATTTGAAAATAAGAAGTCTTAATTTATTAATAAAAGCATAAGATAGTTTATTTAGGATAGGTCGGGATTATGACTCCGGCGAAGCAGGTCCGATAGTTGATGTTAAGCCCCATTTGCATGTCTTCGATGATTGCCTAGTTACCTGAGAAATCATGAGTTTAAAAGGTCAACATAAAGTTGGTGAGGTTCACAGGTTTTTGACTCAACATTTAAGGTATTGCAAAACAGTTTTGGCATACTTAAATATTACGTTGGTTTACCATTGTGGTTGTATGAACTCACCTGAACCTTGATTTTAAATACTAACGGTTTACCCACCCATAGTATCTCTTGCCCAGAGATGTTAAACAGAGCAGAATAACTGACGTGTACCCCTTGACAATGTACGGAGTCAGGTTTGGAGCTACCAAACTGGGCAGGGTTGTCAACCCAAATAGATCTATTCACTAGCTATCGTTTCGTACAGAACTAATTGAAATCAATTAATGGTGGGATACGGTTGTACAAACGTTTATAACGATAATGTACCAAATTGGGCAATCTGTAAGAGAACAAGTAGTCATACGGCTAACAGATAAACCATAATATTAAGTAAAAAGCATTTAACAGATTTCATGATTACTCCACCAAAGTATAAAACAGTTAAAAGGAAAAGGGCCCGTGAAACTCACATTGATCAGTGGATGATGAACTAAACCGAGTGATAAAGATAGCAAGTAACGTCCTAATAAATAATAAGACAATGCATATATATATAAGACATTTGGTTATTGAGTAACAATAATGTCACCCAAACGATACCGGTCAAGTCTTGATATAATATCCCGTTTGTAATAGTTCTGGAAGTCCGTTTGATAATATTTATTGATCAAATAAATATGCGAAACCAATACTTATATTTATGTCAAAATAAATATAAAGGTAAGTTAAACCAATCAAGAAATCAATTTAACTTAAAAGATTTCAATCAAGTTTTAAACATCGAATTTAATAATAATGTCTATTATTATTTATATATGTCATGACTTAAACGTCTTATAATTATTTGTTAAGAAATTATATATATTTTCAAGTAAAAATATGTGACAAGGTTTATTGAAATAGTATAAGTTGTTTAAAAATAAACACAAGTCTTTGTATTTATACTTATACATTTGTAAATATTTTATAAATTCATTTGGCAAAAGTTATAATCATGTGATAAGTTAAGATGACCATCTTTTAATAAACTAAAAGTATAAATGTTAAAAAAAAATTATATGTTCAAATATAATTATTTTATGGTTGAATCGTCAAAAACATTTTACGTTATCACTTAAAATGCGAACGTTTTTATTTAGAAATCGTCAATGATTATCTTCCAAGTCAAAACGTTTGATGTCGAAATCGTTTAAATATTTTATAACATGTTGACTTGTGATTATTTAATAAAATCCAAGTCTTTTAAAATCCAAAAATACAATTATTCCATGTCTTTACGAATATTTGATTTATTAATTTTTAAACAAGTCTTTGTTTATCAAAATTAATTCCATGGTTTTAGCTGGCTATCTAACTTGTTAAGTGATTATGTTGTATATTTTCGTGACTTATCAAAATTTCTACTAACACATAAGTGTTAGGATTAAGTCATGAGTTTATTTATAACAAATTAATGTTGTTAGATCATTTGTTTAAGTCATGAGTTAGTTATTTAAACAACAAAAATAAATAATCAAATAGCAAAAGCTAGGACCTTTATATTCAAACAAGTGAACAAATCTTACTAATACTTGAAGTATTATGACATATCAACTAACACATTAGTGTTAGGACCAAGATAAATGAATAACAAGAAATTAAATTGCAAGAAATTAAATGACAAGTATTTAAATGCAAGATATATATAAATGATCTAGGTTTTGATACACAATACTCCTAAATTTGGTTTCTTTAGTGTACAACCCCACTTCTTGGCTATTTTAAGCCCTAAGGCACCAAAGATGTGTTAGATCAAGTCACTTGTATTATTAACCCAGGTGTTGGTTAGTTTAGAGGATTAGAGAAAGAATTTATTTTAAGTTATATCAAGACTTGAGGTGATTTTGGGTGAGTGACTTTAGTATAGAATATGTAGGAAAAAGCGGTTAAAGGACTAAAAAAAAGGGTAGGAGATGAGGTGGTGGTTGGCGGCGGCGGTACGATGGTCCGGCGGTGGTTGGTGGCGGTTCGGTGGTGGCTAGTGGTGGTTCGGTGGTGACCAAAAAATGGGAGGGAGAGAGTGGGAGTTGGAGGGATGTAGAAAGTGTGGTTGGTGCTAGAATTTGTGAAGGCTTGGCCTCCTATTTATACCCAAAAGTGGGTTAATTACCCTTTGGGTAATACACAATTGACGACTAATAATGCTTAACCATTTTGATTTAAAATAATCACTAATAATAAGAAGTAGGTGATTTGTATAAAAGATGGAGAGTTTTTATAAAAATGGGAGGTGATCCAAGGTTCAAAAATTATATAAAAGTCCATGGGTTGGTTTAAATATAGTGGGTTAGTGTTTATAAAAAGCTTGGAAAACAAACACTAATTTTTAGTTTTTATAAAAACTATAAGGGTGGTGGACTTTTTATATAAAATCTTGTTGGGTTAAAATCTATAAAAAGTGGGCTAAATTTGTTTGGGCCGAAATCATTTAAAAAAAAACATTTGGGCCGGAACTGGGCCGGATCGGACCGGTAATCGGGCCGGAAACCGGTTCACGGTTTAGTCACTGAGCCGGTTAATGGGAAGGGCCTCGGGTCGGGTTACGGTTGGCGGGTTGAGTCAAAATGCTCGCTGGGTTACACTGAGTCATTGGTAAAATTTTCGGGTCAATCGGATAAGTTTTGAGACTGTTGGGCCTGACTGGGCCCAACGGGGTTACGGGTTCGAGGTTCGGTTCTAAGTGAAACGGGTTGAGGAATCCAAGTCTTGATAAAACTTTTAGTTTAATAAAAGTTACTTAAATTTTTGACGTGTCGAACAGTTAGTTCGGACACCGGGTGAAAATATATAAAGGTTATATTTTATACATTTTTCTTGTTGTTAAAATTCCACTAAGTCTTTAGTGGGTTTGCTTGATTTTTTTAATCGGACAAAAATCGTTGATACAAACTCAGGAATTATTTTAGACGAACATATATATTCCTAGTTAACAGATAATAATCAAATAGTTAATAGGTAATTAACAGATAATGCACGTATTAGCAGTAATAGTAAGAGTCAAAGTCAACGGGTTGACGTGGGTTTGACTGAGGTGTCACAAAAACGATGTGAAGGAAATGACCAATATAAGAAAAGTCGTCAGAAGGTTTTGAAAAACAAATTTGATAGTTTCAAGCATTATCAAAACGAATCAATTCCAAATCTGATTGCAAGGTTCGCTTATTTAATGAGTTAAATGCGTTTGGTGAGTCTTAAGGAAGAAGCTGATATGAAAGAAAAGATTTTGGAAGCATTACCTGAGAAATGGGAGAATTATGTGATGATGATCACTCATGATAAAGAATATCCGGGATTATCATTTAATGATTTGATTCAAAGAATTCAAGCCACAGATATGGAGTTAATGGTTAACAAAGCACTTCCTGCACAAGTTCAAAATCCTGCTGTGTATTTTGGTGATATGATTCTACCATGAATGCTGGGAAATTAAATATTTTTAGTTCTGCACCTCCCACAACATTTATTACAGGTAAATCTGAAACTTCTAGTTTTTCTGCTAGTTGTAATGTTTCTGTCCCTAGTTTTTCGACTCAGAATGCTTTGTCTATTCAAACTGCCGATGATTATAATGCTTTAATGTCTGCCTTGGTATCTTTATATTTTAGGGTTATTACTGGTGTTGTGAGTACTGCTGAATTGACAAATGAAGATTATGATCAAATCGATTATGATCATTTAGAAGAAATGGATTTGAACTGGCAATATGCTATGTTGGTTCGAAGAACGAAGAAAATTTTCAATAGAACTGGCAAGAAAAGATTGAATCAGGATGGAACATTTGATTGGACAAGTCAAAGGTTAAGTGTTACAAGTGTTCTGTTTAGGGACATTTTACAAGAGAATGTCCAAGTTCAACGGAAAACAAGCTGAAGTCTGGTCAACATGCTCATTTGGTTTTTCGTTCACTAGATGACGTTCACAAGGTTGAACGAAATCAGTTTCTTTTGACGAAAAACTGACAGACACGTTTTGGCATCCAGATGAATTTGCTTGGAATGCAGATTCTGAAGCAAAAATGAAACATGCTCCATTTACTGTTGCATTGACTGCTCATGATGATGATGATGATAGTATTCTGACTGATTCTGATTCCAATTCGACAATATCAATGATCAAAGAAGTTAAAGTCAAAGACTCGAAATGTATTGAATGTATAAAGTTGGGAAAGATGAATGCAACTTCTGTGAAGAAATCTGAATTATTGTCTGAAGAAATTGTAGTTCTCAAGAAAGATTTGGAAGAATTTCAGAAGAAATATTATGAATTGGTCCATGTTCATGAGAATGTTTTGAAAGAAAAGAGTAAGTTGGCAGAAGAATATGAAAAAGCTAAAGCTGAAGCATTAGATGCAACTCAAGATTTTGAGAATTTGTTTGAAAAGAGTTATCCGGTTGAACAAAAATATGAAAAGGCTAATTCTCTTGTGATTGAATCGGCGGCTACTATTGAGAAACTTCAGAACAAGATTTCTATGCTTCAAGATGAAAATGTTCTTTATCAGGATAAAAATGAAGTTTTGACAAAAGATGTTGAAATATACAAGAAGAAAAGAGAAAGTGTGCTTGAAGAATTATTTGCTGAATGTGAGATCCGAAAATTGCAAACGTATGAATATGATGATCTCAATGCAAAGCTTATCAAGTCTCAAAAAGAAGTATTTGATGCTCAACAAAAAATTAATGAATTACAGTTGGAAATTTTGTAGTTACAAAGGCAAGTGAAGAATTACAATTTGTCACCGACATTGCTGAGTTTCTTATATAAGCAGGATAGGAGTGAGGATAGTTCTAAGAAGGATGATATTCACATGGTTCCTCAACCAGTGGATTTATCTGAAGTTACATCAGCTCCACAGAATCCTAAAGAAGAATTGCATGATTATTCGAAGTTTGCCATTGCATCCAAGAAGAAGAAATCAAAGTCTAAGAAAAACGAAAAGTCTTTGGGCGAAGCTCCGAAGTCTAGCTCAAAGTCTGTTTTTCTAGAAAATGAACAAGTTTTTGGTAAAAGTGGTTCAAGTACTTCATCTGCAACTGAAGAAGACAAAGTTTTGGTTGAGAAGAATAAATTGAAAGACATCAAAGAAAAATTCACTAGAGAAGCTAAGGGGAGAGAAGCTTCTGGTTCTTCTTCAAGTTCATGAAAGACTCCAGGTTTCAAGCACAAAGGCTTGGGTTATGAGGTCAAGAAAGCACTGGTTCAAGCTATGAAGCCAGAAAAAGCTAAGCAGAATTCAAAAGTTAAAGTTCCAAAGAAATCACCTCCTCTGAAAGAAAATTCTTATAATTCTGAAAGGTCATCATCTTCAAGAAGTCCATCTCCTAGGTATGATTCCTATGATGATTTCTTTGATAACTTTGATTCTGAACATTCATCTGGTTTTCAAACTCCAAATAATTTTTCAAATATTTTTCGAGACCGACTTTGTTATGCATGTCATCAACCAGGACATCTTGCTGCTGATTGTCCGAATAGTGCATATATCCACAACACTGCTAAATATGTGGATAACAAAGGTCACATTTTTGATGAACCATGGTCTCCAAAAGTCAAATCAACTCGTAAGTCATTATGGTCTAAACCAAGTATGCCGGTTGAATCTAATTCTGGATCTGACAAAAAATTAAAATCATTACAAATCTGGAAACCAAAGGTTGTTTCCAAGGCCACCAATGACTATGTGGAAGACACCGGGTGACCCGACGCTTTTGAATTGGGTCGATCCCAAAGCGACTAATGTTTCATTTGGTGTCAGCAGGTATTTCAGGAAGACCTTTCGGTGACTGGAAAATTGCTGATTATGGAATATATGTGATAACTTAAATTGAATTTTCCAAATCAATTATGTTTTCAAAATGCTAAACGGCACGTATTCGTGTTGGTTGATCAATTTCTGTTTTGTTTTTCACTCCGTCTCATTTTGAGGGGGAGTTTGTTTTTGCAAAAATACAAAAAAAGTGTGTTGTTTTTTCAAAGGTTACAAAAATGAAAATCTATAAATAGAGTTGTCATTTTTAGGGGGGGAAATTTGAAATGACAAAAACATTGAAAATTGCAAAAATCCAAAAACATTGAAAATGATAAATTGTATCCGACATGATTGGGAAATGATGGTACATTCGCTTACAATCGTTTGGCTCATGGATAAAATAGATGAAAAAGTCATAAGACCATTTGATCGATGTGTAAGATCGGCTCGGCAAATCGGAAAGTATTCAAATGTGATATACACTAAATATAATGCTTGACGTAGTGGATAACATCTTGATGCATATCTCATGATATATCAAGAAGAAGATATGTGAAAAATAAAATGAGAAGTCATTGTGTATACATGTGTTCATTTTGCAAAGATTCAAAATTGTTTGATTTTCTTTATTTTGTCAATCGATCGGACTTTCTCTGCTTGCTCACAAGGCCGACCTGATCGTTGTTCGTTTGACGTTCTGCTTTATTTTCTTTGGAGTTTCATATAACTCATCGGACTTTCTCTGCGTGTCCACAAGACCGACCTGATTGTTGTTGAGTTATACAATTTCAACTTGTTTTATTTTCTTAATTTGATAAATCTGAGGCCTTATCTGCGTATCGAAAGATTGACCGTAAGGTAGACGATTTAACGTTTTTATTTCTTTTTGCATGGAACTCAGTTGACTATATCATGAATACAATCATTATGTGATAAATAACAAATGAAATCACAAAAATGTGATAAGCAAAGCATATTTGAGTATGTCTGATAATTTGGGTTACACTGGTCAATGCAAATCTAATCAATACCTTAACATATCCAGATGTTATGAGTATGATTCTGCCAGAGTTTAAAGTTGGAAATATTATATCTGCAATCAAGATGGCTTATGTGCTACAATAATCAAAATTAAAGTGTTGTTCAGCATGTTATGTCTAATATTATCCCAAGTTGTGATCTTTCTCACAAAAGACAAAAATAGTGTCTGAGTCTGTATTGCATTTACATTTTATTATCAGATAATACCAAAAATATTTTCGGTGTGTTTTGATATAAAGTTTCTATAAATCAAAAAGATTTTGGTTCTTATTTCTCTTCGATTGATCAACACGGAATACAAAATTCATTTTCAAAATCAAAATATCTTGGAGTCTCGAAGAGACGTTTTGCGCCAAGATTATTTATGTTGGCAGGTTTCTAAGTGGAAAGAGAAAATTTCAACTTCAAGTCTTCTGAAGATTGTTGATAAAGAGATTACACACAATGCAATATCAAGTATTCAAGATTGGACTCATCGTCAAAGAAGAGGAAGAGTTTGATTGAAGATACAAGATACAAGTTTTAAGTGGAAGATGATATTGCACATGCCGAGGGGGAGTTTGTTAGTACCTAGTTCCCGATCGTCATATGAAGTATCGAATACAAGACAAAGATGTGCAAGTTTGGTTCTGGCCGAATCCTTGGCGAACTCCAAGTTCGGACATGTCCGAACTTGTCCGAACCTGAGGTTCGGACATTGGGGTTTCAGCCTTATAAATAGTTTGTCTTGTGTATGATCAAGGACTTCTGGTCAAATCTTGTATGTGAACTCTGTGGTGTATCTCTGTGGTCTAATACAAGTCTCTTTGTATTTACTCATTGTGTTCATCTGTTTTACATTGATTTCATTACGATTAAGTAGATGATCTACCGCTCACGTATTCTCAAAGCAATCTGAGTTGAAGAACTAGGAACAAAAATAGTACAATCAGCTGAGTAACTAGGAGTTTCAGATTTACCAGCAATAAATGTTGTAGGAGGTGCGGAACTAAGAATATTAGATTTCCCAGCAATCATGGTTGAATCATTGTCACCATAATACACCACAGGATTTTGAACTTGTGCAGAAAGTGACTTATTTACCATTAACTCCATATCCCTTGCTTGAATTCTTTGAACTAGATCATTAAATGATAATCCTGCATATTTCTTATCATGAGTGATTATCATCACATAATTCTTCCATTTCTCAGGTAAGGCTTCCATAATCTTTTCTTTCATATCAGCTTCTTCTTTTGTAAGGCCCACCAAACACATTTCACTCATTAAAAGAACGAATCTTGCAATCATATTTGGGATTGATTCATTTTGATAATGTTTGAAACTATCAAATTCCTTCTTCAAAACCTTTTGTCGACTTTTCTTATATTGGTCATTCCCCTCACATCTCTTTTCTAAAAATCCCACAAACTCTTCAATGTATAGTTACCCGAGAATTGATGTAACAATTCTTTAGGCAATGCCATCGTTAAAGTACCATATGCTTTCTTCTCAGCTTGATACGGTTTCTTTTGTTTAGATGGAAGCTTCCTTTGAAGAATTGGCTCCCCGGTTTCATCCTTAGGATAGACATATTGATCAGTAAATGACAACCACATATCAATATCATTTGTATCAACATACACTTCAAATCTTTTAACCCAACTATGATAATCTTCCAATTTGAGCAATTTGGGAACTTTATGACTTGTTCCAATTTCATTATCATAGTTCATCATAGTTTGCATCGTAGCTTGCACCAAATTTTGAATTGCTGCAAACGCTGGAAAATCACTCATCTTCTCCGAAAACTTGTATACCAAAACTTCAAACCCAAAAAAGAAGGTCTTAGACGTGAATTTTGGGTACCAAAACGGAGGGTACTGGCCATTAGGCTAGTAAAAGTATAGATCTTTTCGAGACGGTCGTTTTGGCTGGTATTAGCTCCCGTAACTCTTTACGGTTCTCAAGGCCGAATCTCAGCCGATCTCAATTTGTTTTGCCAAACTTCGTCCGAACCTAATCCGAACCGAAATTGTAACCGAACCTCAGCTGAACCTTAACTTCGGATTAGACGAACCAGTAATCAGCCGAACTCTATCCGAACTATGACCAAACACTGTCCAAACAGTATCCTAACTCAGAAATCAGCCGAACTAGATCCGAACCTGGAGTTCGGAGCGGTTATTTTTCAGTTACAGCCGAATCTCAGACGAACTCGAACACTCTCGACTCCATTTTCGCGATTCTCAATGTTTTTGGATGAAATGTTTTACAGGAATTTCAAGTAAACTCAATAGAAACAATCTAGGAGAAGTTATTTCATGAAAAGCACACTCGAGAAGATCAAACAAACTCAAAAATGAGTAATATTTTCGTAAAACTTGGGGTTTTTGACTCAAACCGATGAAAGCAGAGATTTCGAACCAGTAGATTGAACCGAATGCTCTGATACCACTTGAAAGTGCGTGGGCGGTGGATCGTCTACTCGGTCGTATCAAAATCAATGTAAAACGAGAATGAACAAAAGATGTAAATACTAAGGATTTGTATCAGACCATAGAGAAACCACAGAGTACACATATAAGATCTGACCAGTAAGTTCTAAGAGCTCTACAGCACATGCTATTTATAAATGAACTAATCAAACCTAAACTCGATCAGCCAAACCTCAGGTTCGGACCAAGTTCGTCTGGGTCTGAACTCTGAGTTAGCCTTGGGTTTGGCCCATAGTAAACTTGCATCATCTTGTCTTGTATTTGATACTTCACATGACGATCAAAAACCATGTATCTACATACCTTCTTTGAGTTCCTCTTATCAGCCAACTTAAAAAAGGGGTCCACTGACACCACTCTAATTTTAAAATAAATAAAATGTCATCTCTTGGTTGTACAAATCTATGTCAATGACACCATCTTTGGATCTACATGTCCATTCTTCTGTAAAAGTTTCAGGAACTCATGACAACAAACTTTGAAATGAGCATGATGGGAGAACTAAACTACTTTCTGGGAATCCAAATTAAGCAAACTCCAGAATGACTTTTTATTAATCAAGCAAAATACATCAAAAATATTCTCATCAAATATTCTCTCTCAAATTGCTCTTCTTTTAAAACACCAATGGCCATAAATGTGAAAATCGATGCTGACAAAGATGGTAAAGCGGTAGATGAACACACATACAGAGGAACGATAGGCTCACTTCTGTATATCACAACAAGTAGGCCTGATATCATGTTCTCCATATGTGTCCTTGCCAGATATCAATGTAAACCCAAGGAGTCTCACATACTAGCTGTCAAAAGAGTCTTTAGATATCTAAACAGATCAGCTGACCTAGGACTTTGGTACGCCAAAGAAACTAATTTTTCACTAACATCCTACTCAGATGCTGACCATGCAGGATGTAGACTAGATAGAAAAAGCACATAAGGAAGTTGTCAGATGCTGGGAGGTAATTTAGTATGCTGGACATCCATGAAGCAAAACTGTGTATCAACTTCAACTGTTGAAGCTGAATATATTGTTGTCACCAGCTGCTGCTCCCAAGTAATATGGATGCAAACCCAACTCAAAGACTATAAGATAAATCTCTCTAAAATACCAATTTCTTGTGATATAAAAAGTGCCATTGCCATTACATCCAATCCTGTTCATCACTCAAGGACAAAGCACATCGATGCCAGGTATCACTTTATCAAAGATCATGTTGAAAAAGGACACATTGAATTGTACTTTGTCCCAACTGAACTCCAGCTTGTAGATATCTTTACTAAACCCTTAGAAGAGAAGAGATTCTCATTTTTACTAAGCAAGCTGGGGATGCTAAACATGACTGCAAACTTAAAAAAAGTGGGGGGGGGGGGGGGACAAGTTCAATAACTACCTATCATTTTCTTCCTGTACTCCCAAGGAACTTCTCTGAAAAGTTGACTTCTTGAATAAAAAGCTCAATTCTCAAGAATCAAAAACATCAATAATGACCTATAAATTTATAGGCTGTCAAATCCCTCTGACCTTTCATCTATTCACTTCATCATCTCACCATGTCTTTAAAAGGAAAGCAAAAGTAAAAAAAAAAAACACACAAACAAAAATCTCTCATCTCCATAGATCTTTGAAATATCTTAAGGGATAAACTCAGCCATGTCTTTCAAAGAACTTTCTCTACCACTCCCTGAAAATACAACGTTCCATGTCCCTCAACTTCACAATCTTATGCTATATACACCCTGTGGGAACAAATTCTGGTCCTATCAACAAATAATGAAATTCCTTAAAAACTGGCCCATTGGACATGCTCTAACTCTTGATGTTCCCATCAATTACTCTCTACTTCAAGAATTCTGGAGGAATGCTGTTCTCATTGTTAGATATGGAGATAATGAATTCATAAGAACATCAGTCTGCGGAATACTTTTGTCTTTGATCAACATCTAATCAGAAAAGCACTTCAAATCAAACACAGTCCATCTGCTCCTAGTCACTTTGACCGAGATGATGTGATCAAAACCCTTCTTGATATGGGACACAAAGGAAACCTATATGAAGGAAAAGCCGACAGAGTTCATCTTCCACACCTATGGCAATACTTCTTTTCTCATATTCAAATCTGTTTCTCATCAAAATACTCTGATCATCACCTCTCAGATGAGGAAACTCAATGTGTCATGCATGCTCTCATCCAAGGTCACGACATGAATTTCTCTCTTTACCTCATGAGACACATGCAAAACAATCTCAAAGGACCCTTAAATGAAAGATTCATCCTTTACCCCAGGTTTTCCACAAAATTAATCCTTCAAGCCTTAAACTAGGAAACAATACCAAGAGGGATCAAAACAAGCAAAGTAGTGTCTCAAAAGGGAATCTCTCCTGGAGGACTATCCATTTCCGGACTTCCAGACTCCAATGGATATTTTCTCCCATCCATAGGAAGGCAAACTTCTCTGAATCTATATATTTCACTACAAATGGAAGCAAGATTCAAGGCTTTCAAAACTCCTGTTCACAATAGAGAACAGAATAGATGCACGTGTGCAAACATCTATACTTGCCTCAAACTATCTGTATAAATTTCTTGGGTAAATAAAATCTCATTCTCTTGATTAGAAATATGGCAGAAAGTTCCTTCAAATGTCAAAATTTTCCAAAAGAAGTTGTGCAATAAACAAAACTGGCTCTGATAAACATGACAATTAATTCGTAATTATTCATATATTGCCAATGGTAATTTTTATTACCGTTTAAAAGTGTATGTTCAAATGGATTATAGCCGTTACAGAAAAACCTTGAAAAACAGAAGGACATCAGAAATTTGAGAGCTCACGAATGACGTCCTCATCCGAAACCCCTGCAATGAACACTCGATCCAAAGGAAAAATCACTCAAATCCCCTCTACTCAAATCCTTAACCTAGCTTCCTCATCCTCTGACTCACCACCCATGTGCAATTTTACCCTAGACACGCTCAACCAACCATGCGATCTTAACCCCTCTACATACTCATCAAACCTTCAGTTAAACATAGAAACCTTGAAGAATTCCTCCCAACTTGCCACAACCTTCAGTTAATCAAATTCTTGCATAAAGAAGAAGAAGTGAAGAAGCTTAGAGTTGAGTTAGACATGGTTAACAAAAGATTTGCTGAGGCACAAACAGAGATTTCAAATCTTAAAAGAAAACTTGATGAATTGCATGATTATTCAAAGTTTGCAAATCCTGTTTTAGAAAAGAAGAAGAAGTCAAAGTTTAAGAAGCATAAGCTTAAGGGAGAAACAACATCCATATTTTATTTAGTTTCGACTTCTTTTGAAAAAGAAAAGGTGTATGATGAGGAAGTTGGTGAGAAGGTTGATAAATTTTCGTCCGAAGAGAAAATTTATGAAACTTTGCTCAAAACAAACAATCTAAAGGAAATTAAGGCTTCGTTTACCAGAGTTGCTAGAATGGGAAAAAGAGAATCTAATTCTCAGGCTGAACTTTCAAAGCCAACTGGTTATAAACAGAAAGGTTTGGGTTTTGAGAACAAAATGACACAGTGCATGAAGAATCAATAGTGGATCAGACTAAATATTCATCTTCTGATACATCGCTTAAACTATCTGAGAGAATTTCATTGAAGCAAAAGGAGTTTGTCAACAAAATGGATGAAATTTTAAATGATGGTCAAGATGAGAAAGTTAGTGCTGGAAATGCCAAGTTTATGCCGAGCAGAATTCTAAGTTAGAGCGTCAAGAGAGTGATTTTTCTTCAAATTCTACAATGTCTACGGAATCCATGTCATCTCCTAAAAAGGTTGATGAGAGATCTTATTTTTATTGCAACAAGATGGGACATGTGATTTGTGATTGTGCTATTCGACGAAAATTTTCATGTGGCTTAAATCAATCATCATCATCTGATTCGCTGGTTCTCAATGAGGTACCAGTCAAGCTACATCAGAATCATCAACGGAAGTCAACTACCAAGAAGCCGTTTGTTGGTAAAAGTTTACATTTTGATGATGATTTTCCACAATGTTCAAAACCAAAACAATTTTTTAAAAGAAAACAATTCTTCAAGATGCTATTATGGTGGCAGAGAGAAGGAAAGACGAGAATTTAGTAAAGTTTAAAAACTTGTTTCTGTGAGTTTTTTTTGCGTTTAAGAAACTTGCATTTTCATCCAATCTCCAACAAAAATATTTTCACACAAGCTTGACTTTTACCTAAAGTGAACTTTTCTAATATATTTTTTGCATTATCAGTACAGTGATGTAGAAACTTGCATACATCAATATTTTGTGTGGTGGTAGTTTAATTGATGGGAGTGGGGGTAGTGGTAAGCAGTTTAGAATTTCTTTAAAGGAACAAGGAATGTGTTTTTTGTTAAAATTTTAGTGTTGATCTCTTTTATTTGACATTGATTAAAGCTTGGTTTCCTTCATGACGTAATCATTCTTCTTCTATTCTTTTACAACATAGAACGAGCATATCAAGTTGATTTGGGCTTAATTGGTTTATAATTTTAACAGGTTGAGTTTAGGCAGAGAAAAAACTAAAACCAAAACTCTTAGAATGGGTTACAAATTGTTAATACGTGATGATTTGGGATTAATTGGTTTATAATTTTAACACGTTATTTGTTTGAGTTCTACAAGGGTAGATAAATTAAATCGTTTATATGAATGAGAAAATAAACAGACGTATAATGGAAAATATATCACGAGAATATTGATAAACTAACAAAAAAACAAGTACCACGTTGGTTGTTGTCATCTCCGAACGCGCATGTACGGCTTTATAGATTGTCGCCGCGCCACATCCCGCTAACCGTAACGAATATGACGTTGTAAATTGTCATGCCGCTATAACGCGCCAACAAAATGACGAATAACGCAATATAAACTGCCGCCGCCACAACGAGAGGATTGATGTACAATGGTTTAAACTATTTATCTTTTAACATTATGTGGTTACTAATGATTTACTATTTACTTTCTCTTAACTAATAGACGTACAATACAATATATCACGAGAGAATTGATGTACAATACCTCGATGTAAATTGTCGTGCCGCCATAAACTGTTGAACAAATAAACAAATACCGCGTTGTAATATGTTGTGCCGCTGCAACGCTCGAACAGAAGACGAATAACACGCTATACACTGTCGCCACCGCAACGCGCGGGCACACGGCTAGTATATATATATATATATATATATATATATATATATATATATATATATATATAGTGAAAAGTTCATTGTAGACACCCCCATAAGTGTAGACAGGTAGACACCCTTTTTCACCATTAGATCTCTTGATCTAATGGTTGTGATTAATTTTCTTTTTTCTTTTTTTCTTTTTTCTCATTAATTAGAAACTTTCACATGTGAAAAAGAGCTATTTCACATACGAAAGTGTCTACAATGAACCTCACCCTATATATATATATAATATGCAAATATGACCTTTAAATTTATAAGACCTAAATCATCGTATGGAAGCACTAAGAGCAACTTAGGTTCGACCTAAAGAAGCATTGGTTTATTCATACTAAACCTAATTATCACAATTAGGATTCTGTCACAATTCCTAATAATTGTTAGAAAGCAAATTGGTAGCAATAACGAAATAGATATAAAATCAGAATAAAGAAACATATATCATCTAAGACTGATCACTATTCATGTGTTACCTAGACCTGACATTGACATTTGTATATTAACTGTCTAATGGATTTATAGTCGCTAAACTCATAAATCAGCAACTAAAACCACAACCATAATGAAGTATCCACGAATTAGTGACCTAGCTATATGAGACTAAACACATGATCTAAGACCTAGGATCATGGACCAATCCTATTCTGATTAACCATGATAGACTAATGAATTATAACCCAATTATATACCATAACATATGCATTATATTTAGTCATTTCATTATTCCTTTTATCCAAGACATGGAAGCTAAAATTCATGACCAAACATAGAGACATACTTCAATCAAGATAGATTATTGAACATGCATAATCACCATTTCCTATCTAGGCTCGCTAGAGTTCCTAAACACATATTGAAATCGCTAGATAACAACTAAGAAATAGCATCAATCCAATAAGCATAATATGTCTATCCTATCAACCAAATCAATAACTACTAGGAAAGGATCAAACACATCATTCAACAAAACATCTCTAATATGCAAGAGGAACATAATCATTATACACAAATCATTATGTAAAACATTGTCAACATCAAATCATAGGTAAAACAATAAATAGATCACATTGTCTTAGATGACATCAAGAGAGTTAGCCTCTCCCAGCTAAACTAATGAAAAGAGCAAAAGAAATGTAAATAAGCATCATTGTAAACGCAAACCAAAGTCGATCGGTGGCCGAATCTTCAAATGCTTCAATCTCTCAAACGATTGGACACTCATGGATCTTCTAAGGCTTGGAATCTCGACTTCTAGCTTCTGAATTCTTCTGGTACCGTACTCTACTGGTCTTAAGTGTGTAACCTCTTTAAATGACAAAACGATTGGGTATTTATAGTGAAAGTTTAAGGTTTCGGAAACTAGGCGCAACAGGTCGTTTCACGGTCATAGGCCGTGAGCGCCGCCATAAATTTACGAATTAGGGTTTCTCTAGTTGGCTTTGAAACGGGTCGTGATGTGGAGAAAAAGTCAAATCTTCAATTCTTGTACAATTCCCAAGACTTCGTAAAATCCTTAAATTTCACTTTGGCCCCCTCTAATTACCTGTTTATCACATTTCACAGCAAACAAGGGTAAAACTGACCAAAATAATACATAAACTATCAACATTCGTGGGTGTTTAATTACTAAAAAGATGTGTAATTTAAAGCACATCAGTATCCTTGAGAAAGAGAAACTTAGTAACACCAATTTCCTTGACCGGTTCCGCAATCTGAAGATTGTGCGCAAGATAGCCAACAAGCTCAAAGTGTTGGAGGAAGAGGTACCAATAGATCCTGCAAATAACACTGCAGCTGCTCGTTTTACGCATGACCGTCTGGTAAGGGATGCTACCCAAGTATCCTGCCTCATGTTGGCCACCATGTCTTCTAATCCTCAGAAGAACATGGAAGACTTGAGTGCTTCCAGATAATTAGGCAGCTGAGGGGCATGTTTGAGACACAAGCCCGTCAGGAGATCTAAGACGTTGTTACTCAACTCATAACATGCAAGATGGATGAAGGCGCTCCTATCAGCCCACATGTGGTCAAGATGAAGTCGTACATTGACCGCTTGGAAAGGCTCGATTATGTCATTCCTGAGGAAATTGCTAGACCTGATTCTCCAATCACTATCCAGTTCGTTCACACAGTTTAGAGTAAAATACAATATGAACAACTTGGTACATACTATGTAGGAGCTTCATGGGATGTTGAAAACTGTCGAGATCAACATCGCCTCCAACAAGACCCCTACGGTCTTAGTGGTCAAGTCAACTGGTGTTAAGAAGTCCGATCCTAAGAGGACGCGTTCCACTACCGGAAAGGGTTAATCTCTAGCCACCACTAAGTCTGGTGCGAAAGGCAAAGGGAAGGGCAAGAATACTTCCATAGCAGGGATGCCGCATGATCAGCGCCAATGCTTTGAGTGTAACAAGATGTGACACTGAAGAAGGAACTTCCCTGAGTACCTTGCCAAAGTTAAGGCTCAAAAGAATTGCGAAAATTCAACTGGAGGTATTTAGCCTTATGTTTCATTTTTCTAAATCCACAAAATGTGAAGCTTTGCTTACACACTTTATACTTTGTAGGAAACTGAAAAATGATGGAGATCAAAACCAAGAGATCGTGAAGCTCGCTTACACTCCAAGGAAACTAGAGTTCTACTCACGTTCTGATTAATAAACCTGGTAGTATTCAAAATATTTGGTTTATTTTTCCATAGCTACGTCCAGGATGAATACTTTTTGATTTCCCATTTTGAACCTAGTTTGCATGTTACTTTGTTTGACATTAGTATTTGCATCATATGAATAATCGTCTGACCTTTGAGCTTGCTTTCTCAATTAGTCTTTTGATTATGGGTTCAAAATAACATAACGCATAGCCTGATGAATATGATTCACATAATTATGAACACATCATAAGCATTAAAGGATATGTAATCCTCATAATTGCTAGATGTGATCATGATTGTCAAATAATCACTTGACTGATTAATAGCACATTGAAATTCTACACCTAGTGATGAAGAGTATCAACAAGCTAATAGACAATGAATCATTTTTATGTTTCAAAATATGTGTATTTATACAACATTAGAATAAGCATTAGAGTTATTGATTTGATCAGGCATCTACTCAAAGAAGGTAGGATCATCAGCCTCGATTAATAGTAATAATCATTTGGATGATTAATGATTAATGAATACCTAGACCTTAACATATTCTTATAGTCAAATTGTCACTAGCAAGTAGTTGCATATGAAATTCACAATTTCTGCAAATTTAAATTGTTAACTCTTGAATCTAGGAGAATCAAGCATCAAGAAATTCAAGCTTAAAGTATATAGGAACCCCTTTTGCCAAAATTACCATGACCAACTAGATAAATCTTCTAATTCATAACTTGCCTACTCAAGTCTAGTACCAAGAAACAGTTCTTGCTGTTACACTTGACCATGAAATATACTTCTAAGAATCCTTTAGGATTAATGTTCCATCTAAGATAAAGGAAGTGATTCCTTTAAGTGTTGGACTGTAATGGAACATGAAGTATATATAATGCTTAACTTGGAGAAATTCAAGTATAACCAAATAGATATCACATTGTCTGACCATCATTGCCATATTCAGAAACATGTGAACATTCTTCTGACAAACAAATTATTGCCTTGATCAGAAAATGTGAGAGTTCTTGAAGGAAATTGATTTGAATGGAACTTGACATTCTTAACGAAGAATATTCCATAGTCCATTGCCTAAAAGAATCTATACTAGATGTCTGATCTGAGATGATTCGGTTTCATTAAATTAAGATATCAATTATACGCCGGATCGTATGGATATTGAAACCCACAATCTTATATCTTGTTATAAGATTAAGTTGATCTAACTAGTAGACCAAGATAGGTTTAAGCAAAACTGTTTGCGAATATCCTATAAGGTTTGAATTGATAATCTTAAAGAACGCTAGATCTATAAAAGACAAGTTGGAGCACTATGTTAATTATCTTGATGATGATAATTACATACTGGTCCTAATAGTTTAAATTAATCAAATTAAACAATGGATATAATCATCGGATGATTGAGAAGTTACTTGCTTCAATGTAGACTCTGGATAAAGATCCAGAGAGACAAGTTACTTCTAGGGCTAGTTCAAAACTATTAGGATTTTGAATGAAATGAATATAATATAGAGATATTATATGGATGTCACTGTAGACGGTTCCACAACGGTATAAATGGAAGTATATCATAACAAATAAATTGTATTGATATAGTCGCGTATTTATAAGATATTAATAGTATAAATAACTATGCCATCTCAAGTGACCTAAGAATGGATTAGTTCATTCAGAGTCTTAGAACGATTAAAGTGTAATCATTGAAGACGGGTATGTGATAATACAGATTTAAAGTCCACACCAAGGGCACTTATTATCACATATCACTTTAGTAGACTTCGCCGTTTACGAAACAATAGTGGAAGTATAGAAAAATTTAATAAAAGACAATTAAAACGGTATCAAAATTTGTCTATAAAAGAATAGGAAACTATCGTTGAAGACATCACCCGTTTGATGTAATATCTCAGCACGATAAGCCAAAATTTGATTTAGTATTTGGGATGTACGAACTGTAACAGTTATATATTATTCAAACTTGTTTTAAACGGTTAAAATTTTTTTGAAATGTATAGCTATGTTCGATTTTAATACGTTTAGTATCCATGAATAAACATGTAGTATTCTCAACGCTCCATCAAAGTCGTGCAAACGAATCAGATGTAGAAGCATCATGACTTTCGATTTGAGTTGTTCAACTCTCCAAATTCACATGCATCATTTGAGAATAATGCTAGAGAATACATATACATATTATTCAAAACTATCAATAGTCAGTCAGAATCGTGGGAACGAATTTAAAATAAGACTATTCTGACTTTGGACTCAAACAGTTGACTAGCCAAATTCATAGACCTCATTGGAGAATGACGTTGGACGTAGCTCGTATCAATCATCTTTTTTAATTCAATAAAAAGATGAATTGATCATTGGTAAACTCATTGTATCCTTAGACCTGATATACATGTGCTATCTTTCATTTACCAGGGTCTGTTCTTTGATTGTAGTCAACCGCAGTTGCTTAACTGCCAGTCACAAAGGCTACTTTTGGGAATAGATCTAAAGTTCAGTAGGAGCTGTTGTAGGGTTTTCCCAATGGTATTCAGGTCGCCCGGTGACATATTTAAATTTTACGTGACCGGCAGATTAATAGTTTATAAAAGAGTTTACCAAATTAATATAAAAATAATCCTGTAATGCAACATAATAAAATATGTATATATATATATAACAATTTATATATTTTTTTAAAACTATGTAATCGTTTAACAGTCAAATACCAGTACGCAATAGGATCCGATTACCGAACACGTAAACACGGATAAAATAATAAATCTAAATTAATACTGAGTTTAGATATACCTTGGCGGTGTTGAATAAACGTTCAAGAAACCAAGTTTCAACGAACGAGGCGCTAGGTTGAAATGGAACGAAATCGAACCACTTTTGAGCTCCAACAGTTGTCGTGTATCACGATTATTCTTGTGGTCCGGTGTCGTGTAACGCTACGGGACTACGTTTTTTACCCATGGTCATTACGCGTCGAGAGAGTACGCTTTGACTTACGTCGCGTCTCGCGAGACTACGATATCAATCAGATTCAGATCTGATAGCAACCGGAGATGGTGCACGGTGAAAGGCGTCGGGCTCGCGTCGATACGCGATGGTCATGCGACGGCAGGCAGGCGGTGGTAGTGGTGGTGGGTGACGGTGGCGATGGCGAGTACACGGTGATTATCCGCGTATTTACGGCAGAGATTGATGGCAAACCGAGCAGTGGATCAGGGCGTACGAGGCGACGATCTCTAGTCCATGAGGTGGTCTACGGGATTTGACTGACAAAACACCCTAACTAGCAACAACCACCAAGATGTGGTGGCTCGAAGATGACCACTGGAGCATGTCGGGGTGGAGATCGGCGGCGGAAATCATTTCCGTGTGGGGAGTTTGACGTAAGAAGAGATTTCGAAGCTCTTATTTTCTTTTTCTTTTCCGACCGATGTGATTATTAGGCTTGATTAGGGTTTGATCCCTAATCATCTAATATATATTACCACTTATCTCATCGGGCCCCATTCGAACTTTAAGCCCATCTCTTGTGTATTAGCCCACGAGCCAATGTTAGTAAAAAAAAATCTCACTGTATGAGCCCACGAGCCAATGTTAGTAAAAAAAGTTTCACTAACGAATAACCCGACCGTGAATTTAAATAAAACCACTTTTATTTAAATATCATTCATCCAATATCATTGACCCGGTTAATAATAATGTAATTGATCATTAATTATTTATAACTACTATAAATAATTTATATATAATTAAACTTTTCCGTTTCTTTTACCTGTTAACCATTTAAGTGGGTTTAGAGTTCGTTGCACCTAGTGTAACTCTTACACGTCGTAACCGGGTCGGGTTTAGGATTTTTCGCGTCGTAACCGGGTCGGGTTCAGGATTTTTTGGGTCGCGACAAGATCTAAGAAACATACAGAGGTGCTCTAGCTACTCATGACTGTCCCAACCAATTATGACACTTCAAGTTAACAACCAAGGCATATCTGTTGAGAAACAACTGATATTAGACTTGTGGTATTTCGAAGTCATTATATCCCTTACGTATAAGACATCAATTAAACGATGGACATGGATTCAATTCATTCTTATCTAATGTTCAATCATTATGTTTCTCGATATTGATTCGAAGTGGCCCAAAACAAACACACAATAGGTTTGGGTAAGGCCTTACACTTAGTACTTGGAATCAAAGATGGCGCCACGATGTCTAGCTGTTGCATGACTAGTGCAAGAGTATAGAATCCCATCTTGACTACATGCCCTCCCACTGAACTTTAGATCTATTCCCAAAAGTAGCCGTTATGACTGGCTATTATGCGACAGCATTAAGCTACAATCAAAGAATAGTCTTTGGTAAAGGGGAGGTCACTCATGTATCTCAGGTCTCAGGATATTACTGAGTATACCATTAATCAAATCCATCTTATGATTGAATCCATGAAAGATGGTTTGATGCGAGTTATGTCCAACGTCATTCCACAATAAGGTATGTGAGTCTGGATTGTCAACCATTTGAGTTCAGAGTCAGAATAGTCTTAGTTTAGATTTGTTCCCACAATTCTGATCGACTATATGTAAATTTGGATTGTCAATGTCTTGAGTCCAAAGTCATTAATAGTCTTACCTCAGATTCGTGTCCATGATTTTGATCGACTTTGAGGAATAATATGCATGTATTCATGGATCTAAACGTTTTAAAATCGAACACAGTTATAGAATTTAGTGTTTACGTCTAACCTTTTAGAGGAAGCCGAATTATAATATTAACTGTTATAGTTCGTAGATCCATATACTAATTCAAAACATACATCTAGTGTATATTAGTCGAATATCATTAGTATGAAGTTAATGAGTCTTACGATTCATTGTTTTACCAACTAGGTTTTGAAATGTACTATTATTTTGGTTATCGAATATTTCATAGTTCCAGTATTTCCATGAATAGTGGAATTTCTTAAAAATATGTTGGTTTTGTGATGATAGTGATCCTTTGTATTCACTATAGTTACTGTGTGATCACAATGTCTTGTTTGGTTAAAACTCTAACCATGTCAAGAATCCTTCTGAACCTTTCAAACAAGCAGCGGTTTATTGTCACTTGAGTTGGCTAATTAATTTAGATTTAGTTGTGGAGTCTGCCACGATGCAAAATCTTTATTATCATGAGCAAGAGATGTCTTGGTCAATTATGAAAACTTGTAGTAGTGTATTTGTACACGGTGAATCTTAACATCAATGCAACTTAGTGCATTGTGTTTAACAATTCACAATATCGATGTAAATTGCGTACATTGATTTTCCTTTTGTGTCATTAGTGTAACCCTGTACAGTGACAACTTCAGTGTAACTCTGTATAGTGATCTCTCCCTTTTTGATGTCATTAGTGTAACTCTGTACAGTGACATCTTGTTTAATCACATATTAAATGTGTGATTTATATTTCCCCCGAAGTTGCTTATACCTGTAGATCTCTGTCCATTAAGAAACTTCTTTTAAATTCTTTGTACCAAAAAATCTACATTATGTATAAACACATAAGGATTTTCTTTTATATTTCAGTATATCATCGTCATACGGGTGAGGATTGATAGAGTGCTCCCACTAGCCTTTATGTAAACACATCATTTATGCATTAAGCCATTCTCAGATTAAAGATCTGATATTTCAGTTTTGAATTTGCAAGTGTTTTTTAAATATGTATTTCCTGCTTAATGCAACAACCTTTTGTTGGTCAGGAAATATGCGAACAATGGATTTGTGACTCTTGAACTATTTCAAGATCAACGTCCTTCACTTCTAGTTCCAGTTAATAACTTAGGAACTGAACCTTCCATTTCAAAAGCCAAAACACAACGTTCTATCTTTTGTGTGGAATTATAATTCCAATTAGATGGTGGAAGTATTATCCATTGTTATTTGTAGTATCCAGCGAGAATAAATTCTCATTGTCAAAATACATTCGATACTAGATTTATCAGGTGAGTGGTGATGAAGAGAATGATACTCAATAGGGGTGTGCATGGCAAATATTTCCTATATATCATCTTTCAATTGTTGACAAGCTTCGTTTGGTTCCTATAATGTGCTTGGACCAAGGCTGTGCATGTAGGACCGGATTAGTGAGAACATTCTTCACATATCTTAAGATGATATTAGGATTTGTCAAGCTTCAGGAATTCTTTATTACGATCAGACTTAGAATTGTGATCGTATTTGTTAAAGCTGGTTCTTTGACTTCATTTGGAAATGTTCTTGTACAATTCAAGACTTTTCATTGATGCTTATAGCCACAAGCATATTCATTATGATTCTCGTCATAGTTATGAAGTACATTTTTATGATTCTTGTTATATGGTCTTTTCAGGCTTGCCAACACAAGAGTGTCTAAGCCTAGGAATAACATTTAACGGTTCACTCGAATGAGTGAAGGATTTGGTTGTGAGTTCGTGAAAGCATAATCATTCGAGAAACTTAATCCCATGGCGGATCATAGGATCCAGTAGGGTCGTATCCTTTCATGCATGTCTTGCTTACACGAATAATTCACAAACAAGAATCATTAGAAATAGGTATTTTTCATAAAGAAATTCAACTTATGTTATCGGTCTGATATAAAATCAGTGAAAAGCATAGTATTAATCCTAGACGAGCTAGGTCAAAACAACCATTTCTATTAAATACTATCAAGGGGTGAAAGACATGATCGAAAGCAAGTGGACTTAAAAGGGTAATTTGAATCATGTGTCCCTCGGTTAAGTTTTTCTTATTTTCACGTTCGTGCAAGTCATTCTAGATGTCATGTATGCATGTGTTGGGGAAAACTCGTGAAAATCTAATAACATTAGTTTGAAAATTGACTGAGAGGTCTAACGGTTCTCTATTTTCTTTGAACTTAACAGGGTAGTGTATAGTACCCGATTGGTTGTACATACACTACTACAAAAAACAGCATTCTTGACGCACAATGCGCGTCAAGAAAGGGGTCAGATGACGCGCATTTGCGCATCAAGGAAGGCCATGTCAAGAAGCTTCTTTACGGGAAAAAGGAGCGTCATCCCATTTATGACGCGCGAACGATGACGCGCATTTTATGACGCGTAAAGCGTCTGATAAAATGGGTCAAGGGAGTCCCCGTGATAAATCTTCTTATGACACGCATTTTTGCGCGTCAAGATTATTAATTTTTAATAAAAAAAATTTCTAGAATCACTATATTCCATATTAAATGACAATTAAGCTCATAATACAAAATAAAATAGATTTATAACTGTTATACCCTGAATTCTGACCCTAATTTTTACTAATAACCTCAGACAGTTTAGGACCCCTGGATGTCAAGCATACATGGACTGCGCTTTCGGTAACCTAACCCAGGATTTCTGCTTATGTTTTATTTAATTACTATCCCAGGATGTAATGTACTCTGAATCTATCTACCTACTTAATCCCAACATGCACGGATACCTTTCATGCTAGGGCAGCGTTACTAATCTTTCTCTTTGATTCTATGCGATTAAGCCAGGAACGAGAAGGAAGATAACGGTCATGTGGACCTAGTCAAAGTCAGAAGCACATGTGGAAAAAGAGACCCACCACCAAACTCAGTCAAATAACGGCCATAAGTCGTTGAAAGGAGATCCCTTGAATCTCGGAAGTTTAGTTAGGCTTATCTATGTATTTTAACGCGGCATAGGTTTTATTTTTTCACACACTCTATCACTTGTACTCACACTACCACTTAGCAAGAAGGCCGCAAACACTTGTACCCGAATTATTTTACATGGAAAAAAATAGGCAACGTGTGTTATCGTTGCCAAGGGGTTTTTTATGCCGGCGGCCTTTGGAGACATCCAAGGGTAAAGGGCTTTTCCACTTCCAAATCTCGGTGTTCTTGATTGCATTCAGGGAAGTTAATATTTGTGTTTCCATTTAATCTACTCAAACCTTGAATTTTAACGAGCAAGTCTGATTTCATAAACCTGACATCCAGGGCACCATACCTCACAAGCAAATTTGGTTACTCAATTTAGTATAATTTTTAGCCAAAACAATTTGGCGCCCACCGTGGGGCAATTGGTGTCAATATTTTTCCAAACTCTAGTTAGATTTGTTTTTAACTTGATTTTACATAAATCTATCAAAAATGGCAACACAACCAAGTACCTCAAATGCGACTACCCCTACGAGCACTTCTACTACAACCAGCACCATTCTTCCACCTCCACCGCCACGGGTCACCACATCAACAACCACTACTATGAACCGCAACACTAGTAGGGCTACCAATCAGGGTGTCACAGGATCAGGACGTGGTGGAGAGATCCTATAAATGGTCTCTAACGATGAACTCCTTACCATGTTCATAAAGGTATAGCAGTACATGGAGTAATAGTAGAAAGTGAATCAAATTATGTTTGGAGAGGTAGGCAGGTTGAGGTCAAAAATGTACAGGGTAGATCATACACCCGTGTCTTCTGTCCAGGACAGAAGGCTACAATACAACAGTCCTGGGAATGGATATAGTCTAGCAGATGACATTCAAATCGTAGATCCAAGGCCTGCATTTGCCACTGTTTACACTACCTTGGCTAACAGACACATGATGTCTACATTCAGGGAATCTGCCGTGAATCCTAGGGGCACCACTACCCAGGATGCTGGTAACATCCTTGGGACTCCTAGTCTTAATGCTCGTACTAATGAATCTATGCAGGATACTGGTCTAAGCCTAACAGTGCAAGGGAACTTAAAAAATTGATAGAGATGATCTCGAGTGTTCCTAGAGTGGTCCACCCTATCCCTGAAGTAGCACCATCGTGCCATCGACTTTCAAGGTTTGCTGCCCCAATATGTACCGTGGAAATACCCAAGAGGTTTTCAGACTCCCAGTATGAAACTATACGATGGCACAACTGACCCAGAGGAACACGTAGCTCAATATATGGAGAGAATGGAGGTGATCTATATGCCCCCTGATATCAAGGAGGCATACCTATGTAAAGGTTTCGGGTCAACACTGTCACACCCCCAAAATACCACTAACGGAGTTTATACCGTTAAGGGGCGCGACTAGACCAGGATCCACAACCATTAGTTACAAATACTAAACGAATCAAAGTAAAGTCCAAACACATATCATAAAATAAAGTTTCACAAATACGCAGCGGAATAATATCAGTCCTTTAGCACTAACCACGTGCTTTACAAAGTTAACATTTTAAATTCCCGATTTAGTTTAATAAAAAACAAAGGTCTTCAAGTGCCATGCCAACCTCCAGTGGATACTCCTTAGCGATCTGCAAAAGTTTAAACCACGCAAGTGTCAACCTAACGGTTGGTGAGTTCACAGTGGGCTTGTCATGCATTGGCCCGGTCTCATAATCATAATTCGTGTCAAGACATACTTACAAAGTGTTTAGTAGTGAAAAGCAATGCTCGTAATTATATCTCAGTTTATAAATGATTTGTCCGTGACCTACGTCATCGGGTATGTACTAGTTCCGTAAAGTTAAAGGACTCAACCGATATCGCGGGTAGCTAATCCGTTGTTCCATGCTCTAAGGAAGTTTGTACCAAAGCTGACTTATTTTGTGGGGGCCGAGCCATCCCGTACGGTGCGGACCTACGTCATCGCGGTTTTTGCCTCCCCCGTGTCCTCCCCGGGACCACGGTCAAATAGGCTGATATTGTTCCTCCGTGCACTTCCCGTGCCACGGGGCGGAGTTTGTCAAACTCCAGTAGATCTACCCAACATCCCCTCGCTTTACAATTAATGGCACAATTTAGTTGAGGACTTTTAAGTTATAAGGCATCCTTAGAAAACATGTGATATCATGTGGTTCAGACTTTAACCTACACTAGCCATATTAAAACGGTTTACTTTGGATTCTCATGAATCCCTAAAACATTTTCAGTTTTCTTTTCAGAAACAGTTTGTTTAAGTACGCAAGCGTTTCCCATAAAACACTTCAGTTCATCAAGTGGGTGCCGAGCATTCCCGAGTTCTCATGAATTTGTCAGCATTGTTTTTCGTTAAGTTATTCGGTGTGGCCCAAACAGGCTCACGGTAAACGGGTTAGTGACACTCACCTTGGGTTGCACTGCTACACTTGCTAAGTATCCAAGTTATGTTTGCTTAACGAAGACCTAGAACATGTTTAGGTCTAAAGTATTAGTTTCGTGTCTAATCTTCACTAAACGTCACTATGGCCCATAACATAGCACGTCGCAACTATGACTCGACATACCGACACACGACACCGATGGTTGATCATAAACAAGGGTTCATATATATCAGGAATTGAAGCATGTATCATCATGGCATAATCATGTAAGTCATGGCATAACACTTAAGCAAATTTCACAAGTTTGGTTTTCAGGTCAGGTCTTAGTTTCGCTAGCACAGTTTCGCTAGGCAGTTTCGCTGGGTGCACGGGCAGCACTTTCGCTAGGCAATGCCCGGTGACACAGTTTCGCTAGGCTAGTTGCGCCCGAAACTGCTGACGCAGTTTCGCTAGCCTAGTTTCGCAGGGAAACTGGTTTGAACTTTCGTTCAGGTATTTCGCTCGGTAGTTTCGTTCGAGCTGGTCGGGTCAGTTTCGCTAGCACACTATAGTTTCGCTCGACAGTGTCGCTGAATGAACAAGTAAATTCACTGGACAATTTCGCCCAGAGAACACACAGTTTCGCTGGTCGCGAAAAACATACGGATTTGCCTAAAAATCAACCTAACAGCTTCTGATCTTACATGCAATTCATTATCTAGCATACATAGGCATTTACCAACATAAATCAGCAAGCTTTAACACCTTAAACATGCATTTTGTCATCGAATCACCCAAAATACATATAAAACCCTAAAATGGCTAAAGTAGCATAAATCTCTAACATGGTTGGATTTTAAACATAAAGTTGCTAACTTTATGATAGATCTAGCATTCCTAAGTATTATCTCAGAAGCATACAAGTTTTCATGAAGGTTTGATCATGCTTTAAGAAGAAAACACATAGAAAAGCATAAAACATAGTTTTAGGACTCACGTTTGATATCAAGAATCGATAGATGAGATGAGATGATGGTCTAGAGGCTGAGATCTTGGTCCTTGGGTGACTTTCTCGGCTGACCAGGTTCCAGAGAGGAGTGTGTGTGTTTGTGATGAAATGAGGCAAATGGAGAAACTAGGGTTTATTAAGTTTATTTATATCAGAGGCTAGTTTCGCTGGCAGTTTCGCTGGCCAGGCGAAACTAGCTATGGTCACGTGTGTCTCGAGTGATTCGGCTGGCTACCGGGCGACACTACAGTTTCGCCCGGTAGTTTCGCTGGCGACCAAAAAGACAAGTTTTCCACATAATCAAGTATTTACAATTTGTCATGCAATTCACAATACTAAGTCATGTATTTATATCACATTGCACATAAGGACAATAAATAAGCACATAACACATATGGGCAGGTTCGGTGATCAACCAAAGGTCGTGGACGTATACGGCCTAGTTTAAGCATTAGTTACTTAAGTTAACACTTATAACGTAACTAACGAATTTGTCTAACGGAAGTTAACCTTGAAATTCTCGGGTGTCACATCATTTCCCTGAAATTGAAATTTTCGTCCCGAAAATTATTCTTGTGTCGTAGCGTTCGCAGCATCAGCTGTCGTCGTTGCTATCGTCGCTGGGGAAAGAAAGCAAAAAGTTTTTAGGGTTGTCACATCCTCCTCCTGTTAAGGAATTTTGGTCCCCAAAATTAAATTATACCTTGCGTTTCCGTGGACGTTTGCTCGAACAAGTGAGGATACTTTTTCTTCATTTGATCCTCTCGCTCCCAAGTATACTCAGGTCCACGCCTTGAGTTCCATCGCACCTTGACGATCGGAATCTTGCTACGTTTGAGGGCTTTCTCCTCGCGTCCCATGATTTCTACTGGTTGCTCAATAAATCTCAGAGTGTTCGTCAATTTCCAATTCCTCCAAGGGAATTATTTCAGTGTCTTCAGCCAGACATTTCTTCAAGTTTGAGACGTGAAATACGTTGTGAACTCCATCAAGTTCGGCAGGGAGTCGTAATCGGTAGGCCACCGGGCCTACTGTCCCAATTATTTCAAACGGTCCGATGTAGCGAGGATTTAACTTTCCACGCTTTCCGAAGCGTACCACACCTTTCCAGGGGGATACCTTCAATAACACTTTGTCGCCTACCTCGAACTTCAAAGGTTTACGGCGTTTGTCGGCATAACTCTTTTGTCTGTCACGTGCTGCGGCTATCCGTTTTCTGATTTGAATTATTCGTTCGGTCGTATCATGAATGAGTTCCGGTCCAGTGATTCCTTTCTCACCCGTTTCAGCCCAACACACGGGCGATCTACATTTTCTGCCATAAAGTGCTTCAAAAGGTGCAGCACCTATACTTGAATGATAACTATTGTTGTAGGAGAACTCCACCAACGGAAGGTGAGCCTCCCAGTCTTTACCAAAGTCGAGAACGCAGGCTCGGAGCATGTCTTCAAGAGTCTGAATAGTTCGTTCCGTCTGACCGTCGGTCTGCGGGTGATAAGCTGTACTCATATCCAGTCTGGTTCCCAATGCTTCTTGCATAGATTGCCATAGTCGGGAAGTAAATCGAGGATCTTTGTCGGAGATAATAGTCTTAGGCACTCCATGCCGTGCCACGATTCGGTCAATGTACAGTTTCGTTAACTTGTCCATATTATCAGTTTCCTTTATCGGGATAAAATGTGCAGATTTGGTTAACCGATCAATGATAACCCAAATCGCATCTGGTCGATTCGATCGATGAGGTAATCCCGTTACAAAATCCATGGAGATATCCTCCCATTTCCATTCTGGGATCTTTGGTTGCTGTAATAAACCAGCGGGCTTTTGGTACTCGACCTTAACCCTTGAACATGTCAAACACTTAGCCACATATCGCGCTATGTCGGCTTTCATGTTCGGCCACCAATAGAGATTCTTCAAGTCTTGGTACATTTTATCCGATCCAGGGTGTACCGAATACCTTGACTTGTGGGCCTCGTCCATCACGAGCTCACGGAGATTTCCAAGCAGAGGAACCCAAATTCTGTCATTATAATACCTGATTCCA
This sequence comes from Deinandra increscens subsp. villosa, assembly GCA_039602395.1. Taxonomy (NCBI): domain Eukaryota; kingdom Viridiplantae; phylum Streptophyta; class Magnoliopsida; order Asterales; family Asteraceae; genus Deinandra; species Deinandra increscens. The sequence goes on from JBCNJP010000023.1 coordinate 52,541,768, forward strand.
TCAGTCTTAACCTCAGAGTGACCATCTATACCACGCAGTGCTTCAGCTGCGAAGTTTTCTTCTTTCAGAGCTTCTTGTTGGGCATCGTGAATTCGATCCGGCAATCCCGTGTGAATAGTAAGTTGCAGCGCTCGTACCCTTCGAGGCTTTTCATACTCTTTCCGACTTAAAGCATCAGCCACAACGTTGGCTTTTCCAGGATGATACTTAATCGCTAAGTCATAATCATTTAATAACTCGATCCATCTTCGTTGTCGCATGTTGAGATCCTTTTGTTCGAAGATGTGTTGTAAGCTCTTGTGGTCAGTAAATATTGTGCACTTTGTTCCATAGAGGTGGTGTCTCCAAATCTTAAGTGCATGGACAACGGCTCCTAATTCCAAATCATGAGTCGTGTAGTTCTTTTCAGTATCCTTTAGTTGCCTGGACCCATAGGCAATTACCTTGTCTCGTTGCATCAACACACAACCAAGTCCTTGAATCGATGCATCGCAGTAAACCACAAAGTCGTCAATTCCATCAGGTAACGCGAGAATTGGAGCTGAACATAACATATCCTTAAGAGTCTGAAACGCTCGTTCTTCCTTTTCACCCCATCTATATTGCACTCCTTTGTGCGTTAAAGCTGTCAAGGGTTGAGCCAACTGCGAGAAACCCTTGATGAATCTTCGATAGTATCCGGCAAGTCCCAAAAATTGTCGGATTTCAGTCGGCGCTCTTGGGGTAGGCCAATTCTTGATAGCTTCCACTTTTGCTGGGTCGACATGAATTCCATTCTGATCGACAATGTGTCCAAGGAACTGGACTTCGCGAATCCAAAAATCGCATTTCGAAAACTTAGCATAAAGCTGTTCCTTACGGAGTAATTCCAAAATCAGTCGCAGATGCTCCTCGTGTTCCTCCTTCGTCTTGGAGTAGATCAAAATATCATCAATGAAAACTATCACAAACTTATCGAGGTACGGCTTGCACACTCGATTCATCAGATCCATAAATACGGCAGGTGCATTGGTTAGCCCAAACGGCATAACCAGGAACTCGTAGCGACCATATCGAGTCCTAAAAGCAGTCTTGGGGACATCTTCATCTCGAACGCGAAGTTGGTGATATCCAGATCGTAGATCAATCTTTGAGAAGTAACTGGAACCTTGTAGCTGATCGAAGAGATCGTCGATTCGAGGAAGCGGATATCGATTCTTGATTGTAACCTTGTTAAGCTCTCGGTAGTCGATACACATGCGGAACGTTCCATCCTTCTTCTTGACAAATAACACTGGTGCTCCCCATGGAGATGAACTCGGACGAATAAACCCTTTGTCGAGTAGCTCTTGAAGTTGCGAGGAAAGTTCGTTGAGTTCACTTACTGCCAAACGATAAGGTGCGCGTGCTATCGGAGACGCTCCAGGAACTAAATCGATTCCAAACTCTACTTGTCGAAATGGAGGCAAACCAGGCAGATCTTCAGGAAATACATCTTGGAAATCGCGAACTATCGGGTAGTCGTTGATTCTGCGCTCGGGAAGTGTCGAATCGGTGACGTTTGCAAGAATCGCGAAGTGACCTTTACGAAGGCACTTTTGAGCTTTGAGAAACGAAATAATACCAGTCACTGCTCCACCCTTTTCACCTTGAACCGTTAACACTTTGCCGTCTTCGAGCGGAATACGAACCACTTTTTCTTTACATAAGATTTCAGCTCGATTCTCAGATAACCAATCCATTCCTACTATAACGTCAAAACTACCAATCGGGAAAGGCATAAGATCAATTCCTAATGTATGGCCCGCTAGTTCTAGTCTACAGTCCTTAACTATCTGAGTCGTATCATGGAGTTTGCCGTTTGCTAGTTCCACCACATATTTAGCATCTAAGTCGATCGGTTTAGCATTAATCAGTCTAGCAAACTTAGTGGAAATAAAACTTCTTTCAGCACCAGAATCAAATAAAACAGTAGCAAAGAAACCATTAAGTATAAATTTACCGTTAATCACGTTGGCGTCATTGCGAGCTTCACCCTGACCCATGACAAAAGCTCGACCTCTACCATTTCCACCATTTCCGTTTCCACCATTACCATTTCCACCGTTACCATTCCCGCCGTTGTTCCCCTGGTTACCGTTCCCTTGTCTTCTCAGCTGAGGGCAGTCTCTTTTAATGTGGCCTTGAGCACCACACTCAAAACAGCCACGGGCTCCCCCATTGTTGTTGTTCTGGTTCTGACCGTTGTTGTTCCCATTTCCCCGATTGTTCCCATAGTTGTTGTTTCCATGATTGTTGTTGTTCCTTCTGGGGCGGTTTTGTTGCTCGGGTAGAATTGCCCAACAATCTTTTGCTTCATGGCCTCCCTTACCGCACCTTTCACAGCTCAGGTTCTTTCTGCAAATACCAGCATGGTGTTTCCCGCATTTGTTACACAAGGGTAGGTTACCCTTGTAGTTGCCTTGACCATTTCCGCCCTGGCGGTAGTTACCACTGTTATTCCCGGACCTCTTGCTTTGGCCTTGGGAGTTGAAAGACCTCCCAGTGCTGTTACCCACACTTTGAATATTCATAGAGTTCTCAGGAGCTTCATCATCAGCCTTTCTCTTGCCACTCAAGGCAGTCTTTTCAGTGACTCTTGCAGGAAGTGTACCCTTCTCGACCTCGTGATCAGTAAGTTTATGAGCCAGACGAATGCCTTGCTGCACGGTTGTGGGGTTGCTGGCAGTCACGAATCCCTTGATCTGAGGCGCGAGACCTTCCAGATAACGCTCAATGCGTTTGAACTCAGCATCGACCATTGTGGGGCACAAGACCTCATACTCATGATATCGTGCAGTGTACTGCTCGACTTCAGACCCAATCATCTTCAGATTCAAGAATTCGCCTTCTAGCTTCTTTACTTGGTCACGGGGACAGTACTCCTCCATAATCAGTTCCTTAAATGCTGCCCACTGCATGTTATTAGCCGCGTCTAGCCCAACCATCAGGATTTCAGCGTTCCACCAGGAGAGTGCAGCTCCTTCGAAGGTACCAGTAGCAAACTTTACCTTGCTTTCAGCTGGGCAATTACACATGGAGAAAACCTTTTCAGACTTCTCAATCCATCTGAGGAGTCCTACAGCTCCTTCTTCGCCGGAGAATGTCATCGGCTTGCAGTCCATGAAGGACTTGAATGTGCAGTGGTGGTGGTTTCCTGATGCATAAATAGTTCGGATTTTAAAATTAAACAGGTCATGATATAATCGCTTTGTGCCTTAACCGGCATAATAATTACCCTGTGCGGCATATGCAGCTTGGACGGCTGCCACCGCGGCTTGCACATGTTCGTTAATCATTGCTTGCAGCTGTGCAGGCATCATGTTTATGTTGCCTCTTCCGTTTCCTCTTCCAGACATTTTGCTGAACAGTTAAAGTAGCCAATGTTCAGTCTCAGTTATATTTTATACATATCCCATAATATGTATATTAGCCAGTTCCCGTTATCCCTCTATTAGTCCAGAAAAAAAAAAATTTGTGCATAATCGAGGCGTCGTCGGAGAACGTCGTAAGTCGTAAGTAGCTATCGTCGAAGGTCGGCTTCCCATAAAGTCACCGTCGGCGTAGTCGTCGTGGTAGAAATCAGGACGTAACATGTAGCGTCGTTTCGTTGTCGCTTTCCCCAGAGTAGTGTGCGTATTCGCGGTCGCATTTCGTATTCGTGTGTGAAAATTTCCTAAGGTCTTCCGTTAGACTACTTAGACACGGTCTATATATATACTTATATATATATATATATACATATATCTGTACGTACTAAGCTTTTTCTTACACAGCAGAGCGAGTATCCCAGGTTGGCACGTAAAAATTTTGTCTTTGGGAATTTGTTTATTCGTTTTGTAACCAAGGTTTTCAAGTTGCAGTTTCCAAATCGTTTTCAAAAATGATTCCAGTTCTCTGCAACTTATGGCTCTGATACCAATCTGTCACACCCCCAAAATACCACTAACGGAGTTTATACCGTTAAGGGGCGCGACTAGACCAGGATCCACAACCATTAGTTACAAATACTAAACGAATCAAAGTAAAGTCCAAACACATATCATAAAATAAAGTTTCACAAATACGCAGCGGAATAATATCAGTCCTTTAGCACTAACCACGTGCTTTACAAAGTTAACATTTTAAATTCCCGATTTAGTTTAATCAAAAACAAAGGTCTTCAAGTGCCATGCCAACCTCCAGTGGATACTCCTTAGCGATCTGCAAAAGTTTAAACCACGCAAGTGTCAACCTAACGGTTGGTGAGTTCACAGTGGGCTTGTCATGCATTGGCCCGGTCTCATAATCATAATTCGTGTCAAGACATACTTACAAAGTGTTTAGTAGTGAAAAGCAATGCTCGTAATTATATCTCAGTTTATAAATGATTTGTCCGTGACCTACGTCATCGGGTATGTACTAGTTCCGTAAAGTTAAAGGACTCAACCGATATCGCGGGTAGCTAATCCGTTGTTCCATGCTCTAAGGAAGTTTGTACCAAAGCTGACTTATTTTGTGGGGGCCGAGCCATCCCGTACGGTGCGGACCTACGTCATCGCGGTTTTTGCCTCCCCCGTGTCCTCCCCGGGACCACGGTCAAATAGGCTGATATTGTTCCTCCGTGCACTTCCCGTGCCACGGGGCGGAGTTTGTCAAACTCCAGTAGATCTACCCAACATCCCCTCGCTTTACAATTAATGGCACAATTTAGTTGAGGACTTTTAAGTTATAAGGCATCCTTAGAAAACATGTGATATCATGTGGTTCAGACTTTAACCTACACTAGCCATATTAAAACGGTTTACTTTGGATTCTCATGAATCCCTAAAACATTTTCAGTTTTCTTTTCAGAAACAGTTTGTTTAAGTACGCAAGCGTTTCCCATAAAACACTTCAGTTCATCAAGTGGGTGCCGAGCATTCCCGAGTTCTCATGAATTTGTCAGCATTGTTTTTCGTTAAGTTATTCGGTGTGGCCCAAACAGGCTCACGGTAAACGGGTTAGTGACACTCACCTTGGGTTGCACTGCTACACTTGCTAAGTATCCAAGTTATGTTTGCTTAACGAAGACCTAGAACATGTTTAGGTCTAAAGTATTAGTTTCGTGTCTAATCTTCACTAAACGTCACTATGGCCCATAACATAGCACGTCGCAACTATGACTCGACATACCGACACACGACACCGATGGTTGATCATAAACAAGGGTTCATATATATCAGGAATTGAAGCATGTATCATCATGGCATAATCATGTAAGTCATGGCATAACACTTACGCAAATTTCACAAGTTTGGTTTTCAGGTCAGGTCTTAGTTTCGCTAGCACAGTTTCGCTAGGCAGTTTCGCTGGGTGCACGGGCAGCACTTTCGCTAGGCAATGCCCAGTGACACAGTTTCGCTAGGCTAGTTTCGCCCAAAACTGCTGACGCAGTTTCGCTAGCCTAGTTTCGCAGGGAAACTGGTTTGAACTTTCGTTCAGGTATTTCGCTCGGTAGTTTCGTTCGAGCTGGTCGGGTCAGTTTCGCTAGCACACTATAGTTTCGCTCGACAGTGTCGCTGAATGAATAGGTAAATTCGCTGGACAATTTCGCCCAGAGAACACACAGTTTCGCTGGTCGCGAAAAACATACGAATTTGCCTAAAAATCAACCTAACAGCTTCTGATCTTACATGCAATTCATTATCTAGCATACATAGGCATTTACCAACATAAATCAGCAAGCTTTAACACCTTAAACATGCATTTTGTCATCGAATCACCCAAAATACATATAAAACCCTAAAATGGCTAAAGTAACATAAATCTCTAACATGGTTGGATTTTAAACATAAAGTTGCTAACTTTATGATAGATCTAGCATTCCTAAGTATTATCTCAGAAGCATACAAGTTTTCATGAAGGTTTGATCATGCTTTAAGAAGAAAACACATAGAAAAGCATAAAACATAGTTTTAGGACTCACGTTTGATATCAAGAATCGATAGATGAGATGAGATGATGGTCTAGAGGCTGAGATCTTGGTCCTTGGGTGACTTTCTCGGCTGACCAGGTTCCAGAGAGGAGTGTGTGTGTTTGTGATGAAATGAGGCAAATGGAGAAACTAGGGTTTATTAAGTTTATTTATATCAGAGGCTAGTTTCGCTGGCAGTTTCGCTGGCCAGGCGAAACTAGCTATGGTCACGTGTGTCTCGAGTGATTCGGCTGGCTACCGGGCGACACTACAGTTTCGCCCGGTAGTTTCGCTGGCGACCAAAAAGACAAGTTTTCCACATAATCAAGTATTTACAATTTGTCATGCAATTCACAATACTAAGTCATGTATTTATATCACATTGCACATAAGGACAATAAATAAGCACATAACACATATGGGCAGGTTCGGTGATCAACCAAAGGTCGTGGACGTATTCGGCCTAGTTTAAGCATTAGTTACTTAAGTTAACACTTATAACGTAACTAACGGATTTGTCTAACGGAAGTTAACCTTGAAATTCTCGGGTGTCACAAACACTCACAGGCTCAGCCTTGAAATGGTTGAGGAGTATTCCACCCTTTTCAATCACATCTTTTTCTCATTTAATTAACTTATTCAATTAACAATTTTCTTGTAGTCGCAGTTTTGAAAAACTAACGAGTGATCTTTACAAGGTTACCCAGAATGCTAACGAATCTCTCAAGGATTATGTAAACATGTTTTGTTATACCCTGAATTCTGACCCTAATTTTTACTAATAACCTCCGACAGTTTAGGACCCCTGGATGTCAAGCATACAGGGACTGTGCTTTCGTTAACATAACCCAACATTTCTGCTTATGTTTTAAGTAACGACTGTCCTAGGATGTAATGTACTCTGAATCTATCTATCTACTTAATCCCAGCATGCACGGATACCCTGCATGCTAGGACGACATTACTAATCTTTCTCTTTGATTCTGTGTGAATAAGCCAGGAACGAGAAGGAAGATAAAGGTCATGTTGACCTAGTCAAAGTCAGAAGCACGTGTGGAAAAAGAGATCCCTGGAAGCTCAGAAGTTCAGTTAGGCTTATCTATGTATTTAAACGCGGCATAAGTTTTATTTTAAACACTAGCGATCACTTGTACTCACACTAGCACTTAGCAAGCAAGCCACAAACACTTGTATTCGAATTACTTTACGTGGAAATAAATGGGCAACGTGTGTTATCGTTACCAAGGGGTTTTTTATGCCGGCGGCCTTTGGAGACATCCAAGGGTTAAGGGCATTCCCCCCTTCCAAATCTCGGTATCTTTGACAACATTCAGGGAAGTTGTTACTTGTGTTTCCATTCATTTCATTTAAACCTTGGATTTTAACCAACAAACTTGATTTTATAAACTTTACATCCAGGACACCATACCGCACAAATGAATTTGGTTACTTAATTTTGTCTCATAATTTTTAGCCAAAACAATTTGGCGCCCATCGTGGGGCAATTGGTACCTATATTTTTCCAAACTCTTAGATTTATTTTGAACTTGATTTTTACAAAAATATATCAAAAAATGGAAACCCAACCAAGTACATCGAATGCAACTACCCCTGCAAGCATTCTACCACAACCAGCACAATTCTTCCTCATCCACCGCCGCGGGTCACCACGTCAACGACCACTACCGTGAACCGCAACACTAGCAGGGCTACCAATCAGGGTGTCACAAGGACGGTACGTGGTGGAGAGATTCCACTAATGGTCTCTAATGAAGAACTCCTTACCATGTTCACAAAAGTACAGAAGTATATAGAGCAACAACAGAAAGTGAACCAGGATATGTTTAGAGAGGTAGCCAGGCTAAGGTCGGAAATGAATAGGGTGGATCATACACCCGTGTCTCCTGTCCAAGCCAGAAGGCTACAATACGGTAGTCCGGGAAAGGGTCTACTCTAGCAGATGACATTCAAATCGTTGATACGAGGCCTGTATATGCTACTGCTTATACTACCTTGTCCGACAGACCCAGGATGTCAACATTCATGGAATCTGCCGCGAATCCTGGGGGCACCACTACCCAGGATGCTGGTTACGTCCTTGGAACCCCTAATCTCAATGCTCATACTAATGAATCTGTGCAGGATACAGGTTTAAGTCCAGCAGTGGCAAGGGAACTTAAAAAATTGAAAGATATGATCTCGAGTGTTCCTGGAGTGGTCCAGCCTATCCCTGAAGTAGCACCATCGAGTCATCGACTCTTAAGGTTTTCTCCCCCAATATGTGACGTGGAATTACCCAAGAGGTTTCAGACTCCTAGTATGAAACTGTACGATGGCACAACTGATCCAAAGGAAAACGTTGCTCAGTATATGGAGAGAATGGAGGTGATGTACATGCCCCTGATATCAAGGAGGCATCCCTATGTAAAGGTTTTGGGTCAACACTCACAGGCTGAGCATTCCACCTTATTATAGCCCATCCTTTTCTCTTTTAATTAACTTATTCAATAACCAATTTTCTTGTAGTCGCAGTTTTCAAAAACTGACGAGTGACCTTTACAGGGTTACCCAGAATGTTAACGAATCTCTCAGGGATTATGTAAACAGGTTTGGCAAGGAGACCTTGGATATCCCCAATATGGACATGGCTACTGTTGTCCAAGCATTCAAGATTGGCCTCAAGAAGGACTCGCCCTTCTATCAAGATCATGTAATGAACCCCTATCACAGGCTTGATGAAATAAGGCATAGGGCCCTACGACCCATCAGGCTAGAAGAGGATAGGAAAATACATGAAAAAGCGGACGTTGTCCTAGGATACGGCTCTTCTAACAGGAAATCAGAACCGGCAGATCCAAGGTCCCAGAGGCCTAAACCCTATTCCAAACCCAGAGGCATAGGGCCCTACGACGAGGATGATGAAGACTATCCTACTTTTAATTGTTATACCCTGAATTCCGGCCCTAATTTCACTAATGCTTTTTGACAGGTTTGGACCCCTTGATGTCGAATATCAAGGGACTGCGCAATTGACTTATCGGTACCCAGGGTTCTCATGTTTATATTATTCTTTATTTAATTACTGTCCTAGGATGTAATGAATCTAGGGTTTATTTGTCTGTACTATCTGATCCCAGTATGCATGGGTACCCAGCATGCTGGGGTGATGTTACTAATCTTTTCTTTGACTCCATGTGATCAAGTAAGGTACGAAAGCATGCATAACGGTCATATGAACTCAGTCAAAGCTGGAACACGTGTGGAAATGAAAACTCGTCGCCATGTTCGGTCAAATAATGGCCAGAATTCGTTGGAAGGGCAATCCAAAGAATCTCGGAGTTATATTTAGGGATTATCTTGTATTTAAAGGCATCTTAGGGTCTACTTTTTCACTTAAGTTCACCTGTATTCGCACTCAGTCACTTAGAAATCAGTTGCAAACCTCCGTAATCGAACATACTTTTGTGCAATAAATAGGCAACGTGTGTTATCGTTGCCGAAGGGGTTTTTTATGCCGGCAATCCTTGAAGACATTCAAGGATTAAGGGATTTTCCCCCTTTCAAATCTCGCTGTCTTTAGTTGCATTCAGGGAAGTTGTTGTTTGTGTTTCCATACATTTTCATCTTGTTATGGGTCAGGTTCCAGGCGCCCTGCTGAGAAGCTCGATCATACAGGAATCCGGGAATCCCAAGGATTCTCGACAGGTTATGTTACTTGTTATTTATTTAAATATCTTTACTCGCTAATAGCCACGTGATTAATTTCAATCGCAGGTAAACAAGGTCTAACCTCCCTAAAGAACCGGTCAATTAGGGCTGACATGGCACGAACGAACGTGGACGAGGTGGTGGATTTCCTCAAACGGCTCGTGAACATGGTCAAGAGGATCCCTGATTTTTCGGATAGTTAGTTTATTCTCTTTGTAACTATAAATAAGACATGATCGAATTAGGAAAACACACAACACACAGCACTCCGAATACTGTAACACTTAGCACTCGATCATCGTCTTCATTATTGTAATCGGATTCTTGATTTATAAAAGCTTTAGGTAGCAGGCGCTTTGAGCCGGCTCCCGAGGTTTTTACTGGGATTCTCAGAGGCAACTCTCAGGATTCCGGGTTTCCCTCGTATATCATCGTGTCACTTGCACTACTTTTACTTTGCTTTTGAACCAGATTTCTTAGCACCTCACCCCACATTCTAAGTTTGGAATACGAGATTGCCTTGTGCAATTTTTGACCAAAACACATCTAACCTTGGATATTTGCTCACAAACTTGATTTCCGAAAACTTACATCCAGGGCACCATACCTCACAAACTAATTTGGTTACTTAATTCACTTGCATAATTTTTTACCAAAACAATTTGGCGCCCACCATGGGGTAAATGGTGTCAATATTTTTCCAAACTCTTTACAAAGATCTATCAAAAAATGGCAACACAACCGAGTACCTCGAATGCGACAACCCCTGCAAACACTTCTACTACAACCAACATTGTGCTGCCTCCTCCACCACCACGGGTTACCTTGACAACAACTGATCCTGTGAACCGCAACACTAGCAGAACCACCACTCAAGGGATCACAGGATCAGGACGTGCTGGAGAGATCCCAATAATGGCTTCCAACGAGGAACTCCTTTCCATCTTCGCAAAATGAAAAAGCATATAAGGAACGATTCTATGGATGAGACAGAAGTTTTGTCATATATTGTGTTGAAAGGTTACGTAAACCAAAGGAGTATAGAAACGATTAAGCTCCAGGGGAGGTCGGACAGAACCTACCCTCTCAACACATTGATCGGAAAGACACTGGACAGAAAACTTACAAAGAAATACAAAGATGAAACTATTTATACTATTCATTCTTGTCCGAACTGGGTAACCTCCGAACTCTGTCCGAGCTTCCTCCGAACTTGGAGTTCGGACCACCTTCGGACACCGCCGAACACATAGTTCGGCTAGAGTTCGGACCACAGTTTATGTCTCCGTCAACTCAGTCTGTTTGACAATTCGAACAGTAACGGCCACACAAGGTTCATGCATCAACACAAAAGTACAACAATATATGGAGCAACAAAAGAAAGTGAACCAGGATATGTACGGAGAGGTAGCCAGGCTAAGGCCAGAAATCAATAGGGCGGATCATACACCAGTATCTCCTGTCCAGGCTAGAAGGCTACAATACAACAACCCTGGAAATGAGTCTAGCTTGGCAGACGAAGTTCGAACAATAGAACCGAGATCCACACTTCCTGCTTATACTACCCTGGCCGACAGGCCCAGGATGTCCACATTCAGGGACTCCGGTGTGAATCCTGGGGGAACAACTACCCAGGATACTGGTAACATCGTTGAAATTCCTAACCTTAATGCCCATACTAACGAATCTGTACAGGATGCAGGTGTAAGCCCAGCAGTAGCCAAGGAACTCAAGAAATTAAAGGAGATGATCTCGAGTGTGCCAGGAGTAGTTCAACCTATCCCTGAAGTAGCACCATCGAGTCACCGACTTTCAAGGTTCTCTCCCCCGATATGTGAGGTGGAAATACCCAAGAAGTTCCAGACTACCAGCATGAGACTATACGGCGGCATAACAGATTCGGAGGAACACGTGGCTCAGTATATGGAAAGAATGGAGGTGATCTACATGCCCCCTGATATCAAGGAGGCATGCTTGTGTAAAGGTTTTGGTTCAACACTCACAGGTTCAGTTCTGAAGTGGTTGATGAGTATTCCACCCTTTTTTATTCCATCTTTCTCTCAATTAATTAACTTGTTAAATAACCAATTCTCTTGCAGTCGTAGCTTTGAGAAACTAACAAGTGATCTTTACAGGGTTACCCAGAATGATAATGAGCCTATAAGAGATTATGTAAATAGGTTTAGGAAGGAGACCCTGGATATCCCCAACATGGATATGGCCACAGCCGTCCAGGCATTCATGATGGGACTTAAGAAAGATTCAACTTTCTATCAAGATCTCATAATGAACCCTTGTCACAGGCTTGATGAAGTAAGGCATAGAGCCCTGCGATTCATCAGACTTGAAGAGGACAGGAAGATAGAGGTGAAAGCCGACGTTGGCCCAGGATACGGCTCTTCCAACAGGAAATCCAAGGCAGCACATCCAAGGTCCCAGAGGCCTAAAGCCTATTCCAAACGCGATAATCCAAGGGTTAATAGGGTTGACCAGGGTGAAGACGAGGATGACAAAGAATATCCTACTTTTAATGAATTTTGCTTTGCTACTGACATTGTAGGTGTGATTAACGCTATGCAGGACTTGGGGGACAAACAAGCATCCTGGAAAGATAAGTCCAAATGGTGTGCAGACCACGTTTGGTCATTTAACTAAGGATTGTATAGCTATGCGCAAGAAAATCAGCTATCTGCTGAGCAAAGGCTTCCTGAAAGAACTCTTGGGGAGGAAAAGAGACAGATACAGGGGCGTGGACCAGTCTGTGAAATCCATAGGAACTGACCAGACCCCGGATGCAGAGAGATCAAGCGGACATCCTGAGCGGGCAGCATCCCCATCTCCGGATGCAAAGGTAATCTATTTTATTTCTGGTGGATCTGATATATGTGATACTTCTTATTCTACAGCTAAAAGGCACGCAAGGGAAACCAAATCAGATATACCCAGGAAATTTGTCAAAGCCTTAATACAAGCAGATGTTAAGGATGTTACCTTCGGTGAAGATTGCAGGTGCAACGTCATGGACCCTCACCATGATGGGCTCGTGATTACCCTCTACATAGCCAACCATTTCATAAAGAGGATCCTGATTGACGGGGGCAGTTTTGTCAAAATTATTCAGCTTGAAACACTGACAAAAATGGGGACACCCCAGGATGAAGTGATCGCCAAATCCACGGTTCTTGTGGGTTTCAGTGGGGAAACAAAGAAGACCCTGTGGGAAGTCAAACTACCAGTTTACGTGGAGGGAGTGAACTCGATGCAACATTTTTGTGTAATGGATGCGCCGTCCGGATACAACATCATCCAGGGCAGAGCCTGGATTCACGACATGAAAGTTTTTCCCTCTACGTATCATCAGTGCGTCAAACTGCCCACACCCTGGGGAGTGGTTACCATCGACAGTGACCAACAGGAGGCAAAATATTGTTACACTTCAGCCATGAAGATTTCAGCCAAAGCCTGTCAAGGATAGGAATTAAAGAAAAAGGCCAGGGATGTCCTAGAAGCAAGGGAACAGGACGTAAAACAAGTAGTCGTAGACCCTATGCATGCTCGGAAAAAAGTACTGATTGGTACTAACATCCCTGGTCCCATTGAAGAAGAACTGGTGAAATTTCTCCGCTCTAAGATGACAACATTCGCATAGAGCACGGAAGACATGACAAGTATATCAAAAAAAATTATAACACATAAACTTGGCATTGATCCTTCTTATAGGCCCGTGCATCAAAAGAGGAGAAAATATGCCCCTGAAAAGCATGTGATAATTCAAGAGGAAGTAGACCGTTTACTGAAGAACAAGATGATTAGGTGGAAATGTATGAGCATCGGATCGTCTACTCGATCTAGCTAATCGGACATCGAAACATAATTAACCGATTGTTTTATTGATCAAAATGAACAATTACAATCAGTAAAACACTCAGAAACACAACACAGAGAAACACCTTGAACACACACACTTAAGAAATCTCACACGCTCAGAACTCTACAAATACAAAGACCAGTCACCTATATATACCCGTTGGTCCGAGCTTCGGCCGAACCTCAGGTTCGGCCAGTCCGAACTTCAGGTTCGGACCTAGTTCGGCCAGACCTAGTTGACTTGATCTTGTACTGTCTTGATACTTCACACGACGCACATATCAAGTATCAACAAACTCCCCCTCGTCATGTGCAGTATCTCTCCAACATCATCAACATTGTATCTTCATTCAAGCTCCCCCTCAAGTGTATAATCCGTTCGTTCAATGAAATAAATCTTCAAACAAACTCCTCCTCAACTCGATCGTAGCTTGATCTTGAATACTTGATGACATTTTAGTGTATCTCTGGTCTTTCATCAACATCTTCAGAAGACTTGAAGTTGTGATATCTTGCACATAGCAACCTGCTCAATCATTTTAAAATAATCCTGGCGCAAAACGTCTCTTCGAGACTCCAAGATATGATTTTGAAAATGATTTGAATCACGCGTTGATCAGATCGATAATAAAGCAGAAACAAAATCTTTTTGATTTTTCAAAGTTTATGCTAAAACACACCAAAAATCTTTTTGTTCTTTTCTGAAATGAAATGTAATTGCAATACAAAATCAAACACTATTTTTGGTATGAGAAAGATCACTATATGGGATCATATTGAACATAACGCACTGAACTGCATTTCAATTTCAATTAATCGAAGCACATAAGTCAAGCTGATTGCTGGTATAATTTGTCCAACTTAAACTCAGGTAGAATCATACTCATAACATCTGGATATGTTAAGGTATTGATTAGATTTGCATTGACCAGTGTATCCCACACTATCAGACATAATCAGACATTTTCAACTTTTCTTTTCTTTTTCCTTTTGTGTGACAGCATCTGTGATTTTTCACAATGCAAAGTATTTTCATGATATAGTCAACTGTGTTCCATGAAAAAAGAAATAAGAACGTTAAATCGTCTACCTTAAGGTCGATCTTTCGATACGCAGATAAGGCCTCGGATTTAACAAAATAAGAAAATAAAACAAGTTGAAATTGTATAACCCAACAACAATCAGGTCGGTACTCCCGTACACGCAGAGAAAGTCCGATGAGTTATACGAAACACCAAAGAAAATAAAGCAGAACGTCAAACGAACAACGATCATGTCGATCTTCCGATACGCAGAGAAAGTCCGATCGTTTGACAAAATAAAGAAAATCAAACAAGTTTAAATCTTTGCAAAATGAACACATGTATACACAGTGACTTCTCATTTTGAATTTCACACTTATTTTTCTTTTTGTGTCATGACATATGCATCAAGATGTTATCCACAAGGTCAAGCATTAGTATGTAGTGTATAACACATCTGAATACTTTCTGATTTGCCGAGCCTACCAAGCATATCAAACAGTGATCTTATGGCCCTTTCATCTACTCTATCCATGAGTCAGATACGTAAGTCAATGTACCATCATTTCCCAATGATCAATTTCTCATAATTTTATATATTTAGCATGTATTCACCTTCCTTCATTATATATTTGGCATGTATTCACTTTCTCCCCATAACATGCATTTTCTCAATTACCCCCCCCCCCTTAAAATGAAAACTCTTTTTTTGGATTTTCATTTTACACAAAAACAAGACTCTATTTTTGGGTTTGGATTAAGAAAAATTGTCAGGACCAAATTTGAGCCTTTACTCATCCAATACACAGATTCAAGTGCGGAAATCATGAATCCATGATCAAATCATAGTGTTTGCTTGTTGAAATCCTTAGATTTCGCCTCTGAAACTCAAGAACTTGAGGGTTTTCACACACAAGTGCTCTCTATCTTCAAACAGCCGTCCAAGAGTTTTTTTAGGGTTATTCTAGAGTGGCTATTTATACTAGAGAGAGCACAGGTCGTGATTGTGCTGAAATCAAGAGAATGTTATTGAAGTTAGTGAAATTTATGACATCAGACAGACGAGATCGCCAAGAACAACATTGAAGTCGCCAAGACTAAAATGAAGTCGCCAAGGCTGGTTGGTGACCTCGCCAAGGCTTGGTGAGGTCGCCAACCTTGGTGAGGTCGCCAAGGGTTGGCGAGGTCGCCAAGGGCACAAGTCCAAATCGCCAAGTACAACTTCAAGTCGCCAAGATTCTTGGTGAGGTCGCCAAGAATCTTGGTGAGGTCGCCAAGGAAGTCCAGAAATCACTAAGTACGCTCCGGAAACGTCAATTATCATTATTGAATCATCAAGGATTGTTATTACAAAGACACAATCAATTATTAGCATTTACCAAGTAACTTATCATGAAATGACCTAGATCTTGGATACTGACAATCACATTGCAATTGAAATGTACTAAGGCAATATCTCCAATATCCATAATCAACACAAGCTAAGACATTTAGTCATGATATACAAAACATCAAACACTTGAATGATTTAGATAAACATTAGGATAATTGATCAAGTACAAGATACAAGCATAAGTGAAAGTTATACACATGAACACAAAACCAAAGGATGCTATGTTTGAGTTGCCACCAACCCTATAAAGTTCTTACAAATTCCCCCTTTGGTGGTAATACAAACATAAAACTAAAAATAGACAACTATCTAAGTTGACCAAGCAGCTTCAGCAAGAATCTCCAGTACTTTCGTGCAAGGTTCCTGTAACGATCATCAAGGCAGACAATCTGTGCATCGTACAGAATCCATAGATCTTCTCGCGCAAACTTCTTCAAGTCAGAATAGTGCCACATTTCAATCACCCTTTCACTACCCCGAGAGAGATAGCAGATTCCACGACCACCCATGGCCCAGTATTTCAAGGTACTTAGGCTTTCCGTCTTCATCTTCCTAGCAGCAATACACTCCCAACACCACCATCTTAGAAACAAACCAAAGTAGTTTGCATCCACTATCTCATATGGCCTAAGCCTTCGAGGGATGGTGTCAAGGCGACTATAGAATAACCACTTTAAGTAGCTTCGATGCAGTAGTCTTAGTTCGATTGCTGCGAAGAGTCTTATATGTGCAGCCGTCTTCCCTTTCAATAACCAGCTCATGAGTATCACCACTGTAGTACCAACAAGTTATAGGATTGCTCTTCTGATCTCCTTTTATTTTCTTTGTGACCAAATCTTTGCTGATACTTTTATACATAACTTTGTGAGGGACTTCAGCTCTTTGCCTTCTGAAGGTCTTGTATTTCTTCTTTTCAATCTTGATGGGACGATTTGAGCTCACATTATAGATGGCCCTTATTTGATCCTCAGCGTCTCTGCCTACTGGATCATTTGAGTGATTTATCAGTGGACGCCATCTGAGCTGCTTCAACTCCCAAGAAAACAGATTTAGAAGATCCTTTATTTTGGCAAAGAATTGAACGAAACCATTTCTGCGCTTGACAATGAATGCCTTGAATTCATGATCGTATTTCCACCCAAGAATCTTCATTCCATCATCTGATTCAACGTTTGGAGGCATATCTTTAAGCTTCTTAGCAGTAAACTGCACTAAGGCTTTTCGATAGGGTTCCATCTCCTTCCATTCGTCGACCAAAGTAGGAGCTTCTTTCTTTCGGTGTTCCTCCACTCTTTTAGCTTCACGTTCATCCTGCTGACGCTTTACTTTCTTATTTTCTTCGATAATATGTTCTTTGACCATGGTTCGTAGACCGGGGATTTGCTTTCTGCTGTAGCTTTTACGAGCATATCCCCTTAAGTCTAGAAAGTCTTGTAATTCTCTCTTGTTCATTTTATTTACTTCAAGCGTAGCAGTAGCTGGACTGGGTGGAGGTGAAAACCGATCAAAAATCTCAGGAGGAGGAGGCATGTATTGTGCGTGCATCTCGCGAATCTTCTCCCTCAGATTATCATTGAACTGAACATATTCAAACTTCTTGTCTGTATCAGCAAAAGGATTTACACGAGGATCAGTGAGCTTCTCTGCCAGTTTGTAATTGTACAGATGTTTATCCATGTCTTGCTCATCGGTATACAGTTCCACTAGCTGTGACTCTGTGAGATTCATCAGGTAGGATAAGGGAATCCCACGAGAGATTAATTCTCTGACATAATTTGCAATCACAGACTCGTCAGAAGGATCAACATTATCACCAGCTAGGTTAGGAATTATTCTGATTCTGGGTTCTCTCTCATCAGAGTTGGTAACTTCTGGCTCAGTGTATTCTGATCCAAGACCTATTTTTGATGGAGGACGGACGGATTCTTCCAATTGTTTGATGGCTTCTTGCCTTGAAATCTCATCCAGTGTCCTTTCAAGAAGTATTTCATCCTTAGCAGCTCTGATAGATTCTTCCTTCTTCCTTTGCTTCTCCATTTCCTGTTCATACACCTCTTCTGGAGTTAGCTTTCTTTTACCTTTGTCAGGCCTAACTGAGGGACCAGCTTCATGAGATGAAACTGGATTATTTTCACCCTGACCACCACTTGCACTGGTTATAGGAAGAGTCTGAATAGATTCAGGGACGGTGCTGGTGGCAGTTGCAGTAGATGCTGACAGTGAAGGTTGTGCAGGAACTCCTTCAGGATTTGCCTGATCTTCTAAGTGATGGACTGGTGAAGGAATAGATGATCTGATAGCATCTTCTGCGTTTTGAGGTTCGCTTTCCACTGGCTCAGATCTAGGATGAGTTGGAGAAGTGAACTCAACCGGTTCATCCTTGATCTCATAAATTATTTCCTCATCATACTCATCGTCAGCAGTGAATTCCAAGTTTATAAAGTTTGTTGCACTGGAGTCATAAATGAGGTTATTTAGACGCGCAGCCAAACTTATATCATTGAAGATTTCATCTGGAATCATGCTGAGAGGTTGAATTTCCAAAACTTCTCCAGCTTCAAGGGATTCCTCAGTAACAATCACACCACTTCTGCTACTTGGATCAGTAGCCAGGGTGTTGGCATAGAATTCTCGAAAAGCAGTTCTTCCAAGATCCAGAAATTCACTTTCAACATGTAAGTGCTTCAGCTGTTCAGAGATCTCAGAAACACCAGCTTCAGTCATAACAATGCTTATTGGCTGTTGTACTGGAGGAGCCAACTGGAGTTGCAATGAATCTTCAGGAATGACGGGAGGTTCATTTGGTTCACCCATGGTTAAAGCAAGTACCTCTCCCGAAGATGATTGATTTGCTTCAAATGCAGTCCTTGAGAATTTTGGTAGTTTGATATTCTCAGGGAGCGGCACTAAGCTTATTACAGACTGATAAATTTCCTCTTCCTCTTCATCGTTCAGTTCATCATTCAGAAAAGCATCACCAAAGGAAATGTCCACATCAGGTTCGGAAGATTCGTTGTCATCTGATGGAAAATCAGCAAGATGAGTATCATCTATATCTTGTTCCGTGACAACGGCAAGAGTTATTGTATCAGAAGCTTTGCCAGGCAGGCTAGGACTTGGTTCTTTATTTTCTTGAGTGTCTTCTGTTGCGGGAGGTTGATCCAGCATCTGATCGTCACCTTGGTTACCACTTCCATTACCTCCAGCTTCATCACCATTGGTACCGGTAGTTTGATTATCTTTGAGAGCTTCAGCCAATAGCTTTTTCAACCTTTCGATTTCTTCAGCTTGCTCTTTTATTTTCTCATTGGCTTTGAGGAGCTCTTGATCTTTTTCTTTTATTCTGTCAAGTGCATCCTTAAGCTTGTCGTCAGAGGAAATGTTAGAGACATCAGGATTTTGCCTCAGGACCACTTCTTGAGCAGGAGCTGTTGAGAT
This sequence comes from Deinandra increscens subsp. villosa, assembly GCA_039602395.1. Classification (NCBI taxonomy): domain Eukaryota; kingdom Viridiplantae; phylum Streptophyta; class Magnoliopsida; order Asterales; family Asteraceae; genus Deinandra; species Deinandra increscens. The sequence goes on from JBCNJP010000023.1 coordinate 52,561,149, forward strand.
GAGCTGAGTCTCAATTTGAGAGACCGGTTCCAAGTTTGTGGTGTTGATGTCAGCAGGGGCATCAACTGCATGGACTGTAGCTTCAGCGGTGGTAACAGGAGTAGATTGAGTAGCAGCATCAGTTCCAGATCCAGGAATTGGCCCTCGTCTTATTTCAAGCTTTTTCCTTTCCGGAGCATACTTTGATCTAGACAATCTATTGTAGTGTGGTTTGATATGACCATCAAACATAAACGATGCTGAATCTGTTTCACGTGAATCAGATTTTGAGTTATTTGGTGAGAGGTCATCTTGTGTCGGCCTTGACTTTATTTTCTTTAGCTTCTTTTGACTTGAAGCTTCAGGTCGTTCACTAACTTTAGCTTTTTCTCTTGTTTTCAATTTCTTCTGTTTGGGACCCCTAGCATCAGAACTGGTGGAGTCGGAACCAGATTCTGATCCAGGTTGGAATCTCGACCCAGATTCAGGTTTGGATACAGAGTTATTAGATTTATTTTCACCATCATTTCCAGACTTATCTGCTTCACTATCAGATCCTTCCTCTTCATCTTCTGAATTATCTGAACCAGCAGAATCTCTGGAAGATGCTCTGTTTTCTGGTTCTGATTGCACGGGATCATCATGAATTGGAGAGTTGACTGGATGAACATCTTGTTGATTTGCTTCATTATTCTCAGGTTCGGCAGCATTGGCATCTACCATATCAGCATCAGCATCATTATTTTGATCTTCATCCATGTCGTCATCGACATCAATTCCCTCAATCATGTTTGGGAAAAATGGTATTTCGGGTCCATCGTACCTACCTATCTGGTAGCGGGTGTAAGAACCGGACATCATTCTTCTAGGAACCAAGTATGGTTCTGTCTTTTGCAGATTCGGGTAGTAGCGATCAAGAATGGCTTGAATGAATCTCGGGTACATTAAGAACGTCTCTGATTTCCTTGTTGGATGCAAATTGTAATTCATCCAGTTAATTATTTGCCTTGAGAGGTTGAAACCAGCACCGGATGCTAAACCATGCAGTGCCCAGGCAGTCTCTTCCACAAAGTCATCAGTTCCAGACTTTCTTTGAGCGAAAGCAGAAATGAAGAAAGTGATGATGCACCTCCAATTTTCTGGGAATAATGTCTTCTTTATCTTAGGATTTGTAGCCATGGAGAGATCTCCTTGATAACCCATCATTCGGATCGTGTCTTGCCATTCGTTCTTTGGAAAGGAATCAGGGCAGAGTGCATCATTTAGCTGCAGCACTTCTCGGACTCTTTCCTCAGTTATTTCAACATAAACACCTTGAATTCTTGATCTGATGGATTTGGAACCATTATCAGCAACGAATGTGCTTGCATTGTTCCAGAAATCATTTATTATACCCGCGCTGATGACAGGCTCAAGTTGAATGCCAGTGATCCAATTCGAGTTCTCTAGAATTCTGAAGGCCTGTTCATAACGACCAGCATCTGTCCAGCTTCTGTTAATTTCACAAAATTGATTGTGTGATTTTGAGAAATCCAGAGGGGCATTGGCTGCTCTTTCCACTCTGGGAGGCATCTGCATATAAGAAATAACATGATCACATCAAATTTGACAAGTCAAGTGAATGTCGTATCACACTAAATTCGTGATAGTGACAGAGCTTTTCAATTTTCTTACAAAGATATGAAAGAAATTTACTTAATACATAGACTCAAATTTCTTCAAAACTAATCAATTTTGGCATTACAGAATATATCAGTAGAATTTACCCAAATTCCAGTAATTTCCCGTGAAATTCTAAATTTTTATTGAGAGAGATGACTTTGGTGAAGGATTTTGACCCAAGGATTCCGTTTGATGTTTATTTGATGAAAAACACACGTAATGGCAAATTATGATAGAATTTTGAGAACTTGTGCAAAAGTTCACTCAGAATGAGTGGACTCTCGTTAAATGGACACAATTTGACTCAAAAGACTCAACAACCTTTAGAAGGAATCAAGAAGTGATTCCCCCTAAACTTGTGCTTTTCACAATTTGAAATTATTGATTTTGGGATCTAACAGAATTCTTGTGTCATATATTCCTTATTCTAACATGATTTGAGCATATTAAGACATTTGCAGACCCATATATTCCATTTAACTACTTATTCACTTATAAGAAGTCAAATGATGAAACAGAATACATGTATGATGTTTTAACATGCTTAACTCACATCAACCAAGGTCAAATAAAGTCAAGTAAGGAACAAGAAGCATTCAATATCAGACTTGTGTAGCATCAACAAGGTCAGAGACTAATAGGAACATTCAGCCCTAAATTCTAACCTTTTCTGCATTTATTTTCATAAGAGAGTGATATGAGCTTCAATAGTTCCTATCCTAACCATTTATTTAGAATAAAAGACAAAGATTCATAACACAATGACTAATATGCATGTTGTTTCATTAAATCAAGTATATATATATATCCTAACTCAGAATTGCAGAAATTTAGCATGCAAAGTCATAGTCCATGAAATTTATTGAATTATTGCATAATTAGTAAGTAGAACAATCCACCTGAATGGTCAGAAGTCAAATTTCCAATACTTTATTAGAGATCAGAAGACATACCTCGAAGAAGATCTAATGTTTGCTAAGATCTAATTCAGATATTTCTAGAAATCAACAGGTTCAATGCTTGATCCTGTTTGTGATTAATCATGAATTGATTAGAATTTGACTAATGTGATTCAAATTGATTGAGTGAGTTTAATGAACAACCCCTGTGTAGCTCAATAGTTGTATATCAAGAATTGCCATAAATTTAAGACACATACCTCTTTGATGATCTACATTGACCTAAGATCAATTTAAGAGACAAGAATGTCTTGGAATGTTTCTGGACAGAAATCTGTTATTAAATGAAGCAAAACTTGTTAAACAATTGATTGTTAGCCACACACAACCTAAATAGTGTCAAATTCATTAAACATGAGAGAATTTCACCAGGTTTGACCTAAAAAGTCAAACTATGCATGCAATTGTCAAAAAAACAAGTTAAGACTAGTCAACCACAGCAGATTTAACCTACATTGAGTTCAAATCCATGTTAGACAGGTTAAATTCCAGAACTTGACTTAATTCTAATATTTAAAGCAGCATATCCAGTGAAATTCAATTGAAAGATGGAATCAGTCAAAATGGTAAAAAATAGCTTATGTGTTGTCACTTTGGTCAATCTTATTCTTAGAACAACACAAAAGCAACAAATGTTACCACTTTATGTCAAAGAATCCATTTATCAAGTTATTTGAGTCACTTGACTTCTATTGGAATGAGTTTAGACCGATAAAAGTCCAAATAGGTCAAACAGACATCTTTTGTCAAAAATGCTATTGTATGATCTAAGTGATGAGATACAACCCAAAATTGTCATATCTGGGACTTAAACCGATCACCAAACCCTTTTGTTTTATTCGACATTGCCAAAGGAACACTTGAGGAGCTCGAGATCGCCAAATGGAGGGCTTTATTTAGCCGAAATCGCCAAGTGACATACTTGAGATCGCCAAGGCTAAATTTCCTTTTAGCGAGATCGCCAAAAAGGAAAAACTAGTTTAGGCGAGATCGCCAAGTACAAAATCTCGGTGTACCAAGCCTTAAGGCGAGATCGCCAATAGCAAAATTGAAGATTTATTGACAGCAAGTTAATTTGTATGAAAGCTTTCTGGTTTATGATCAATTTTTAACCAAAATGAGAACACCCGAAGCATAAACACTGAAATACTTAATTTTTGAACTCAGTGATTTGCAAATACTTCAATGAACTCATTAAGGGCAATATGGGAATTTATGAATTTTCTAGGCCCATAATATGTTAAAGAACACCAATTTGACTCAGAAAATTTAAAAATTCACACACTTGACCAAAAACCTTATTGAAACTGATTAACTTGAGTCAGGCCAGCCCAAACTTACCAAAACGGTTGATTTTGACTTAGATTGCAAATGGACCTCAAATTTGACAAATTTCTCCCAAACTTGATGTTTTTAAGCACAAAGCACCCAAATTCACAATTTATAACAAATTTGGTTATATCAAAGCGTAGTGCTTTCATTTGCACCGTTAAAGCCTTATTTTCTGGTAATTTCCAGTTATTTGCTTAATTTTGCATATTTTTGCTCTATAATGGTTGGACTATGTTAGGAATCAAACCGGTCAATTACGTGATCATAGACACTTACAAATCAAATTCCCTCTCAGATTCAGTAACCTAGGTCAGATTGTCGGTATTGTTATCCACTTAAGCTCAAGCAAGTCAATTTTTCAGCAAAATCACTGTGATGTCATTTATCATGTTTTAGATTTGATTTAATGACAATTGTGTTGACTTTTTATTCCACAAAGTCAAACAGTTATCCTAGCTTTGTCTATTTAGCACTTCAGTCAAGCACAACACACATATGGAATTTCTTCCCCCTATTTCTTTAGAGGTAAGTACTGATTTCAAGATGGGTGAATAATTTTTTGTTTCACGTGAACACAAGGTCAGAGTTTCCTCAGCAGATGTGTCACGGAATGTTTTCAATGATAATGACAGTACGCGTGAACACAAGGTCAGAGTTCCCTCAGCAGATGTGTCACGGTATGTTTTCAATGATAATGATGGGACGCGTGAACACAAGGTCAGAGTTTCCTCAGCAGATGTGTCACGGTCAATGGATGGATGTGAGATGTTTCTCACTTATTGATTAATGTGTGATACCGCACACTTATTGTAAGGTTTGAAATCAGCACTTTCCGCAAAAGAAATACTCGAGTGTGTTGGTTAACTTACTTAGCACAGACTTGAGCATGTTTAAAGGATTTTACTAACTGTTTTGACTTAAAGTCCACAATTTTAAGATTTTAAGTGTTTAATCACAGGATTTGCCTAATTCTTATTTTGCTGAGCCTACCGACACATCGAATGATAGAATTACTGATCGATTGGTTCATATCCTATGGTCAGATCACAAGACCAGAATTATATCATGTTCCTATAGTTTACCCATCCAAAACCAAAATTTTTTGGTTTTCTTTCTCAAAGTTTATTTTAGGCATTGCAGAATTGCAAAAATCTTGTGCTTAGACTCAAGTACCCATCAAGTGCCTTTACAAAAGTTGTTGGGAATTACTCGATTCTAATTTACATGATTTTTATTTATTTTTTCAAAATTTTCGAATTTTCTTCAATTTTTCAGTATTTATTGAAGCATCACTAAAAATTCAAGATTTTGACTTTGACATCAGGTATTCAACAAGTGTCTTCACAAAAGTTGTTTGAAATGACCCGATTCTATTTTTAGTGATTTTTATTTATTTTTGCAAATTTTTTGTGATTTTCTCTAATTTTTCAACCGTGAGTCGGTTTAGGCCAGACCGACTGACACAAAGACTCAGAATAAAATAAAATAAAATAAGATAAAATATTTTTGGTATTTTCTGAAGATTTGATTAACACTTAGTGCGTTATTTGATGATCAAGACTAATGACCAATAGCTTAAAAAATATTCAAAGAACTAAAAGTAAAATCTTTTTGTGTTTCTTCAAATGCTCTGGTGTCAGAAAGATTGAGATAAAAATAAAATCTTTTTGGATTTTCAAGATCAGATTATTGCAGGTTATGGATCAAACAGAGACAATACCTCTAAAACGACACAACCTAAGACTAAGGCACTTATTCTAAAGGAACCTAAAGAAGAGCTTACTCAAAGTTAATCATTCCTACTTATTGAACTAGGAAATTTAACCTAGAAACATCAAATCCCTTGGTGAAGAGATCTGCAAGTTGATTTTCAGAGGAAACCTGAACTATGGTGATAAGCTTTTTCTCATGACAGTCCCTAATAAAGTGATGCCTAATCTCTATGTGTTTGCTCTTAGAGTGCTGAACAAGGTTCTTAACAATGAACATGGCAGCAGTATTATCTATGTTAATAGGGGTGGACATGAGATTCAAACCGTAGTCCAGAAGTTGATTCTGGATCCAGAGGACTTAAGAACAGCAGGAGGCAGCTGCAATGTATTCCGCTTCAGCAGGTGAAGTAGACATGGTTGACTGCTTCTTGCATTGCCACGAAACCAATCGATTCCCAAGATTGAGCTCCTCCGGTGGTTGACTTCCGATCCATGTTGCAACCCCCGTAGTTGTTTTGGAGGCATGTTATTCGCTTGGAACATTTGATTTCCAGAGTTAAAGTCAGACATGGTGAAACAAGTTGTGTTTCTTCACAAAAGAGCTTAATGGGTCAAACGGGTCGAGATCTCAGAAATTGCTTCAACGGATGCTAAGATTGAGCTTAATTTCTCAGAACCTACAAAACAAACATCTTGAAGCTTATTTAGTTTGAATCAATCAAGCAATAAAGTCAAATTTGAAATTATCAAATTTTCAAGACTTAGAAAATTTTCCAGCCATGTTCTTGAGCATAATCACCAGGTCAAAATCAAATTTCACGAAATCAAGTTTTTAATGCACCAATAGTTTAGGAATTTGCTTAGGAACATATTTGTTAACTACAACAAGCTCCAAAAACCACTTAATCTATGTGAAATCGGATCAAACAGTGATTCTTATGAAAAACTTCCAAGAACACAATTTTTGCTCTAAAATCTTCAATACTTGATGTTTTTGAGTGATTCAAGTTGCTATCATCCCTAAATCATGAGTCTAACATGTATGCATGTTCAATTTTGACTCAAAATCAGTGAAAGATAGACTTTTATTTTCAAAAGTAACGCACAGCACGTATGCTCTGTGTTCGCATTAATCTGGAAATCTCAAAAATTGACCCATTTATTGTGATTATTGATGAAATCTAAGCATTCCAACAGATTCCTTATGAAATTTCGTTCAAAATGGTTCAAGGAATCACACAAACACTTAGATTTGATGACTTGAATGAGTGATTCTTCAAGTTTTTGAGAAAACTCAAGAACATGAAGAACAATGGCTCTGATACCATTTGTCAGGACCAAATTTGAGCCTTTACTCATCCAATACACAGATTCAAGTGCGGAAATCATGAATCCATGATCAAATCATAGTGTTTGCTTGTTGAAATCCTTAGATTTCGCCTCTGAAACTCAAGAACTTGAGGGTTTTCACACACAAGTGCTCTCTATCTTCAAACAGCCGTCCAAGAGTTTTTTTAGGGTTATTCTAGAGTGGCTATTTATACTAGAGAGAGCACAGGTCGTGATTGTGCTGAAATCAAGAGAATGTTATTGAAGTTAGTGAAATTTATGACATCAGACAGACGAGATCGCCAAGAACAACATTGAAGTCGCCAAGACTAAAATGAAGTCGCCAAGGCTGGTTGGTGACCTCGCCAAGGCTTGGTGAGGTCGCCAACCTTGGTGAGGTCGCCAAGGGTTGGCGAGGTCGCCAAGGGCACAAGTCCAAATCGCCAAGTACAACTTCAAGTCGCCAAGATTCTTGGTGAGGTCGCCAAGAATCTTGGTGAGGTCGCCAAGGAAGTCCAGAAATCACTAAGTACGCTCCGGAAACGTCAATTATCATTATTGAATCATCAAGGATTGTTATTACAAAGACACAATCAATTATTAGCATTTACAAAGTAACTTATCATGAAATGACCTAGATCTTGGATACTGACAATCACATTGCAATTGAAATGTACTAAGGCAATATCTCCAATATCCATAATCAACACAAGCTAAGACATTTAGTCATGATATACAAAACATCAAACACTTGAATGATTTAGATAAACATTAGGATAATTGATCAAGTACAAGATACAAGCATAAGTGAAAGTTATACACATGAACACAAAACCAAAGGATGCTATGTTTGAGTTGCCACCAACCCTATAAAGTTCTTACAAAAATTAGAAATAAAGAATAGGGATTAATCAACACAAATACGATGCAAGTTTAGAATTCAGAAAATTGCAGATTAGAAAGATTTATCATGAAATTTAACTTAAGCAGAATACTCCTCCATCAACAACTTTGCAATTGTCAATAGGTCTTCTAGAAGTACCTGCACACTGGTCAAACTAATTAGTCCATAAATGACCCGAAGCGAATTGCTTCTGGTCGACCAGTGTCCTTGTTTTGCTTAGAAACTACTTTAGGTTTCCATTGTTGTTGTTTTGGTAATTCAGTTTTTGATGAAACAATCACAGGTGACTGTGATGATGAACCTACATATTGAGCTTTTGAAACTATTGGAATAAACCGTTTTTGTTATGAGAAAATGTAGGCTCAATTTCATCAAAAACTCTGCCTTGTTCATCAAAGAACTTTATTGTGGTAGGTTTACCAAAAACTGATTTCTTATGAAATCTTTCAGGTGAATTAGCAGGTGATGGACAATCTTTTGCCATATGTCCTGGGCGACGGCAAATATAACAAATTCTTGACGTTTTGTCCCATATTTGATGTACTTGCGAAGAACACACATGAATATCTCAAACATGATCAGATTGAGAATCATATACCTGATGCCTGTGATCATGTACCCATTTGGATGTAGGGCTCCGAGATTGAGAACTTTCAGACGAAACTTGAGCTTTCACAAAGACTTCAGAAATCTTCCGAGCATCAACACAATGAAGTGGAAATTCTTTGTCAGAAAATAACTGATCCGAACCCTTGAGTTTGTAAAACCGCTCGGGTTGAATTTTATCAGCTTGAAAAACTTCCTTCTTCACTTGTTTCATCTTTAATTTCTTCAAATCTGGAGACGATAATGCTGGAACCTTTTCAGCTTTGTTTTTCATCCTGTGAAAACCCAATCCTTCATGCTTTTCCAGAAATTTTCTCCTCAGGTGAACCATGACCATGCTTCGCTAATCGAGAAAATTCAGCTTTTACTTCAGTGACATTCTTTTGATCATAAAAAATCCTTTCATCAAACTCCGGTTGAGACAGAAGCTTGTCACTAGAAGTAGCCGACTGCTCATTATCAGCAGACGATGATCCAGATACAGAATTTGGTGCAAGAGAAACTTCTGATTTCTTTTCCTTCTTCTTCTTATTCTTCCTGTTCTTCTTCTTCGACACAACTTTATCATCCTCAGCAGTAGATGATGAAACCTTTGAATAATCAAATTCATCAACTTGTTACTTCACTTCTTTGACAGCTTCTTTGAAATGAGCAGGGGATGAGGCAGTCTTATCAAACAATTTCTCAAAATTTGCATCATTAGCTAAGAAACTTGTAAAAACTTGAGAATTAGAAACATTGTTGAGCAACCTATTAGCATCAAGAACTTGAACTTTGAGATCAGAAATTTGCTGTTGAGATTCTGAAAATTCCTTTTCTTTAGCAATCAAACGCTTCGCAACTTTGTGAGTTTCAAACTTTTGCATACGAAGATTATCAAGTCCTTCATGTAACTCCTTTTTCAATTTATTCTCATTTCGCTTCTGAATTTCCAGATTTGCAGCTTGAACTTTGTTAACACTAACCAACTCACGCTTCTCATCCAACAACTTTTCCATATCAACTTGATATGCTCCAATTTTAGCAGAAGACTCTTCAACACTCTTAGTATGAAAATCAAGCTTAATCTTGGATTTGTCAAATAAATTCTGAAACATTAGCCGTATCTTCCGCTTCATCCTTCCATTTCTTGACATCTTTTACCAACTCATCCCGTTCTTCACAAATCTTTGCTTTTGCAGCTTCAACCTTCCTTTTATCTTGCTTAGAAATTTCTAAAACTTCATTCAGCAAGTTGATCTCTTTAAGCAAACATTCATTCTTCATAACCAATTCCTTCTCATGTTCCTTAGAAATACCCAACTTCGAATTAATCATTTTGAAATCAGCAGTAACTCTCTTGACTTCCCCAACCAAAAATTCTTTTTCTTTCATCAAAGCTTCAATCTTAGATTCAAACTTTTCAGTTTCAGCAGCATCATATGAACTAGAATCAGAATAATAATCATCTTGATCATGTGTGACAATTAATGCTGATGTATCATATCCAAACTGTTGACCCCAATCATAAACACCATCATTTTGAGCCATCAAAGTTGTGGTCTTGCTTGTGTTACTAGTAGATGGTTGAGTAAAACCAGGCTTTGGTGATAGAGGAACACCTGACTTATTTGCATGTGCCTGATGACAATCTTTAGCAAAATGTCTAAGTTGTGAACATTTGTAACACTTTAATTTGGACTTGTCAAAACCCAATTTATCACCAGAAATATTCCTTCCATGTTTCTTAAAGAATCTCTTAGATCTTTGACACAACATAGCATATTGCCAAGATACATCCAATTCAGTTAGTTGATCATCATCAAGAGCATCAAGATCCTCACTGGTTAACTTTGCATCAGCAACATTTTTAATAATAGAACCAAAAGATGATGAAATTAAGGCCGAAATCATTTTAGCACAATCTTCTGTTGATTCAGAAGAAAAGGCATTCTGATTTGAAAAATTTGGAATTGTAAAACTACAACCCTGTGAAGACTTACTTTCCGAATTATCAGAAATTTCAGTCAAGAAAGCGGTACTTGGTGCAGAACTCAAACTTGGTTTAGCATTAGCATTCATACTTGCTGTATTTTCACCATAATACAATTCAGGATTTTGCAAAGTAGCAGTAGCCTTGTTTGAAGTCATCATTTCCATCTCTTTAGCATGAAGATTTCCGGTTAAATCATGAAATGATAATGTAGAATAATCTTTGTCATGAGTAAGCAACAAAACATAATTTTCCCACTTTTCTGGTAATGCTTCCATTAATTTCTCTTTTAATTCCTCCTCAGTCTTTTAAATGTTCACCACCTTCATTTCACTAATCAGATGTGAAAATCTGGATACAAGTGCAGGAATAGTTTCTTTATCATAATGTTGAAAATTCTCAAATTCTTTGTTCAGCACTTTTCTTCTACTCTTCTTGTATTGATCATTTCCTTCGCATCTAGCAGACAATGCATCCCATAATTGTTTTGACTTTTTGCACGTACTAAACTGATGCAACAACTCAGTAGGCAAAGCCATTGTTAGATAACCATAGGCTTTTTCTTCAAGCTCATATAGTTTTCTTTCATCACCATCAAAATCTTGTATTCTTTTAAAATCTCCATCTGCTTGTGGATGCATGTAAAGTTTGCGAATCGGAATCCATAAATCCACATTATTTATGCTGATGTAAGCTGAAAAACGTTGTTTCCAATTGTGATAATCTTCCAACTTCAACAATTTAGGAACTTTCTGACTTGTTCCGATTTCGTTATCAAAATTTAGCATAGTTTGCATTGCACTCTGCATTGCGGCAAAAGCTTGAAATTCCGACATCGTTTGACAAATTAAGATTCTGCCGGCCGAACTCTTTCCGAACTTATAAAAAAGCTCCGAACTCTGTCCGAACTTAAATCCAAACACCGAATGTTGTTCGAACTTGCTCCGGATCAAAATCAACAGACCGAACTCCTAAAAGACTCCGATCTAGCTCCAAACCTCAAATCACTCCGAACCTTGACCGAGACAGCTCCGTACCTTGACCGAATATCGACCGAACTTCAAGTTCGGAGCAGTTACTCCGAACCTGATCAGACAGCTCCGAACTTCGAACTCATTTTTCCAAAACGCGCGAAAATGGACGGATTTTGACAAAACTCGATACTGTGACTCAGAAAAACTGATAGAAAATTATTTAGGAACAATTTTGACACCAACGCTTCAAAAATTCAACGATAACAACCACAGATCAGTAGAGTGAACCAGAAAGCTCTGATACCACTTGTAAATGTATGAGCATCGGATCGTCTACTCGATCTAGCTAATCGGATATCGAAACATAATTAACCGATTATTTTATTGATCAAAATGAACAATTACAATTAGTAAAACACTCAGAAACACAACACAGAGAAACACCTTGAACACACACACTTAAGAAATCTCACACGCTCAGAACTCTACAAATACAAAGACCAATCACCTATATATACCTGCTGGACCGAGCTTCGGCCGAACCTCAGGTTCGGCCAGTCTGAACGTCAGGTTCGGACCTAGTTCGGCCAAACCTAGTTGACTTGATCTTGTACTTTCTTGATACTTCACACGACGCACATATCAGGTATCGACATTAGGGAGGTTAAGTTCCCATGATGGCTGGCAAATGTGGTGGTGGTGGAAAAGAAAAATGGCAAGTGAAGGGTATGTGTGGATTATACAGACCTGAGTCGTGCATGCCCTAATGATCCTTTCCCTTTGCCACACATTGACTCAATGGTGGATGCAACTACAGGCCATGAAATGCTAACATTCATGGATGCCACCTCAGGATTACAACAAATTCATATGGAACCCAGCGATCAAGAGGATACAACCTTCATCACACCAACAGGTATTTATTGTTATGTTGTTATGCCTTTTGGACTAAAAATGCAGGGGAAACATACCATAGATTGGTGAATATGATGTTCAAGGAAAAGCTAGGAGACACTATGGAGGTATATATAGATGACATGGTGGTAAAGTCCCTAGATGTCAGCACCCATATCTAGGATGTCAAGGAATTCTTTGACATCCTAGACAGGTAAAATATGAAACTGAATTCGGAGAAGTGTCATTTTGGAGTGGGTGCTGGAAAATTCCTGAGTTACATGGTGACCAAAAGGGGAATTGAAGCTAGCCCGGAACAGATTCCTACTATAATGAACCTGAAGTCACTAAAATCAACCAAAGATGTACAATGGTTGACATGCCGGGTAGCAGCCCTGAATAGATTCATTTCTAAATCCACGGAAAGATGTAGAGATTTTGATGATATTCTGAGGAATAATAAGAAGTTTGAATGGACGACCCAGCATGAACAAGCCTTCCATGACTTGAAAGCCTATCTATCCTCGGCACCACTCCTGATGAAGCCGAATCCAAGGGAGCCTTTATCATTATACCTTGTAGTTTCAAGCAACACAGTAAGCGCAGCCCTAACCAAGGATGCGAAAGGTCAACAACATCCAGTATATTACGTAAGTAGAAGCCTTCTTGACGCTGAATCCAGGTACTCGCATTTAGAAAAAAACTTATATTAGCCCTAAGTATGGCCTCTACTAAACTTAGGCACTATTTTGAGACCCATACTATATATGTGAAAACTAATTATCCTATAAAGTCTGTCTTGAGGAAACCTGAGATGTCAGGAAGGATGGCAAAGTGGTCTCTAAAGTTGAGTGCCTACAACCTATCCCTGAAGTAGCACCATCGAGTCACCGACTTTCAAGGTTCGCTCCCCCGATATGTGACGTGGAAATACCCAAGAGGTTTAAGACTCCCAACATGAGACTATACGACGGTACAACAGATCCGGAGGAACACATGGCTCAGTATATGGAAAAAATGGAGGTGATCTACATGCCCCTTGATATCAAGGAGGCATGCTTGTGTAAAGGTTTTGGTTCAACACTCACAGGTTCAGCTCTGAAGTGGCTGCTGAGTATTCCACCCTTTTTTATTCCATCTTTCTCTCATTTAATTAACTTGTTCAATGACCAATTCTCTTGCAGTCGTAGCTTTGAGAAACTAACAAGTGATATTTACAGGGTTACCCAGAATGATAATGAGTCTATAAGAGATTATGTGAACAGGTTTAGCAAGGAGACCTTGGATATCCCTAACATGGATATGGCCACAGCCGTCCAGGCATTCAAGATGGGACTTAAGAAAGATTCAACTTTCTATCAAGATCTCGTTATGAACCCCTGTCACAGGCTTGATGAAGTAAGGCATAGAGCCTTGTGATTCATCAGACTGGAAGAGGACAAGAAGATACAGGTGAAAGCCGACGTTGCCCCAGGATACGGCTCTTCCAACAGGAAATCCGAGTCAGCACATCCAAGGTCCCAGAGGCCTAAAGCCTATTCCAAACACGATAATCCAAGTGTTAATAGGGTTGACCATGGTGAAGACGAGGATGAAGAAGAATATCCTACTTTTAATGAATTTTGCTTTGGTAATGACATTGCAGGTATTATTAACGCTATGCAGGACTTGGGGGACAAAGCAAGGTCGCCTAAGAAGACAGACGAACAGGCATCCTGGAAAGATAAGTCCAAATGGTGTGCATACCACGAGGACTTTATCATTTAACTGAGGATTGTGTAGCTATGCGCAAGGAAATCAGATATCTGCTAAGCAAAGGCTTCCTTAAAGAACTCTTGGGGAGGAAAAGAGACAGATCCAGGGGCGCCGACCAGTTTGCGAAATCCAGGGGAACTGACCAGACTCTGGATGTAGAGAGATCACGCGAACATCCTGAGCGGGCAGCATCCCCATCTCCGGATGCAAAGGTAATCTATTTTATTTCTGGTGGATCTTATATATGTGGTATTCTTATTCTGTAGCTAAAAGGCACGCGAGGGAAAACAAATCAGATATACCCAGGAAATTTGTCAAAGCCTCAATACAAGCAGATGTTAATGATGTTACCTTCGGTGAAGATTGCAGGTGAAACGTCATGGACCCTCACCATGTTGGGCTCGTGATTACGCTCTACGTAGCCTACCATTTCGTAAAGAGGATCCTGATTGACGGGGGCAGTTCTGTCAAAATTATTCAGCTTGAAACACTGACAAAAATGGGGATACCCCAGGATGAAGTGATCGTCAAATCCACGGTTCTTGTGGGTTTCAGTGGGGAAACAAAGAAGACCCTGGGGGGAGTGAAACTACCAGATTACATGGAGGGAGTGACCTCGATGCAGCATTTTTGTGTAATGGATGCACCGTCCGGATACAACATCATCCAGGTCAGACCCTGGATTCACGACATGAAAGCTGTCCCTCTACGTATCATCAGTGCGTCAAACTGCCCACACCCTGGGGAGTGGTTACCATCCACAGTGACCAACAGGAGGCAAAATATTGTTACACTTCGGCCATGAAGATTTCAGCCAAAGCCCGTCAAGGATAGGAATTAAAGAAAAAGGCCAGGGATGTCCTAGAAGCAAGGGAGCAGGCCGTAAAACAAGTAGTCCTAGACCCTATGCATCCCGGGAAAAAATATTGATTGGTACTAACATCCCTGGTCCCATTGAAGAAGAACTGGTGAAATTTCTCCGCTCTAGGATGACAACATTCGCATGGAGCACGGAAGACATGACAGGTATATCCAAAAAAAATTAAAACATAAACTTGGCATTGATCCTTCTTACAGGCCCGTGCATCAAAAGAGGAGAAAATATGCCCCTCAAAAGATGTGATAATTCAAGAGGAAGTAGACCGTTTACTAAAGAACAAGATGATCAGGGAGGTTAAGTTCCCACGATGGTTGGTAATTGTGGTGGTGGTTGGAAAGAAAAATGGCAAGTGGAGGGTCTGTGTGGATTATAAAGACCTGAACCATGCATGCCTTAAAGATCCTTTCCCTTTGCCACACATTGACTCAATGGTGGATGCAATGGCAGGCCAT
The DNA here is from genome assembly GCA_039602395.1 of Deinandra increscens subsp. villosa. Lineage (NCBI taxonomy): Eukaryota > Viridiplantae > Streptophyta > Magnoliopsida > Asterales > Asteraceae > Deinandra > Deinandra increscens. The sequence goes on from JBCNJP010000023.1 coordinate 52,576,559, forward strand.
GAAATGCTAACATTCATGCATGCCACCTCTGGATTTCAACAAATTCAGACAGAATCCAGCGATCAAGAGGATACAACCTTCGTCACACTATCAGGTATTTATTGTTATGTTGTTATGCTTTTTGGACTAAAAAATGCAGGGGCAACATACCAGAGATTGGTGAATATGATGTTTAAGGGAAAGCTAGGAGACACTATGGAGGTATATATAGATGACATGGTGGTAAATTCCCTGGATGTCAGCACCCATATCCAGGATGTCAAGGAATCCTTTGACATCCTAGACAGGTATAATATGAAACTGAATCCGGAGAAGTTTTATTTTGGAGTGGGTGCTGGCAAATTCCTGAGTTACATGGTGACCAAAAGGGAAATTGAAGCTAGCCCGGAACAAATTTGTGCTATAATGAACCTGAAGTCATAAGAATCAACCAAAGATGTACAAAGGTTGACCGGCCGAGTAGCAGCCCTGGATAGAATCATTTCCAAATCCTCGGAAAGATGCAGAGATTTTTATGATATTCTGAGGAAGAATAAGAAGTTTGAATGGATGACCCAGCATGTACAAGCCTTCCAGGACTTGAAAGCCTATCTATCCTCGGCACCACTCCTGATGAAGCCGAATCCAGAGGAGCCTTTATCATTATACCTTGCAGTTTCAAGGAACACAGTAAGCGCCGTCCTAACCAAGGATGCGGAAGGTCAACAAAATCCAATATATTATGTAAGTAAAAGCCTTCTTGATGCTGAATCCAGGTACTCGCATTTAGAAAAGCTTATATTAGCCCTAAGTATGGCCTCTACTAAACTTAGGCACTATTTTGAGACCCATACTATATATGTGAAAACTAATTATCCTATAAAGTCTGTCTTGAGGAAACCTGAGATGTCAGGAAGGATGGCAAAATGGTCTCTAAAGTTGAGTGCCTACAACTTAGTCTATGAAGCAAGAACAACTATAAAATCACAAGCTCAAGCAGACTTTGTGGCTGATTTCATTAGTGACATCTAGATCGAAGCAGATCGAGAATTCCAGAGTTTGCAGAAGGATGAATTCTCAGGTGTTGGACCCTGTTCACGGATGTGGCATCCAATGTCAGGGGGACAGGCCTCGGAATCATACTGAAATCTCCACAATGGGACATGATACCCCAGGCTGTTTGGTGTGAATTCCAAGACACCAACAACGAAGCGGAGTATGAAGCCCTGATTGCTGACTTACAATTGGCTTTATATCCTGGGATCCATAACATCCAGGTATATGCCGATTCCCTCCTTTTAACTAACCATTTCAATGGACCTTATGCAGTAAAAGGGGAGAAGTTAGCCAAATACCTAGAGATTGTGAAGGCCATTTCCCAGGATTTTCAAACTTTCAATATACATCAAGTACTTAGGGATGAAAATGCCGAAGCAGATGCATTAGCAAATCTAGGATCAGCATTCAAGGCAATGGAAGACACACATATCCCCATAATCCACATATTAAGTCGAGCAATCAATCAACAGGAGAATCCAGAAGACATTGGCTCGGGGGGCAAGGTTTTGGCATCCAATACCCGGGGGGCAAGGTTTTGGCATCCAATACCCGGGATGTACAGCAATCAATCAACAGGAGAATCCAGAAGACATTGGCCCGGGGGGCAAGGTTTTGGCATCCAAGGATGTACAATGTCCCGATACCCAGGATGCACGGCATTCTAATTTCCAGGATACCCTGTCATCCTGGACGAAACCTATCATAGAATACCTACAAAACGGTTCTATCCCAAAAGAATAAAGAGATACCAGAGCATTCAGAACCCGAATGGCCAGGTATGTTCTCATTAAAGAAAAACTATATAGAAAATCTATTGTAGGAACATACTTAAGATGCTTGGAGGTCGACGAAGCCCTAGAAGTACTCAAGGATATCCACGAAGGCGACTGTGGAAATCACACAGGGGGCAGGTCCCTAATGTCCAAAATCCTGAGGAAGGGTTTCTTCTGGCCGTCCTTGAGAAATCATTCCCAGGATTTTGCCCTTAAATGTGATGCTTGTCAGAGACACGCCAACATTCTTCATCAACCAGCTGAACCCCTGCATCCAATCCGTACATCCTGGCCCTTTATGAAGTGGGGAATGGACATTGTAGGAAAGCTACCCAGGGCGCCAGGAGGAAAAGTCTTCATGTTGGCCATGACTGATTACTTCTCAAAGTGGATAAAGGTTGAGGCATATGTCCAAGTCAGAGAAAAGGAATTTATTTCGTTTATCAAGAGAAATATCATAACGAGATTTGGCATACCCTCTAAAATAGTGTGTGACAATGGATCTCAATTTATTGGAAACAGGACTACTGGATTCTGTGAAAGTTGGGGGATAAAAATGATAACTTCTACACCAGTGCACCCCCAGGCTAATGGCCAGGCGGAGTCTAGCAAGAAAATCATCATTAACAACTTGAAGTAAAGACTCAAAGAGGAAAAAGGGAAATGGGCAGAAGAGTTACCACTGGCATTATGGGCTGATAGGACTACATCCAAGAATGCCACAGGCCAAACCCCTTTTTATTTGGTCTTCGGTACGGAAGCAGGTATTCCAACAGAAATGGCTGTCCCAACATTCAGGGACATCAGCCAGACCCAGGATGCGAATAAGGGATCCCTGGCTGACAACCTTGATACCGTGGATGAACTACGAGAACAAGCTGCCTGGAGGATGACCGCGTATCAACAGAGAATCTCTAAAAGCTACAAAAAACATGTGAGGATTCAAAGATTCAGGGTAGGAGACTTGGTTCTGAGGAAAGCATTTCATAATACTACGAATCCAGGGGATGGTAAATTGGCCCCTAAATGGGAAGGCCCCTACTTGATCGACTCTGAGGCAGGAAAGGGGGCATATTGGCTCGCTAACATGGATGGTGAAATACTTCCAAGACCCTGGAATGCAATCCATTTGAAATCTTATTTGATGTAAGTGTAGTACCTAGGATACTGCATGCCAGCTATGTCTTCTAACCAACTAACTTATCAAATTATCTTTCTTGTGTTTTTATGCGTTTGTTTTATCTTTTTTTGTTATTCTTTATGAAAAAAAAAACAGATAAATGACCCTGGATGCGTGGAACCAAAGATGTGATTCTTCTAAGTTAGAGACTGGCCATCTCTCCTCCGTCTAAGGTATCTAGTATACATTATAAGGTTTGAGAGGATATCACCTCTCCTACGTTTGGGTAAACGCATGTCGCGCACGACCCCCTCCTGTAGCGCACGTTAACCCACATGTGGACCCAGGATTATGGGATCGATCTGTTTTAACAGCATCGGCGGCAACCTCACGGTCTACGGACACATAAGGGTTCCTTAAGGCTTTGGTGTTTTCACACCAACATAAGACACACAAGGCACTACCCTAGTTCGCAGGCTCGGCTTGAGGTGGACCCTAAAATTTGCCAGTATGGCATCGGGCAAGACCCTAGTTCGCCGGATCGGCACCGGGTTTAACCCCAGGATTTATGGGTTTAACCCCAGGATTTTTGGGCTTGACCCCATGATTTTTTGGGTATTGATCCAGATTGTTAAAATTTGTTTCTAACGTACACAGGGTCTACCTGAATGGTTATACCCCAGGATTTTTTGGTTTCAACCCCAGGATTTTCTGGTTTGATCCCAAGATTTTTGGGTTTGATCCGAATTATTAAGGATTGTTCCTAACATGTGCAGGATCTGTCTAAACGGTTAATCCTAGGATGGCGCGGCAGTGCCAAATCCTAGGATTTCAGTGTTGATTAACCAACATTCTAGATTGACGCTGAGCAGAATTACACCAAAGACAGAAGGAGTTATTTGTTTACTCTAGAAGAAGTTTAGCATTCAGGGGTTATCCCAAGATGTATGAGGTACGAATTGTTACTTTAGCATTATTATTATATTTGATGTTTGTTTGTGCAGAGAAAGTAAAGACGTCATACAATTATATAGTTCAAAAGCAGATATTTATAAACGGTAGCCACCCTTTGCTCGGAGCAAACTGTCCAACCACCTCAGGGTGGCCTAAAGTTAAAACCACAGGTACTAGACCCGTGTGTGGAGCATTGTAGCACTGGGAATCTAACCTCCGGCAAGTCATTATAAAAGAAAATATTTAAAACAAGCTTCACAAAAAAGGAGAAACATAGAGGACCACGGGCTATTGAATGGTACCCGTGGTTACTGCATCAGCAGCCCCTGCATCCTTCTCCTTGGCTTCTTCGTCACCAGCTCCTTCCTTGGATGCATCACCCTGGTCCCCGGTATCATGAGTCTTCACCTGGTCCACCTTCATTTCGCTGCCGTCACCAGCTGCAACCAGGGCAGAGCACCCTCCTTCCTGGATCACCTCCAAGTCAAATCCCTCGGGAATGGTGCCTCCAGTTCCTTCAGCTTCTTCAGCCACAGGCGGTGGTTCCACCCAGGATTCACCAGTTTCAGGTTCCTAGACTCCTTCACCATCTTGAGCCTGGCTTGCAGTAGAGATACAAGGGCCGAGACCTTGGATTTTTCGACTACCTCATCCATGGCAGCCTGGTGGTCCCTCCTTTCCTGAACAACATTCTTCTCATTTTCAGCAATAAGCTTCACAGCTTTGTCGTGGAAGAGCTTGGCCTTGGTGGTCTCCTTGTTGGCTTGGGCGATTTTAACCTTGGCTGAGGCCTCAACATCAGCCGCTCGCTTCTCGGCGGCAGCCAGAAGATCCAGGATGTGGGAAGTAGACTGAAACAAAGTGTAATATTGCAGGGTCAGGACTGACAAAAATAATTTCATTCAGGGTAGAGCAACGATTACCTGATGAACAAGGAATTCGCTCTCTGCGGCCGAGAGGTCAGAGATGGCACTGGGGGCAACAGAGGTGGTAGCAGCAACACTGGACCCCCGGGTCTTTCTCTTGGTCCCGGAGGCCCTGGATGGAGGGATCCTGGTGAGAGGGGTAGGTTCGGTCTTCACAGACCCCAGGACCAGAATGTCATCATCAACGCCGATTCCAGAACTCAGGGCAGCATCCATATCATCAAGGTCAAACTTAGGGGCAACTGCTGAAAAAAAAAGCCTGAATGTCAGATCATAATCATCTAGAAAAACAAGTAAGTAAAATCCAGGGGTACTTACAGCTCGACATGCTGGGAGTGTGGTAGGAAGCAGCAGAAAACTCGTCACAATGGAATGAACCCTCGGACTTTGGAAGGCTCAGAAACTTCTCCAAGTTAGCTGCAGTTTCCTGCTCTTCAGGACCAATTTCTAACAATTTGGGCACTGCATAGACCAACATTTAAGGTCTGTAAATTTATAAATATATTCTAACCCTAAATTTCTATGATAGGTCTCCGTACCCTTAACAATCCACTTAAGAGGGAGACGATGACCCCCCGGAATACTTGATCGCTTCACACAGAAGAATTGGCCTCTCCATTCTTCCCGTAGAGTGACGCCTGTCACTAGCTGCATGTCTTTGGTAAGGGATTTGAACAAAAAACGGTTGGAGCTATGGGATTTCATCTCGTAAACCTGGGCTAACTCGTGCAAGCCGATCAGGCCTTCAAAAGAATGGTTAAGACAGTCAAGGGTACCCAGGATGCGCCAAACCATAGGGAGAGTTTGAGCATAGGAAAGGCTAGAAGCTTCAAAAAACTCGACGACTAAGCCGAAAAAAGGATAGGAAAGTCCAACAGTGAAAGGGGCTACGGGAAAACAAACCCAGGTCGGAGATACGAAATCGGATCTTAACCTTGGGTCGAACGGTCGAATCTCAGCCGAGGCTGGTAGCAACCCAGACGCCCTAAGGCCGACAATGTCGGCCTCACCGAAGCTACATGTCTCCATTTCAGGGGTTTGAAGGTATCGTTGGTCAGAGAAATCTTTGATTCCCATTGGCATTATCGTCGACTCGAAACGAATCCGTTTCTTAGTCATCGTCGAGTAAGAAGATTAAAAGTGAGAAGGAATGATGTACTTGATCGGAAAATGCAGACGGAACTAAGGGACTATGATCGCTTTTCTCTCTGGAAGAAGTGGGTAAAAACTGATTTAGAGAGAGGGGTATTTAATGGATGGAAGCTACAGCGGTGAAAAGACGTGGGTAAGGTTCGTGGAGGAGCTACTTCTAAATAAACGGACTAGATTGAACTATCTTTGATGAGTCATCGCAATTCGAAAATTCACAGCTATGAAATTCTATCCACAAGCAGCGAATTTGGGGTAATTGTTATACCCTGAATTTCGGCCCTAATTTCACTAATTCTTTTTGACAGGTCTGGACCCCTGGATGTCAAATATCCAGGGACTGCGTATTTGACTTATCGGTACCCAGGGTTCTCATATTTATATTATTCTTTATTTAATTACTGTCCTAGGATGTAATGAATCCATGGTTTATTTGTCTATACTATCTGATCCCAGTATGCACGGGTACCCAGCATGCTGGGGCGATGTTACTAATCTTTTCTTTGACTCCATGTGATCAAGTCAGGTACGAAAGACTGCATAACGGTTATATGGACTCAGTCAAAGATGGAACACGTGTGGAAATGAAGACTCGCCGCCAAGTTTGGTCAAATAACGGCTAAAAGTCTTTGGAAGGGCAATCCCAAGAATCTTGGAGTTATAGTTAGGGATTATCTTGTAGTTAAAGGCAACTTAGGGTCTACTTTTTCACTTACGTTCACCTATATTAGCACTTACTCACTTAGAAATCAGCTGCAAACCTCTGTAATCAAATATACGTTTGTGCAATAAATAGGAAACGTGTGTTATCGTTGCCGAAGGGGTTTTTTATGCTGGCAATCCTTAAAGACATTCAAGGATTAAGGGCTTTTCCTGTTTGGGCTGATATTTCGGGATCCTCGGCGGAAGCTCAAGTGGTCCAGTATCCTCAGACGGGTTGAGAATCCTCATAGGTTCGGGCATCCTGAATTACAGTTATCGACTAACCGCTATGTTGTTCCTCGTATTTATTTGCTTGCAGGTAAAGAAAACGTGTAAAACAAGCCTAAAGACTCGGAGAAAGATTAAAGAACGTGGACTAAGTGGCCCACAACGTTCATATTGACTCAATGGGGAGAATCCCTAAAATATAGGACAGTTGGTTGTTTTGTTTCAGGATCCTTGCCGGAAGCTCAAGTGGTTCAGTATCCTTACAGGTTCGGTATCCTGAAATGCAGTTATTGACTAACCGTTTCAATTCTCCATGTGTCCTAATTAATTACAGGCTTAAAGGGACGTGTAAATGAAGGCTAAAGACCAGGTCAAGCATTAAAGAACGTGCAATAACTGATTCCTAATGTTCACAAAGACTTAGGAATGGAATCCCTTATTTTTAGCACTTTCGGTTATTACCTTGTAACTATATAAATAGAGGTATTGATCGACTTAGGGACACACACAACTCACTCACACATTAGCTCTGATAGCATACGATCTCTGTAACACTTAGCCTGATCGATCAAACCTCCAAAACACTTGTAATTTTCAGTTTCCTATCAATAAAATTGTGTGGTAGCGGGCTCTTCAGGCCGGCTCCCGAGGTTTTTTTGCTAGGATTCCTAGAGGCAACTCGAAGAATCCTGGATTTTTCCCTCGTTACATCCTTGTATTCAGTTTTACATTTCGAACATATTAACAAGCACACTACCTCACATTCTAAGTTTGGAATACGAAATTCCTTTGTGAATTTTTGACCAAAACAGTTTGGCGCCCACCGTGGGGCAAGTGGTGCTTAATCCTACCAAAATCCCATATATCATTCACTTCATTTGATCTCCAATCCCAAAAATGTCAAACCCGCAAAAAACTGTCTCGGTCTCTACATCATCTTCCATTCCTCCTCTCCCTTCCATTCCAGGAAGCCAGAAGAAGACCAATGACCGTCAGAAGAAAGTGGACGAGCAGCCGAGAAAAACTGATTATCCTGTCTTCACAGGATCCCAGGTCCAATCTGTTGATCCTATTATTACTAACAGTGATTTGTTTTCCTTGATTAAGCAGGTAAAGAATCAAATGGATCAGCAAGAAAAAACCAACTTAACGGTGATGAAGGAGATTGAAGAGCTAAAGAAATCTAGGAAGCCCATGGAAGAACAAAGCCCTCTGTTTCCTAGGCATCTTGATTTCAATGCCTCAGGATCCTCAGATCCGTCTCGCTACAATCCCATTCCAGCAGGAATTAAAGAAGCCTGTCTATGCAAAGGCTTTGGATCAACCCTAACAGGACCAGCCATGAAATGGCTACTGAGCATTCCTCCTAACACTATTACATCATTTTCTCACTTAGTTAACTTGTTTAACAATCAATTTTCTTGCAGCAGGACCTTTGAGAAGCTCATAGGTGACCTATACCGAATAATTCAGAAGCCAGATGAGCCTCTCAGAGAATATATTGCCAGATTTGGACGAGAATCTCTTGAGATTCCTAATCTGGATATGGCAGCAGCCGTGGAAGCCTTTAAAATGGGGCTCTCCAAAGATTCACGTTTTTACGACGACCTTGTCATGGCTCCTTGCAGGAACCTTGACGAAGTCCGAAGTAGAGCTTTAAGATTTATCCGTTTGGAAGATGACAAGAGGATCCACCAAAGATTGGAGGTTCCTAAATATGATCCCAACAGCAAGAAGGCGGAATCCCCCGGGAAGCCGTATAGATCTCGTCCATACTCCAAACCGGAAAATCACAAAGTCAATGCCGTTGACCAAGACGATGATGATGAGGAGTATCCCAAGGTATCTGAATACTGTTTTTCCGTTGATATTGGTGGTTTGATGTGTGCAATGCAGGATCTAGGTGAAAAAGCAAGATGGCCCAGGAAGGATACCAAGCAAGGATCCTGGAATGACAAGACCAAGTGGTGTGCCTTCCATGAAGATTTTGGCCACCTAACAGACTAATGTATAGCACTCCGAAAAGAAATCAGCTATCTACTCAGCAAGGGGCATCTTAAGGAGTTGTTAGGCAGAAAGAAGGTCAAGACTCAAGAAGCCGACAAGGTGCCCCAGAGAGCAGCTTCTCCACCACAGGATGCTCAGATTATTAACTTCATCTCAGGAGGCTCAGACATCTGCGGCACTTCATATTCCTCAGCTAAGAAGCATGCTAAGGAATCCAAATCTGAACAGGGTGACAGACCTGTCCGGACGTCCACCCTAACTCAGGACAAGCTTATATCCTTTGATGAGAGTGACCGTTCTCATGTTCAGGATCCTCATCATGATAGTCTTGTGGTTACTTTATATATTGCTAACCATTTTGTTCGCAGGATTCTGCTTGATAATGGGAGCTCAGTAAACATAAAACGTCTTGATGTGCTCAAAAAGATGGGGATCCCAGAAACTGAAATAGTCCCAAGATCCTCAGTTCTGGTTGGCTTCAGCGGTGAAACTAAAAGCACCGTTGGGGATATCAGGTTGCCAGTATATATAGAGGGGGTAAACTCTATGCAAAAATTCTGTGTTATAGATTCTCTCTCTTGTTGCAATATTATTCTTGGCAGGCCTTGGATTCACGAGATGAAGGCAGTCCCTTCAACCTATCACCAATGTATCAAGCTTCCTACACCCTGGGGAGTTGTAAGAATTGAAAGTGATCAGTAGGAAGCCAAGAACTGTTATTCTACTTCAATGAAGAGCACCACTAAGGTGACGAAGGGATAGCAATTACAGAAAAAGGCACCCGAAGCACAGGAAAACAGGGAACTTGATGTCAAAGAAGTACATCTAGACCCTGAGAATCCTGAGATCAAGGTGCTCATGGGAACAAGCATCCCAACCAATGTTGAGCAGGAATTATACCAGCTTCTCAAAGCAAGAACTTCAACTTTCGCCTGGAAGCATGAAGATATGACAGGTATCCCTAAACATGTAATTACTCATAGACTTGGTTTAGATCCTTCTTTCAGGCCTATACAGCAAAAAAGGAGGAAGCTTGCTCCAGAGAAGAATATAATCATCCAGGAGGAAGTCGACAAACTTCTCAAAACAAAGATGATCAGAGAAGTCAAGTACCCTAGATGGCTGGCAAACGTGGTGGTGGTCCAGAAGAAGAATGGAAAGTGGAGAGTTTGTGTCGACTACACAGACTTGAACAAAGCCTGTCCTAAGGATCCGTTTCCACTTCCTCATATTGATGCTATGGTGGATGCCACGGCGGGTCACGAGATGCTCACTTTTATGGATGCCTCGGCAGGATTCCAACAAATTCAGATGGAACCATGCGATCAGGAGCATACGGCATTTATGACTCCAACATGTATATATTGTTATACTGCTATGCCTTTTGGTTTGAGAAATGCAGGTGCCACCTACCAGAGGCTCGTTAATATGATGTTTAAAGAGCAACTGGGGGACACGATGGAAGTCTACATAGATGACATGGTAGTGAAATCCAAAAAGGCTGAAGATCATGTCAGGGATCTCCAAACAACTTTCGATATCATTGATCAGTATAACATGAAGCTCAACCCCTCTAAGTGCCACTTTGGGGTGCGAGCTGGAAAATTCCTAGGCTACATGGTTACTGAAAGAGGGATAGAAGCAAGTCCAGAGCAGATCAAAGCGATCCTAAATTTGAAGTCCCCATCGAATGTTAAAGAAGTACAAAGGTTGACAGGGAGAATCGCAGCGCTCAACAGGTTCATTTCAAGATCCTCAGAAAAAGTAAGGATTTCTATGATATCCTGAGGAAAAACAAGAGGTTCGAATGGACTGAGAAGCATGAAGAAGCCCCGAGATGCCTAAAAGACTATCTGTCAGCAGCCCCGCTATTGATGAAACCAGACGATGGGGAGCCGCTATATTTATATCTCGCTTTTTCTGGAAGCTCAATTAGTGCAGTCCCGGTAAAAAATCATCAAGGTCAGCAGCATCCGGTATATTATGTAAGTAAAACTCTGCTAGACGCAGAATCCAGGTATTCTCACCTCGAAAAGTTAATTTTATCTCTTATAATGGCTTCTACTAAACTTAGACATTATTTTGAAACCCATACAATAATTGTGATGTCTAACTATCCTATCAAGGCAGTTCTCAGGAAGCCGGAAATGTCAGGGAGGATGGCTAAGTGGGCAGTCAAACTGAGTGCCTACGACATCAAATATGAACCAAGAACAACAATCAAATCCCAAGCATTAGCTGACTTTGTGGCGGATTTCAGCAGCGACATTGAACCAGAAGTCGAAAAGGAAGTCCAGCAGCTTGAGAAGCTCAAGGAAGACTGGATCCTCTATACCGACGGCTCCTCAAATGTCAGAGGAACAGGGCTGGGAATCTTGCTAAAATCGCCACAGGGGGACATAATACCTCTATCCATATCCTGTGAATTCCAGGCTACCAACAATGAAGCTGAATATGAGGCTTTAATTGCTGGATTACAGCTGGCTAAGGATATGGGAATCCTATCTATACAAGTGTTTGTTGATTTTCTCTTATTAACTAACCAATTTAATGGCTCTTATGCAGTGAGAGGGGAGAATCTGATCAAATATCTTGAAATTGTTAAAAAATTGTCTCTATTTTTTGAAAATTTTAGCATTTCACAGGTACCAAGAGAAGAGAATGCAGAAGCCGACGTCTTGGCAAACTTGGCTTCATCGCTCAGGATCCCTGAGAATGTCAAAGTTCCAATAACTCACATCTTGACGCCAACGATAGCTCTACAGGAAGCTCAGGCTGTTGACGATGATGCAGGTGCAGATATTGAGAATCCTGAAGATGCTCAGGAATCCTGGACCTACCCGATCCGGAAATATCTCAAAGATGGGGAGATTCCCAAGGGCGAAAACCCCAGAGCTTTTCGCACAAAGGTAGTACCCTATACTTTAATTGATAATATTCTATATAAAAGATCTCTTGCAGGTGTCTACATAAGGTGCTTAGAGAAGTCAGAAGCTCTAAAGGTGCTTGAAGATATCCATAGTGGAGATTGTGGGAACCATACCGGGGGCAGGGCACTGTTATCTAAAGTTCTCAGATTCGGGTATTATTGGCCAACCATGAAGAAGGATGCCGCGAGCTTCTCACAGAAATGCGATGCTTGTCAAAGGCATGGCAATATCCTCCACCAACCTGCTGAGCATCTGCATCCTATAGTATCCCCATGGCCATTCATGAAATGGGGCATGGATATTGTGGGTAAGCTGCCAAAGGCTCCTGGAGGGAAGGTGTTTATGCTTGCCATGACATATTACTTCTCAAAGTGGATTGAAGCAGAAGCCTATGTTCAAGTGAGAGAAAAAGAAGTGATATCCTTCATCAAAAGAAACATCCTCACCAGATTTGGGATTCCGACAGAAATCATATGCGACAATGGCTCCCAATTTATAGGCAAGAGAACTACAAGCTTTTGTGAAAGCTGGGGCATCAAGATGATCACTTCAACACCTGTCCACCCTCAGGCTAACGGACAGGGAAAATCCAGCAATAAGATCATCATCAATAACCTCAAGAAGAAGTTGGGCTCCAAGAAAGGTAAATGGGCTGAGGAGCTGCCATTTGTCCTTTGGGCAGACAGAACTACACCTAAAAATGCTACTGGCCAAACACCATTTTCGTTAGTGTTTGGGGCAGAAGCTGTGATCCCTACAGAAATGGTACTCCCGACAGCCAGAGTCAACTGCCAGGACCCTGAAACCAATAGCCAGAATCTCCTTCAGGATCTCGAAACAATTGAGGAGCTCAAAGATATGGCCAAAATCCGGATGGCTTCTTATCAACAACGGATAGCAAAATCTTATAACAAGAACACCAGGCTAAGAAGATTCCAAGTAGGTGACTTGGTTTTGAGGAAAGCTTTTCAGAATACTACCAATCCTGCTGATGGGAAGTTGGCACCCAAGTGGGAAGGCCCTTACCTTATTGATTCTGAAGAGGGTAAGGGGGCATACCGTTTGGTGAATATGGAAGGAGAACCTCTGCCAAGAGCCTGGAATGCCATACACCTCAAAGCTTATTTTATGTGAGAATCCCGTTGAGAATCTCAGGCAGAATCCCAAGGATCCTCAATATATAAATCCAAGGTACGTATGCTAATCCTATTTCAATTAATTCTTATTATTTTTGTGATAAGTTACTGACTTAAGCATCGGAGTGCTGTTAGCTAAGCTAACACCCAACCCTCACCAAGTGTTGAGTGTTTTGCAGATTTTGAGAATCCTAGAGAATTTTGGGTATATCCCCAGTTAGAGGCTGATCACCTCTCCTCCGTTTAAGGTATCCTGCATACCTTCTAAGGTTTAAGAGGATTTCACCTCTTCTACGTTTGGGTAATCTCCAGTAGCGCACGACCCTCGCCAGGAGCGCACGTTGTCCACCAGTATGCTCAAGGTGGCCGGACCAGTCCACTCCAGGGGTGGCTGACAATCTTGTCACTGGAGGCTGCTGGGAGGATTCTCAAGGTTTTTAACACTCACGTGTTAACTAAGGCTTAAAAGGTCTTCACCTTTTCTAAGAATCGCCAGGAGCGCTCGTTATTCGCCATTAGGCGGATCCTCAAGTAATAGCAGACGTGCTATCCTCACGAATTATCTAAGGTTTATAACACCAACGTGTTATCTAAGGTTTTGGCATTTTCATGTCACTTACGTACGGGCTTGTCCCAGGATTGCACGGGCTTGTCCCCAGAAATTCACGGGCTTGTCCCCAGAAATGCACGGGCTTGTCCCCAGAAATTCACGGGCTTGTCCCCAGAAATGCACGGGCTTGTCCCCAGAAATGCACGGGCTTGTCCCCAGAAATTCACGGGCTTGTCCCCAGAAATGCACGGGCTTGTCCCCAGTTTAACTCAATTTCGAAACTACTATGCTTTTACCACAGGTATCCTTAAGGATGCTGAAAGAGGATTCCAGAATCCGTATAAATGCGCCCAAGGTAAAACCTACTTAAGAGACTAATAAGGTAATATACTTTCGAATTATTACATTTATCATATACTTATGCTGACTTGTGTCATGGATTGTCAACTTACATACTTAACTTAAAGCTTTTTTACTACCTTAATATTCCTGAAGAAACCGATGGGATTCTCACTTAAATATTCTAAAATTTTTTCATGAACAAAATAAAAAACAAGGGGCAAACACACCATGATAAAGAAAATCGGATACTAGTATTAACCATGCAGGAAATTCAAAAGGGGTAACTCCAGTTTATCAGCACCCCCAAGTTGCTCCAGAGTTCCTTTCTAGGTAGCTGCGTTCAAGCCTTAGCAGTGAAGCCTTCAACATCTGCTTCATTGGCCTTGATCGCGAAAGAAAATCGAAAAGAAAAGGAAGGGAGCTGACCTAGAGAAAAAGAGAAATCGAGAAGGGTCCGACGGTAATCCAGGGTTATTTATGGAGAAGTCTCATGAGAAGTTGCGTCGCTATCAAATCAGGAGCTAACGAGTCACCTCCGTAATTATTTCAAGAGCTTGAATTTTCACAGCCGTCTTCATGGTCGACTACTGTCAAAATTCAGGGGCAATTGTTTGGGCTGATATTTCGGGATCCTCGGCGGAAGCTCAAGTGGTCCAGTATCCTCAGACGGGTTGAGAATCCTCATAGGTTCGGGCATCCTGAATTACAGTTATTGACTAACCGCTATGTTGTTCCTCGTATTTATTTGCTTGCAGGTAAAGAAAACGTGTAAAACAAGCCTAAAGACTCGGAGAAAGATTAAAGAACGTGGACTAAGTGGCCCACAACGTTCATATTGACTCAATGGGGAGAATCCCTAAAATATAGGACAGTTGGTTGTTTTGTTTCAGGATCCTTGCCGGAAGCTCAAGTGGTTCAGTATCCTGACAGGTTCGGTATCCTGAAATGCAGTTATTGACTAACCGTTTCAATTCTCCATGTGTCCTAATTAATTACAGGCTTAAAGGGACGTGTAAATGAAGGCTAAAGACCAGGTCAAGCATTAAAGAACGTGCAATAACTGATTCCTAACGTTCACAAAGACTTAGGAATGGAATCCCTTATTTTTAGCACTTTCGGTTATTACCTTGTAACTATATAAATAGAGGTTTTGATCGACTTAGGGACACATACAACTCACTCACACATTAGCTCTGATAGCATACGATCTCTGTAACACTTAGCCTGATCGATCAAACCTCCAAAACACTTGTAATTTTCAGTTTCCTATCAATAAAATTGTGTGGTAGCGGGCTTTTCAGGCCGGCTCTCGAGGTTTTTTTGCTAGGATTCCTAGAGGCAACTCGAAGAATCCTGGATTTTTCCCTCGTTACATCCTTGTATTCAGTTTTACATTTCGAACATATTAACAAGCACACTACCTCACATTCTAAGTTTGGAATACGAAATTCCTTTGTGAATTTTTGACCAAAACATTTCCCCCTTTCAAATCTCGTTGTCTTTAGTTGCATTCAGGGAAGTTGTTGTTTGTGTTTCCATACATTTTCATCTAACCTTGGATATTTGCTCACAAACTTGATTTCCAAAAACTTACATCCAGGGCACCATACCTCACAAACTAATTTGGTTACTTAATTCACTTGCATAATTTTTGACCAAAACATTAATGAATTTTGTTTTGCTAATGATATTGCAGGTGTGATTAAAGCTATGCAGGACCTTGGGGACAAAGCGAGGTGGCCCAGGAAGACAGAGAAACAAGCATCCTGGAAAGAAAAGTCCAAATCCAAGGGCGCTGACCAGCCTGCAAAATTCAGGCGTGCTGACCAAACCCAAGATGCAGAAAAATCACGCGGACATCCTGAGCGAGCAACGTCCCCTTCCCCAGATGCAAATGTAATTTATTTCATTTCTTGTGGATCTGATATTTGTGGTACTTCTTATTCTGTAGCTAAAAGGCACGCAAGAGAGACCAAGTCAGACGTACCCAGGAAGTCAGGAGAAGCCTCAGTACAAGTAGATCTGAAAGACGTTACCTTCGGTGAAGATGACAGGTGAAATGTCATGGACCCTCATCATAATGCGCTCGTGATTACACTCTACCTAGAAAATCACTTCGTGAAAAGGATCCTGATTGATAAGGGTAGTTCTGTCAATATCATCCAGCTAGAAACATTGACAAAGATGGGGATACCCTAGGATGAAGTCATTGTCAAATCAACATCCTTTTAGGTTTTAGTGGCGCAACCAAAAACACCCTGGGAGAGGTGAAACTTTCGGTTTATGTTGAGGGATAAACTCGATGCACCGCTTTTGTGTCATGGACGCTTCGTCCGGATATAACATCATCCTGGGCAGACCCTGGATCCATGACATGAAGGTTGTCCCCTCAACGTATCATCAATGTGTCAAATTGCCAACACCCTAGGGAGTAGTCACCATCCACAACGACCAACAGGAGGCGAATGACTGCTACACTTCCTCTATGAAGATTCTAGCCAAAGCTTGTCAATGATAGCAATTAAAGAAGAAAGCCAGGGATGTCCTAGAGGCAAGGGAGCAGGATGTCAGGCAAATAGTCTTGGATCCCTTGCATCCTGGGAGAAAAGTCTCTATAGGCACTAACATTCCTGGCCCTATTAAAAAAGAGTTGGTAGAATTCCTCCGATCCAGAATGTCAACATTTGCATGGTATACTGAAGACATGACCGCCTATTGAAGAACAAGATGATCAGGGAAGTTAAGTTCCCCAGATGGTTGGCCAACGTGGTAGTAGTGGAAAAGAAAAATGGCAAATGGAGGGTCTATGTGGATTATACAGACCTGATCCGTGCATGTCCTAAAGACCCTTTTCCCTTACCACGCATTGACTCCATGGTAGATGCAACGGCTGGTCATGAAATGCTAACATTCATGGACGCCACCTCAGGATTCCAACAAATTAAAATGAAGCCAAGTGATCAAGAAGATACATCATTTATTACACCCACAGGTATTTATTATCATGTTGTTATGCCCTTTGGATTGAAAAATGCAGGTGCAACCTATCAAAGATTGGTGAATATGATGTTCAAAGAAAAACTGGGAGAAACTATGGAGGTATATATAGATAATATGGTGGTATAGTCCTGAATGTCAACACTCATGTCCAAGATGTTAAAGAATCCTTTGACATGTTGGACAAGTACAATATGAAGCTGAATCTAGAGAAATGTCATTTTAGAGTGGGTACTGGCAGAATCCTAGGTTACATGGTAACCAAAAGAGGAATTGAATCCAGTCCGGAACAAATTCGTGCAATCATGAACCTCAAGTCACCCGAATCAACCAAGGATGTACAAAGGCTGACATGCCCGATTGTAGGCTTGAACATGTTTATTTCCAAATCCTCGAAGAGATGTCGAGATTTCTATGACATCCTGAGAAAGAACAAGAAATTTGAATGGATGTCCCAGCATGAGCAAGCATTCCAAGATCTGAAGGCATATCTATCTTCTGCACCCCTCCTGATGAAACCGAATCCAGGGGAGCCTTTATCATTGTACCTTGCAGTTTCAAGTAACACGGTAAGTGCAGTCCTAACCATGGATGCAGAGGGTTAACAACACCCGGTGTATTATGTAAGTAAGGGTCTTCTTGACACTAAATCAAGGTATTCACATTTAGAAAAACTTATACTAGCCCTAAGTATGGCTTCTAATAAACTTAGACATTATTTTGAGACTCATACTATACATGTGAAAACTAACTACCCTATAAATTTTGTCTTGAGAAAACCTAAAATGTCAGGAAGGATGGCAAAATAGTCACTGAAGTTGAGTGCTTACAACTTGGTAGATGAAGCAAGAACAACCATAAAATCACAAGCTCTAGCAGACTTTGTGGCTGACTTTAGTAGTGATATCCAAGAGGTAGCAGATCAAGAATTTCATAACCTGCAGCAAGAAGAATTCTCAGGATGTTGGACCCTCTTCACATACGGGGCATCCAATGTCAGAGGGACAGGCCTTGAAATAATACTAAAATCGCCACAGCCTAGGCTATTAGGTGTGGATTCCAGGCAACTAACAAACGAAGCGGAGTATGAAGCCATGCTATCCGGCCTACAGTTAGCTTTGCATCTTGGGGTCCAGAATATCCAGGTATACGTCGACTCCCTACTTTTAACTAGTCACTTTAATGGAACTTATGAAGTGAAAGGAGAGAAGCTGGCCAAGCACCTAAAAATTGTGAAGGCTATATCTCAGGATTTTCAAATTTTTGGCATTCAGCAAGTATCCAGGGATGAACATGCTGAAGCAGATACACTAGCATACCTGGGGTCAGCATTCAAGGCAATGGAGGATACACATATCCCCATAATCCTCATACTAAGTCTAGCAATCAACCAACAAGAGAATTCAGAAGATGCTGATTCTGGGGCCAGGGTCCTAGCCTCCGACACCCAGGATGCACAGCTGCCTAATTTCCAAGATAGTCTGTCATCTTGGACCAGACCTATTATGGACTATCTACAGAATGGGTCCATTCCAAAAGAGGAAAAGGATACCAGAGTATTCAGAATCAGGATGGCCAGGTACGTCCTTATAAAAGGAAAATTGTATAAAAAATATGTTGCAGGTACATACCTAAGATGCTTGGAAAATGATGAAGCTCAGGAAGTACTAAACGACATCCACGAAGGCGATTGTGGAAACCACACAGGGGGCGGGTCTCTAATGTCCAAAATCCTGAGAATAAACTACTTTTGGCCATCCTTGAGAAAGGACTCCTAGTATTTTCTCCTCAAATGTGATGCTTTCCAGAGAAGCCAATATTCCTCATCAACATGCTGAACCCATGCATCCTATCCCTGCATCCTGGCCCTTTATGATATCTGGATTTGTGAAAGTTGGGGGATAAAAATGATAACTTCTACACCAGTGCATCCTCAGGCTAATGGTCAGGCAGAATATAGCAACAAGATCATCATCAACAATTTGAAGAAAAGGCTCAAGGAGAAGAAAGGAAAATTGGCGGAAAAATTACCATTAGCATTATGGGCTGATAGGACTACATCCAAGAATACCACAGGCCAGACTCCGTTTTCCTTAGTATTTGGTACAGAAGCAGTCATTCCAACAGAAATGGTGGTCCTAACATTCAGGGTTATCAGCCAAACCCAGGATGCGAATGCAATTCATCTAAAAAGCCTATCTTATGTAAGTTTGGTGTCCCAAGATGCTGCGTGTCAGGTATGTCTCCTAACTAATGGATTGATCTAGGTATTTCTCTTGCATTTTTTTATTATCAAATACTTCTGTTTTGTTCTTATTTTACTCGTTTTTATCATTTTCCATGAAAATTATTAACTCTTTTGATTGAGGCACTTGAATAAAAACAGATTACTGACCCTGGATGCATGAAGCCAGTGATGTGTTTCTCCTAAGTTAGAGACTGGCCATCTCTCCTCCGTTCAAGGTATCTAGTATACCTTCTAAGGTTTGAGAGGATATCACCTCTCCTATGTTTGGGTAATCGCCTGTAGCGCATGTTAACCAACATATTGGACCCAGGATTATGGGATCGACCCGTATTGACAAAATGGGCGATAACCTCATGATCTATGGACATATAGGGGTTCTTTGAGGTTTTTGGTGTTTTCACACCAACACAAGACACACGAGGCAATATCCTAGTTCGTCGGTTCGGCTCAAGGTAGACCCTAGAATTCGCTAATACGGCACCGGGCATGACCCCAGTTCGCCGGATCGGCATCGGGTTTAACCCCAGTATGTTTGGGATTGACCCCAGTATGATTAAGTTTAATCCCAGGATTTTTGGGTTTGAACTCAATTGTTAAAATTTATTACTAACATGTGCAGGATCCATCTAAGTGATCATGACCTAGGATTTAGAAGCTAAATTGCAGAATCCAATAGTCATTTTGCCAATGAATTAGGATCCATTTTCACAACTTAGGTTGTTACTAAGCATTTAGAAGCAGAATTGAACTAAGGATAGAAGAAATCATTTACTTGCACAAGAAGGACTTTTGCATTCAGGGTTTATCCCAAGATGTAGAAGGTATGGATTATTTTCTTAACATTCTTATCATGTTTACGTGTTTGTGCAGAAAAGATAAAGATATCATACAAGCATATAGTTCAAAAGCAGATATTTATATATAAAAAGTAACCACCCCTTGGATGGAGCAAAGTGTCTAACCACCTCAGGGTGGTTTAAAGTTATAACCACATGTACTTAACCTGTGGGTGGGGCATTGTAACACCGGGAATCAAACCTCCGGCAACCATACAAAAAAACATTGTTTAAAAAGCTTCACAATAAACAAGAAAAGAGAAAAAAGACCGTGGATTATTGAACAGTACCCACGGCTGCTACATCTTCAGCGCCTTCATCTCCTTCCTTCACAGCTTCCTCACCAGCATGCTTCTCACCCCCAGCATCATCGGTCACCAGTTGCTCCTCTCCAGTCCAAGATACAGATGCACCAGCAGGCAGGGTCGTCTTAGCACCCTGGGTCTCAGTAGCCTCGTACCCTTGGGAAACTGCACCACCCGGGGTACACAACTGTTTGAGCCACAGGGGCATAGTCCAGTTGGCGTTAGTGTGACCCGCATCCAGTTGGAGCACCGAGATCATAGCCAATTTCTTGGACGTCTCCACATACTCCTTCAGGGTCTTCTCGTGCTGGTCCTGAGCCTCAACTGCCTTCTTCTCATTTTTTAGCAGCAGCTTCTGAACCTTGTCATGCTGGACCATAGCCTTGGATGCTTCCTTATTAGCCTGGGCAATCCTGGATTTCAGAGTGTCAGCCTCAGCGCGACGCCACTCGGCGGCCTCGAGTAGATCCAAGAGGCGAGAATTGGCCTACAAAAAGTGAAACACAAATTTATAATTAACTCCATGTCTAACTATGAAATGCAGGGACAACCAAGAGTTACCTAATGGGTGATGAGCTCAGTGCTTTGGTCAAAAATTATAAAGCAAAATTAAGTAACCAAATTTGTTTGTGAGGTATGGTGCCTTGGATGTATAGTTTGTAAAATCAAGTTTGTTGGTTAAAATCCAAGGTTTAAATAAGATGAATGGAAACACTAGCAATACCTCCCCTGGATGCAACTATGAACAACGAGGTTTGAAAGGGGGAAAAGCCCTTAATCCTTGAATGTCTTCAAGGATTGCCAGCATAAAAAACCCCTTCGGCAATGATAACACACATTGCCTGTTTATTTCCAAGTAAAATATTATTAGTACAAGTGTTTGCGGCTTGTTTGCTAGGTGGTAGTGTGAAGACAAGTGATCGAGAGAGTGAAAAAATAAATCCTATGTCGCATTTAAATACATCAAAAGCCTAACTATATTTCCGAGATTTTTTGGGATCTCCTCCCAACGGCTTCTATTCGTTATTGACCGAGTTCGTCGGCGAGTCTTCCATTCTGCACGTGTTTACGATCTTGACCAAGTCTTCTTGGCCGTTATTCAATCTTCCGTACCTGACTATAGATCAAAAAAAGTCAAGGACAAGTTGTTAGTAACGATGCCCTAGCATGCTGGGTAACCGTACATGCTAGGTCAAGATAATATAAATATACAATCCCTGGATATACAATATCCTGGGGTATCATGAATCAGAAATCCAAGGTACCGATAAGCCATATATATAGTTCATGGTTATCCGACATCCAAGGGTTCAAACCTGTCAAAGAATGTTAGTAAATTTTTAATGCGAAATCCTGAGTATAACAATTGCCCCCAAATTTGCAGCTAGTGGATAGAATTTCACAGCTGTAAATATTTGAATTTTGATGACTCATCCTAGCTAGATCAATCATGTCCGCTTATTTAGGAGTAGATGCTCCACGATCATTACCCATGTCCTTTCACCCCTGTAACTTCTACCCATTAAATACCCCTCTCTCAATCGGTTTTACCCACTTCTACTAGAGAGAAAAGTGATCATCACTCCCATCGTTCCGACTGCATTCACCGATCAGGTACACCTTTCCTTCTAGTTTTCAATTTCCTAGCCCGACAATGACTAAGAAATGTATTCGTTCTGAGTATGAGGCTATCCCTACGGAAATCAAAGATTTCTTCGATCAACGATACCTCCAAAACCGTGAATCGGAGACATGCAGCTTCAATGAAGTTGACATTGTCGCCCTTAAGGCATCTGGACCGCTACCTGCTTCAGCCGAAATCCGACCATTCGACCCTAGGTTGAATCAGTGATTTCGCATCCCATACCTGGGATTGTTTTCCTGCAGCCCCTGTCAATATCAGACTCTCCTACCCCTTTTCCGGCTTAGTCGCCGAGTTTTTCAAAGCCTCTAGTCTTTCTTATGCTCAAACTCTTCACATGGTTTGGCGCATCCTGGGTACCCTTGATCGTCTCAACCACTCTTATGAACACCTGATCGGCTCAAACCGTTTTATGTTCAAATCCCTCACCAAAGACCTGCAGCTAATATCCGGTGTCACTCAGCGAGAAGAATGGCGAGGCCAGTTCGTTTTTGTAAAGCGATCGAGTATTCCGGGGGGTCATCGGCTTCATCATAGGTGGATTGTTAAGGGTAGGAAGACATGTCGTAGGAATTTAGGGTTAAAATATGTATATATTGAGTCACTAACCTTGGATGTTTGTCTATGCAGTGCCCAACTTGTTAGAGATCGGTCCTGAGGAGCAGAATACCGAAGTTAATTTGGAGAAGTTACTGAGCATCCCAAAATCCGAACGATCATTTACGTTGTGAGGATATTTCCGCTACATCATACCATACTCCCAGCATGTCAAGCTGCAAGTACCCCTGGATTTTACTTATTTGTTTTTTATAAATATCTATGATCTGACATTCTGGGTTTCTTTCTCAACCGCTGATCCCAAGTTCGACCAGGATGATATAGACGCTGCCCTGAGCTCTAGAACCAGTGCCGAGGATGACATAATGGTCCTTGGATCTGCGAATACTGAACCTACCCCCCTCACCAGGATTCCTCCACCCAGGGCCTCCGGGACCAAGAGAAATACCCGAGGGTCAAGTGCTGCTACCACTCCTGCTGCCCCCAGTTCCATCTCGGACCTCTCAGCCGTGGAGAGTGAATCCCTCGTTCAACAGGTGACTCTTATCTGACCCTTAATGAAAAAAAAATTATATCGACCCTGACCCTGGATTTCATTTCGTTTCAGGCCACTTCCCACATTATGGATCTTCTGGCCACCGCTGAGAAGCTAGCGGCTGATGCTGAGGCCTTGGCCAAGGCAAAGTTCGCTCAGACCAACAAGGAGACCACCAAATCTAAGCTCCTGCACGACAAAGCTGTGAGGCTTATTGAAGAGAACGAGAAGAAGGTAGTACGAGCGAGGTAGGAACACCAGGCTCCCATGGCTGACATTGTTAAAACAACCAGGGTTTCGGCCCTGGTATCCCTACTGCAGGCCAGGCTCAAGATGGTGAAGGAGGCCAGGGATCTGAATCTTGAGAACCTGAAGTGGAACCACCGTCTGTGGCTAAACAAGCTACAAGAGCTGGGAGGTGCCATCCCTGGTGGTTTTGAAGAGACCCAGGATGCGGGGTGCTCCGCCTTGGTTGCAGCTGGTGGTGGTAGCGAAATGGAGGTGGATCAAGTCAAGACCCAGGGTGCTGAAGGGTAGGATGATGCAGGCAAGGAGGGAGCCGGTGAAGAAGAAGCCAAGGAGAATGATGCAGGGTATGCTGATGCAGCAGCCACGGGTGCTGTTCAATAGCTCGTGGTCCTTTATCTTTCTATGTTTTTATGAAGGTTTTTAAAATAGTTTATTTTGTGTTGGTTTGCTGGAGGTTTGATTCCCGGTGTTACAATGCTCCACCCACGGGTTTAGTACCCGTGGTTTCGACTTTAAGCCACCCTGAGGTGGTTGGACACTTTGCTTCAACCAAGGGATGGTTACCTTTCATATAAATATTTGCTTTTGAACTATATGTCTGCATAATATCTTTAACTTTTCTCCACAAATGAACACACAAATATGACAAGAATGTTAAAATAAACCATACCTTTTACATCCTGGGATAGACCCTGAATGCGAAACTCTTTCATGTGCAAACAAATGATTTCTTCTGTCTTTGATGCAATTCCGCTTCCGAATGCTTAGTAACAACCAAAGTTGTTGCTTAACCGATATCGAAATCCTAGGATCTGGTATTGTCATGCCATCCTAGGCCATGATCACTCAAATAGATCCTGCACATATCAGGATTAAATTTTAACAATTGAGATCAAAACCAAATATCCTGGCGTTAGGTCCAATCATACTGGGGTCAAACCCAAAAATCTTTTGGTCAAGCCCAAAAATCTTGGGGTCAAGCCTAAAAATCCTGGGGTCAAGCCCAAAAATACTGGGATTAAACCCGGTGTCGGTCCGGCGAACTGGGGTCATGCCCGATGTCGTACTGGCGAATTCTAAGGTCCATCTCGAGCTGAACCGGCGAACTAGGGTATTGCCTCATGTGTCTTATGTTGGTATGAAAACACCAAAAATATTAAGGAACACCCATATGTCCATAAATCATGAGGTAGTCGCCCATTCTGTCAACATAGGTCGATCCCATAATCCTGGGTCCAATATGTGGGTTAACGTGCGCTATAGGCGGGGGTCGTGCGCTACAGGCGATTACCCAAACGTAGGAGAGGTGATATTCTCTCAAAACTTAGAAGGTATACTAGATACCTTAAACGGAGGATGTAAGGGAATAATTTGTGGCTTGTATATTAAATCATCACTTGGCGGAGTATTCTGAAGGCCTATGTGTTAGAATAGGTAAAAATGAGTTGGGTTATGGGTATATTAGGTCATTGGGCCATTTTAGGCATGTTTGGGCTCAATTAGAAAGTGTTTAGAGGGAGTTTAATGGGCCTGTTTAATCAAATCCGAAAATTAGGTTTAGGATTTGTTTATCTTTATAAACAAATCCTAATACTCAGATTAGGGGTTGGCTAGTTGAGAGAGACTAAGGAGGCTTTTCGGTTGTGTCAAGCTTGTGTACCAGACGATTATTAATCGTGTGCACTTTGTTCCAGGTTTTATTGTTTAATCGTGTTCTTTATCATTTACTATTTTCTTCTTTGTTCTTGAATCAATCAATCGTCGGGATTCCGCACCTTCGATTGATCGTTGATATCGTGTAAGGATCGTTTTGGGACTTACAATTGGTATCAGAGCCAAGAAACACTGTTTCGAGGCTCTCACGATATCATATTCAAGAGCTTTGGTCTGTTTTTGACTCGTTCTTAAGTAATTTTGTTTGACGGCTACTGTTCTTGGTTAATTAATAAATCTAGGGTTCATATTTTTCATTGATAGAAATAGTTTATCATATGGCGCTTGAATGAATCTGCATATCTCGGTTTGTGTCAATTGAATTAATTTTGGATTGAGTTAATTTTGAAAAAGCATTGATTCTGGCTCTTAACTCTCGTGATTTTAAAATCTCTAAAGAATCAAAATTGATTTTATTTAATTTGGAAAGTAAAGATCGGACAGAAGGAATTTTAGTCAAAGGGGGTTTTCGACTCATAAAAAATCGGTGTTTGGCTGAAAATTCAAGATCTATTTTAAACTTCACGTATTTGATTTTCGAAAAGTGAAGTTCTTTACATTTACAATAGTGCCATCTATATTTATTTAGAATATGTGGTCTATATCGTCCGGTTTTTAAAGCAGGAAACGGCCACTCATTTCAAGTTGGTGTAAATTAATTTTAACGGGGTTTTGATCGTTGAATTTTTCTGCACCTTGTGGTGTAATTTCGTTCTTTTTAATTTTCATATTTGTGCTCCAAGTGTTTCAAGGTGTTACTAACGGTTTTATTTGTGAGTTTCTTGGGATTGTTGTGCAGGTTACAAGTGTTGCAGAAGCAAGAAGCCCGTGTTCTATAAGCTATTCGATCGAAAATCTGTGGCTTGGACCTTTTTTTTTCGATCGAAAAGTCCCTCCGTTGACCCTTTCCGATCGAGAAAGCCCCCTCAGTGGCTTTTCGATTCGTTCCTCTTGCTCGAAAAGTCCCCTAAGTGACTTTTCGACCAAGCCTGCCCAATCGAGAAGTCCCCTTTGTGACTTCTCGATCAGTTTCATCGATCGAAAAGTCCCCTCAGAGACTTTTCGATCCGACCCTTTCGATCGAGAAGTCCCCTTGAGACTTCTCGATCAGCCCTCATTGATCGGAAAGTCCCCTGAGACTTTTCGATCCATCGTGCTCCCTGATCGAAAAGTCCCCTTCGAGACTTTTCGATCCAGCCTTCACTTTTCGATCGCATCATACTTTTCGATCAAGAAGCCCTTTCCGACCGAGAAGCACTTTTCGACCCAGTTTCTTGTCCAGTCGAAAACCCATTTCCGATCAAAAACCGTTTTCAATCCGATCGAGTCTTTCCGATCCAAATCTCAATCAAAGAAGATCATGGCACACATTCTGCCAGTTACCACTGCATCTACCAACATCAATGAGATATGTTGTAATCCCAAGTGTGAGTCTAAAGAATGGGAACGTAAGTTCACAAATGAAACCCTAAATCGTGAAATTTATGCTAGAGATCTTAGGGAGTATCAAAGTAAGGCTAAAATATATAGAGAGAAACTGGAAGCAGCTAAGGTAGACATAAAAAATCTTCAACGTGATGTTAGTAATAAAAGCACCTATCTTGGGCTTGCTAATGCTAAGGTAGAAGAGCTAACCAAGGAGGTTGAGGAACTCAGAACCAAGCTTGACTCCTCCCAATCTGTGCTTGAGAAACATCAAGTTATTCAAAAGAAAATGATGGACTCTCATCGTACTTTATTCAAATCTGAGGAGCGACTCGAGCATGTAAAAGAAACATCTGGCCTCGGGGATGTAAATTTTCCTCCCCCATTACAACATGAATACATCAGAGTGCCCCAAACTGCCGATGAATTGTTGAAAGAGTCACTTAATGAAGCAACCATGGTGTATGGGCCTCAACCTATGCACAAAGATGAAAAGACAGCCACAGACGCAACTCAGTCAAATGACACTACTGAGTGTGCAGGTTCAAGCTCTAGTGAAGTGAAGAGAGCTGATGAAGAAAAGTTGACTCCTTATCCAAAGATCGAGACTCCTTATTCGAAAGTGGTGGATGAGGTAAAGCGGGAACGTGTGGTGATGACTACAAGACCCAATGGTAAGATATTCATGACATCTGGGTCTATGTTTGACCAAAAACCAGATGCTGGCTATGAACTACCATCCTTCTCCACTAAGTTCAAAGGCTTGGGTCATGATGGTGGTTTATCATCTAACATTAAGAGCATAAGGCCCAAGATCACCATCAAGCCTCCAAATTCCGTTCCAATCAAGATTGAAAGGCCCAAGGTGACAAACAAGTCTCCAAACTCATCAGTGGGATCATGCAATGGCAACACAACTTTCTCAAAGAAACCAGTGAGCCCAAAAGTTCAAATGTCTGGTTATGCTCAGTTTTCAACGAACCAGAAAAGATTCAATGGAAATGGATCAAGGTCAGAAAGATCGAACAACTGGAGATCTGGAGTCTTTCTGAACATGCAACCCAATCTCAATGCCTCTCCTTCAAAGCCATACAGCTCAAACGGTCACACTTCTGACTTCTACCTGAAGAAGCAAACGTGCTTTAATTGTGGCAATCCTGGTCACATTGCCCGAAATTGTCTCTATCGCCCCTATGAGCCATATTATCCACAAAGTCGGAGTGTTTCGTCTCGGGAATCACTTAAGTCTAAGCCAATGAAGGTGCAACCACCTAAGGCGATGAAGACTGTTTCTCCTAAGATAAAACCCTCTGATCAACATTGGGGCGCTGCCAAAGAGCAGAGAAAATTTTCGAATCAAAACTATGTTTTTCCAAATTTTGAGAATTTTCATAAAAAGGTGAAGAAACCGATTTCAAAACAACACAAAGTTGACAAACCTAAAGTTACTCCTCCAAAGGTAACTAAAACTGTTTTGAAAAAGAAACCTGATATGAAGAAGGTTGAAATACCTAAAGTCACTACTTCAAAGGTGACTAAAACAACTTTCAAATCACCTGGAATTTGGAAACCAAAATCAAAGGCAGCCACACCCCCAATTCCTGATATCACAAAGGGGATGTTCTTAAAAGAAATTTCTTTCATCGATTCTTCAGGTATACCCAGAACCACAATGGCCTGGGTACTTATGGCTAACTGATCTCTCACCTTGTGCAGGAACAGTCAAGGAGGACTTTCATTAACCTTGTTTGTTTGTGATAGTGATTGTTCCAGGCACAGGATAGGAGGCATCTCTCTACCACCTGACATGAAGATTTCAATGGAGGGTATGTTTCCTTGTGAGAGGTAAATCTGAGAAAATCAGCAGTAAAGGTAACACTGTCTAAATTGTTTGTTTCTTGGCTGATTTGATGTGAAGTATGGTTATGCATGAAACAAAACTTTGAAAGTTAGCTTGGCCAATTTTGTTTTATAGTGTGTTAGTGTGATTTATAAAAAAAAAAAAAAAAAAAAAAATTAAAAAAAAAAAAAAATGTGTGTTGTTCTTAAAAATCAAAAAGCAAGGGGAAGAATAGAAAAGATGAAATAGTAGACCCCCCTAAAAAAAATTGTGCTTTTTAATTTTTAATTTTTAATCTTTTGTTTGTTTGAGAAGGCAGGGAAGTGAAATAAATTTCCGTTTTGGAGATGGCTGACACGCGTAAGGCAGACGTGAAAGACATGATCCATGGTGATATGCTGGTAGGCTCGGCTCTAAAATCTGAAAAGGTATGCGTTACACACTTAAAGATAACGTATGGCAGTTTGTTGGGTAACAGCACTTAGGTTAATTGCATTTCTATTTGACTGCATGTTCAAGTTCCCGATACACACGCTTGTCTCCAAGAGTGTGAAAATGAGCTCAAAAAGTCGGTGTCCCCTCTGCTTTGCGTGAGCAATGACCTGGGGATGCTTCGAATGTATGTAAGGCTCTCCTCTGCTTTGCGTGAGCAATGACCTGGAGTTGTCCATACATACGTGCTTCTAGATCACCTAAAATAAAAAATATAAAAAAAAAAATATAAAAAAAAAATACAAAAAAAAAAAAAAAAAAATTGCATGTATACACCCAAAAGATGCCAAAGAGCACAAGAAAAGAGACCCTCAAGTGTCCAAAACCCTCAGCCTTTGTCACTGATGAGAGCATTATTAAAAATGTTTCAAAAATTCAGTTGACTTTGTATATTATACCCAAAAAATCTATGTGATCTATTCTTTCTCTTCTCAACCAAGTCTCGAGCTCACTTTCAAACTTCTGGTTCAGGTTGTGAAAATATGTGGTAGGGAATTTATATGCTTGATAGTGTGTAATAACATGTACCTAGGATTTGTTGAAACCCACTTGCTGTTCATAATTAATACACCTTAAAAGATAATAAAGTGACAAACAGCCTGAATAAGAAAAGGGTTTGAGTTTAAAGTGGATCAGTATATTGGCAATCACCTGGACGTGTTCGAGTAACAGATGCTGAAAAGGGTTCCTCAGTTTAGACAAAGACGGTTTGATCCCATAGAAACCTTCTCATTTAGTAATTTGGTATGTTTATTTTATTTTTATTCTT
Organism: Deinandra increscens subsp. villosa; assembly: GCA_039602395.1. Classification (NCBI taxonomy): domain Eukaryota; kingdom Viridiplantae; phylum Streptophyta; class Magnoliopsida; order Asterales; family Asteraceae; genus Deinandra; species Deinandra increscens. The sequence goes on from JBCNJP010000023.1 coordinate 52,606,023, forward strand.
CTTTTGAGTTATCTTAAGTTTTTATTGTTTATTTTCAACGATGGCCAGGTTAATTTAAAGGTTTTAATAAGTTTTTATGGGTTTTGTGCAAGAAGGTATCACCCCTCCAGAATCTCAGGGGGAGATAATGTGAAGAGTCCTCAGGTTCAGGGGAAGTTTTTGATAAAATAATTCTAACCCGATAACCAGTCATCATATGCTGGTTAGTGTTTGTGTTTGTTCCATGTTGTGCATGACAGGTTAAATGAAATGTCATGGAAAAGAAAAGTCAATGAGTGCTGTTACTGTTCGTGTTGAAGAACCAGCCGGAAAAGGACTTACCCTATGCTCAGGGGAAGTTTGTTGGTTGTTCAAGTAAAGCGTCCAAAGGCACCGTTCTCAGGTTTAGGGGAAGCTAATTGAAGAAAAGATGCAGAGTAGTCACAAATGCCAAGACAGAGGTTTTCAAAATTTATCCTCTGAAGTCTCATGCAAGTCAAGACAGTTACTGATGGTTTAGCAAGGACTCGTCATGTTTCAAGAAGAAGCAAGTATTTGAGAATCCTCCTCTCATTATTTGTTTGTCATTTGAAGTCCAAGCTGATGCTGATTGAGAGAAAACTCCCAGATCTCGACCGTTGCTGCCCAATGAAGATCGTTCAAGAAAAGAATCTTCACCAACCCATGTTCAAGCCAAGGAGAAGACTGAAGTCTGAAGATTGAAAGTAGAAGATATTTAATAGCACAAGCCAAGGGGAAGATTGTAAGGGAATAATTTGTGGCTTGTATATTAAATCATCACTTGGCGGAGTATTCTGAAGGCCTATGTGTTAGAATAGGTAAAAATGAGTTGGGTTATGGGTATATTAGGTCATTGGGCCATTTTAGGCATGTTTGGGCTCAATTAGAAAGTGTTTAGAGGGAGTTTAATGGGCCTGTTTAATCAAATCCGAAAATTAGGTTTAGGATTTGTTTATCTTTATAAACAAATCCTAATACTCAGATTAGGGGTTGGCTAGTTGAGAGAGACTAAGGAGGCTTTTCGGTTGTGTCAAGCTTGTGTACCAGACGATTATTAATCGTGTGCACTTTGTTCCAGGTTTTATTGTTTAATCGTGTTCTTTATCATTTACTATTTTCTTCTTTGTTCTTGAATCAATCAATCGTCGGGATTCCGCACCTTCGATTGATCGTTGATATCGTGTAAGGATCGTTTTGGGACTTACAGAGGAGAGATGGCCAGTCTCTAACTTAGGAGAAATACATCCCTGGCTTAATGCATCCAGGGTTAGCTATCTGTTTTCATCCAAGTATTAGTAATTTTCATGGAAAATGTTAAAAACAGGTAAAATAAGAATATAATAAAAGTATTTGATAATAATAAAAAATATAAGAGAAATACCTCGATCAATTCATTAGTTAGGAGACATACTTGATATACAGCATCGTGGGCACTATACTTACATGAAATAAGCTTTCAAATGGATTACATTCCACGGTCTTTGTAGAAGCATATATAGTGTCTAGTGCTAGGTCTTGTAATTATTATGTTTTGTGTAATCTGGTCTCAGCGGACCAGGGGCGGACCAGATGGTACGCCCGGACCATCTGGTATGCTGGTTAGTTGGTCCGCTGGACAGAATTAGTATAAAAAGGTTTTGCTCGTTTAGAGGAGAGTAGTTGTGAGGTTTGAGTTCTAAACTGTGTGTTTTTGTAAGGTGAAACCTGTTTACTTTCTCTCTCTAAAGGTTGAGGAATAAAGAAGTGTTATTTACCTTTGTGTTTACCGAATTGAGATCGTTATGCATTAGCAAGACCGTTCCTGTGTTCTACATGGGGTAAGAATTCGACCATTTCTACTCGGTTTCACGTCGATTCTGCATATATTTTACGTTCAAAGTGATCATGGAGTATTTTGGTTGAGTTCTGGGCTGATTACACGTACGAAACATCAATTTTTGTGAAAAATTGTTCGATTTATACTGGTCCGGATGTTGTCCGCCGGATGAGTTTTGTGGTCCGCCGGATGAGTTTTGTGGTCCGCTAGTATATCTTCATCAGTAATCTTGTCAGCTGCTTGTGGTCCGCTCAAGCAATCGTCTTATTCTGATCCGTAGCAGTTTCAGCGTATCATTTCGTCCGCGACAGTTATTTCAGCGGACCAACTGACCCGTTCTTTAGAATTCTGATCCGCGAGAATAATTATGGTCCGTTGCTTCTAATTTGATCCGGTTTTTGTCCGCTAGTTCAAATTTGGTCCGGAGATCGACTTTCTGATCCGGTTATTTGATTTCTGTTCCGCTAGCACAGTTTTTAAGAAAAGTTATCATGGATCCGTTCCAGGCCTTTGTTGCGATGTCGTCAACTGTACAAGCGTTATTGAACTATGATAATGAAATAGGAACTACCAATAAGGTTCCTAAATTGGTGAAGTTTGAGGATTTTCACAATTCGAAAACCCGATATGAATCATACATCGGTGTCACGGATGTCACCGTTTGGACTCCAATGTTGGATGGCTATACAACCCCAAAGTTTACCACGGGTGAATTGGTTGGTCAAGAAAAGCCATACAACAAAATGAATGATGCTGAAAAGGAATCTTTCAAAATGGAAAGAAAAGCTTACTCAAATTTGTCGATGGCATTACCAAAGGATATATTACATCAATTTAAGATGCACACAACGTCAAAGGCTTTATGGGAAGCATTGTGCCATAGATGTGAATGAAATGCACAATATAAGAAGAGTAAGAAAAAGGTGTTGTTGTGAGAGTACGATAATTTCTGTCATGTACTTAATGAAAGCATAAATGATCTGATTTCAAGATTATCTCATTTGGTGAGTGAGCTGGATATCGTTGGGGTGAAAAAGGATCCTGGAGAACTGAAAGAGAAACTTTTGGATGCTTTGCCAGCAACTTGGGAAGGATACATTCTGTTGTTAACTCATAACAAGGATATCGATGATATCACATATGATGATCTTACTCAAAATTTGCTAGCCCGAGAGTTGGATATGAGACGTGTAAAAAATTTACCAACTCAAGTTCAAAATCCAGATGTCTATTTTGGTGATAATGCGTCAACGATGCATGCAAAGGCTAAAGCAAATTCTAATCCACCAACAACGGCATTTTATGTGGAAAACACTTCGAGTGGTCATGCAAGCGTGTCAAGAGGTTCATCAAGTGAAAGATATGCTACCAAAGCTGCTGTTACATATCCGGTGTATTCTAATCGATCTTCATCTACTTCAAATCAGAATGCTTTTTCAGCAAAAACCACAAATGATTACATGGCGTTATTTTCAGCAATGATTTCGTCCTACGATGGAGTGATAGCTGGAAAGCTGACTAGTGCTGAACTGACTGAAGAAGATTATGAACAAATTGATCCAGATGATCTAGAGTTAATGGATATTAATTGGTCGATGGAAATGCTATTGAGAGTTCATCTGAGACCGACTCAGACTCTGGTGATTATGTCACAATTTTACATGATACCAGAGAAATTCCAGTGAAGAGGGGTTCTAAGGCTCACATTGCCTATTTAAAGTCTCAGAATCAAGATACTTCACTATATGAGTCTAGAACCAAGCAGGTTGAGGATAACGATGATGATCCATTATATACTCCTGTGACGGAGGAACCTGTTGCAAAGTCTAAGCCAGTAGATAAAGGCAAAGCTAAACGAAGCTCTTATTTTCTTTTTCTTTTCCGACCGACGTGATTATTAGGCTTGATTAGGGTTTGATCCCTAATCATCTAATATATATTACCACTTATCTCGTCGGGCCCCATTCGAACTTTAAGCCCATCCTTGTGTATTAGCCCACGAGCCAACGTTAGTAAAAAAAAAATCTCACTGTATGAGCCCACGAGCCAATGTTAGTAAAAAAAGTTTCACTAATGAATAACCCGACCGTGAATTTAAATAAAACCACTTTTATTTAAATATCATTCATCCAATATCATTGACCCGGTTAATAATAATGTAATTGATCATTAATTATTTATAACTACTATAAATAATTTATATATAATTAAACTTTTCCGTTTCTTTTACCTGTTAACCATTTAAGTGGGTTTAGAGTTCGTTGCACCCAGTGTAACTCTTACGCGTCGTGACCGGGTCGGGTTCAGGATTTTTTGCGTCGTAACCGGGTCGGGTTCAGGATTTTTCGGGTCGCGACAAGATCTAAGAAACATATAGAGGTGCTCTAGCTACTCATGACTTTCCCAACCAATTATGACACTTCAAGTTAACAACCAAGGCATATCTGTTGAGAAACAACTGATATTAGACTTGTGATATTTCGAAGTCATTATATCCCTTACGTATAAGACATCAATTAAACGATGGACATGGATTCAATTTATTCTTATCTAATGTTCAATCATTATGTTTCTCGATATTGATTCGAAGTGGCCCAAAACAAACACACAATAGGTTTGGGTAAGGCCTTACACTTAGTACTTGGAATCAAAGATGGCGCCACGATGTCTAGCCGTTGCAAGATTAGTGCAAGAGTATAGAATCCCATCTCGACGACATGCCCTCCCACTGAACTTTAGATCTATTCCCAAAAGTAGCCGTTATGACTGGCTGTTATGCGACAGAATTAAGCTACAATCAAAGAATAGTCTTTGGTAAAGGGGAGGCCGCTCATGTATCTCAGGTCTCAGGATATTACTGAGTATACCATTAATCAAATCCATCTTACGATTGAATCCATGAAGATGGTTTGATGCGAGTTATGTCCAACGTCATTCCACAATAAGGTCTGTGAGTCTGGATTGTCAACCATTTGAGTTTAGAGTCAGAATAGTCTTAGTTTAGATTTGTTCCCACAATTCTGATCGACTATATGTAAATTTGGATTGTCAATGTCTTGAGTCCAAAGTCATAAATAGTCTTACCTCAGATTCGTGTCCACGATTTTGATCGACTTTGAGGAATAATATGCATGTATTCATGGATCTAAACGTTTTAAAATCGAACACAGTTATAGAATTCAGTGTTTACGTCTAACCTTTTAGAGGAAGCCGAATGATAATATTAACTGTTATAGTTCGTAGATCCATATACTAATTCAAAACATACATCTACTGTATATTAGTCGAATATCATTAGTATGAAGTTAATGAGTCTTACGATTCAATGTTTTACCAACTAGGTTTTGAAATGTACTATTATTTTGGTTATCGAATATTTCATAGTTCCAGTATTTCTCTGTATAGTGGAATTTCTTCAAAATATGTTGGTTTTGTGATGATAGTGATCTTTTGTATTCACTATAGTTACTGTGTGATCACTATGTCTTGTTTGGTTAAAACTCTAACCATGTCAAGAATCCTTCTGAACCTTTCAAACAAGCAGCGGTTTATTGTCACTTGAGTTGGCTAATTAATTTAGATTTAGTTGTGGAGTCTGCCACGATGCAAAATCTTTATTATCATGAGCAAGAGATGTCTTGGTCAATCATGAAAACTTGTAGTAGTGTATTTGTACACGGTGAATCTTAACATCAATGCAACTTAGTGCATTGTGTTTAACAATTCACAATATCGATGTAACTTGCGTACATTGATTTCCCTTTTGTGTCATTAGTGTAACCCTGTACAATGACAACTTCAGTGTAACTCTGTATAGTGATCTCTCCCTTTTTGATGTCATTAGTGTAACTCTGTACAGTGACATCTTGTTTAATCACATATTAAATGTGTGATTTATATTTCCCCAGAAGTTGCTTATACCTGTAGATCTCTGTCCATTAAGAAACTTCTTTTAAATTCTTTGTACCAAAAAATCTACATTATGTATAAACACATAAGGATTTTCTTTTATATTTCAGTATATCATCGTCATACGGGTGAGGATTGATATAGTGCTCCCACTAGCCTTTATGTAAACACATCATTTATGCATTAAGCCATTCTCAGATTAAAGATCTGATATTTCAGTTTTGAATTTGCAAGTGTTTTTTAAATATGTATTTCCTGCTTAATGCAACAACCTTTTGTTGGTCAGGAAATATGCGAACAATGGATTTGTGACTCTTGAACTATTTCAAGATCAACGTCCTTCACTTCTAGTTCCAGTTAATAACTTAGGAACTGAACCTTCCATTTCAAAAGCCAAAACACAACGTTCTATCTTTTGTGTGGAATTATAATTCCAATTAGATGGTGGAAGTATTATCCATTGTTATTTGTAGTATCCAACGAGAATAAATTCTCATTGTCAAAATACATTCGATACTAGATTTATCAGGTGAGTGGTGATGAAGAGAATGATACTCAATAGGGGTGTGCATGGCAAATATTTCCTATATATCATCTTTCAATTGTTGACAAGCTTCGTTTGGTTCCTATAATGTGCTTGGACCAAGGCTGTGCATGTAGGACCGGATTAGTGAGAACATTCTTCACATATCTTAAGATGATTTTAGGATTTGTCAAGCTTCAGGTATTCTTTATTACGATCAGACTTAGAATTGTGATCGTATTTGTTAAAGCTGGTTCTTTGACTTCATTTGGAAATGTTCTTGTACAATTCAAGACTTTTCATTGATGCTTATAGCCACAAGCATATTCATTATGATTCTCGTCATAGTTATGAAGTACATTTTTATGATTCTTGTTATATGGTCTTTTCAGGCTTGCCAACACAAGAGTGTCTAAGCCTAGGAATAACATTTAACGGTTCACTCGAATGAGTGAAGGATTTGGTTGTGAGTTCGTGAAAGCATAATCATTCGAGAAACTTAATCCCATGGCGGATCATAGGATCCAGTAGGGTCGTATCCTTTCATGCATGTCTTGCTTACACGAATAATTCACAAACAAGAATCATTAGAAATAGGTATTTTTCATAAAGAAATTCAACTTATGTTATCGGTCTGATATAAAATCAGTGAAAAGCATAGTATTAATCCTAGACGAGCTAGGTCAAAACAACCATTTCTATTAAATACTATCAAGGGGTGAAAGACATGATCGAAAGCAAATGGACTTAAAAGGGTAATTTGAATCATGTGTCCCTCGGTTAAGTTTTTCTTATTTTCACGTTCGTGCAAGTCATTCTAGATGTCATGTATGCATGTGTTGGGGAAAACTCGTGAAAATCTAATAACATTAGTTTGAAAATCGACTGAGAAGTCTAACGGTTCTCTATTTTCTTTGAACTTAACAGGGTAGTGTATAGTACCCGATTGGTTGTACATACACTACTACAAAAAACAGCATTCTTGACGCACAATGCGCGTCAAGAAAGGGGTCAGATGACGCGCATTTGCGCATCAAGGAAGGCCATGTCAAGAAGCTTCTTTACGGGAAAAAGGAGCGTCATCCCATTTATGACGCGCGAACGATGACGCGCATTTTATGACGCGTAAAGCGTCTCATAAAATGGATCAAGGGAGTCCCCGTGATAAATCTTCTTATGACACGCATTTTTGCGCGTCAAGATTATTAATTTTTAATAAAAAAAATTTCTAGAATCACTATATTCCATATTAAATGACAATTAAGCTCATAATACAAAATAA
>JBCNJP010000023.1:52614052-52671616 GCA_039602395.1 Deinandra increscens subsp. villosa
TCTCCAGCTTTACCTGTGATCTTGTTCGTGGGCTCGTGTGTTCGTGTTATCACCAACCTCCAGGTTCTAACAATTCCCCCTTTGGTGGTATGCGAACAACCTCTATCATCATCATATTTTATGTCCAAGAAGCTTCAATAGGAAACGCCAGTATCTCCTTGCCAACCTGTTATACTTACGGTCATAGCAGTAGATCTGGGTTTGCCACAGCATCCAAAGATGTTTTCTTGTAAATTTCTTCAGATCTGAGTAGTGTCACATTTCAAGCTTCCTGTCCGGTCCTCTACACAAATGACATTTCCCGCGACTGTCTATTTCCCACCTCTCCAAGTTCATCAGACTTTTAGTTTTCATCCTTCCGGCGTTAATGCATTCCCAACTCCACCATTTAAGGAATAGTAGGAAGTAATTTGCATCAACTACCTCATAGGGCTTCAGTCTGGGTGGAACAGTTTCAAGGCGACCATAGAAGATCCAACGCAAGTAGCAGATGGTTTTGCTGAGAGCACCCATGAAAGAAGGTTTGTATGTATTGGATATGTCAGTTTATACACCTACTAGTGGCACTGCGTGTTTCATATCCAAGGCCTCAGTTGATGAGTCTGTTCTTTGGCACAGAAGGCTAGGACATGTAAATTACAAGAATATGAACAGAATTGTAAATCTTCGTTTAGTCAAGGATCTTCTTGCTAAACAATTTACTTGTTTCGAGCACTGTGTGCCTTGCTTCAAGGGTAAGCAACACAAGTCTTCCTTCAAGCTAAAAGCTGAAAGTTCTATCTCTCAACCCTTAGAGTTGTTGCACATGGATTTACTTGGGCCAACTAGGGTAATGAGTTTGGGAAAAGGGTCATATAATTTTATGATAATTGATGATTTCACTAGATACACTTGGGTTTTCTTTCTAAAAACAAAAGATTAAACTGCTGAATTGTTGAAAACACTTGTTGTCAAGTTAGAAAATCAGTCAAAATTTAAGGTCAAAGCAATCAGATGTTACAATGGAACTAAGTTTAAAGATCATGTTTTAAATTTATTTTGTAAAGAAAAAGGGATAACCAGGCAATTCAGTGCTCATAGAACTCCACAACAGAATGGAGTTGCTGAAAGGAGAAACATAACCTTGATTGAAGCTGCCAGGACAATGTTGGCAGACTGTAAATTACCTGTGGTCTTTTAGGCGGAAGCAGTAAACACTGCCTGTTATGTGCAAAACAAAATTTTAATTGGTAAAGGGAAAAATAAAACACCATATGAGGTTTGGAGAAATAGAAAACCTAACATTTATTTCTTTAAGTCTTTTGGGTGTCTAGTTACAATTTTAATAACCACTGAGCTATTGCTAAAATTTGCTGAAAAGGCAGATGATGGATATTTTGTTGGGTACTCTGGTGTGTCAGAAGCATATAGAGTATACAACAAGAGAACTAAGGTTGTTGAAGAAACACTCAATGTGTTCTTTATTGAGAAATTAAAGAAAAACTTTAATTCTCAACCCACTTGGTTATATGATATTGATTCACTAACAACTGACTTCAACATAACTGTTGAGAAGCCTGTAGTAATTCTGTTCAGGAACAGGAAATCAAACTTCTGCGGATGAACATTTGAGGAATAGTACAAAGAACTTTTCTGTTGACCTTCCATTCTTCTCATCAATTAGCATGAAACCACTGAAGCCAACTATTGTGAACAATACTTCCGGTTCAAGCGGAAGAAATTCGGGTTCAAGTTCAAATGAAACCTGTTGAATATCTAGTTCAAGTTCAATCGGAAAATGACAGCTCAGAGTCTTTGGAGAACTCTGAATCTGGGATCACTGAACCTTCAAATTCAAATGATTTTGCATCAAATGAGCTCAGTTTTGAACATGAATCCTATGAGTCAATGCCTAGTTCCCAAGGGTTAAACACAACAACATCATATCCTATCTCAACCATTGGTAATGTTGAGCTTGATGAGTTACTTCCACAACTCAACATTCCCACCAATGGAAGTGTCAGGACCAATTTGGAGCCTTTACTCATCGAATACATAGATCCAAGAGAATGCTATTGAAGTTGGTGAATTTTATGTCATCAGACTGACGAGATCGCCAAGAACAACGGTGAGATCGCCAAGGCCAATGCTGAGATCGCCAAGAACACTTGGTGAGCTCGCCAAGCCTTGGTGAGGTCTCTAAGACTTGGTGAGCTCGCCAAGGGTTGGCGAGGTCGCCAAGACCAAGTCCTCCAGATCCCCAAGACTAAGACCAGATCGCCAAGAACAAAGTCCAGATCGCCAAGTTCTTGGTGAGGTCGCCAAGAATGTTGGTGAGGTCGCCAAGATTCTTGGTGAGGTCGCCAAGAATGTTGGTGTGGTCGCCAAGAATGTCCAGAAATCACTAAGTACATTCCGGAAATGTCAATTATCATTATTGAATCACTAAGGGTTATTATTACGAAGACACATTCAATTATTAACATTAGCCAAGTAGATTATCATGAAATGACCTAGAACTTGGATTCAGACTTTCACACTGCAATTGAAATGTATAAGGGCAATTTCTTCAATATCAATAATCAACAAAAGTTAAGACACTACATATGAAAACAAAAAACATCAAACACTTGAGTGATTAATCATAAGCATTGAGAAAATTGTCCAAGTACAAAATACAAGTTAAAGTGAAAGATTTACAATTTGAGCACAAATACTAAGGATGCTATGTTTGAGTTGCCACCAACTCCATAAAGATCTTACAAATTCCCCCTTTGGTGGTAATACAAACATAGAAAAGAAAACTGACGACTATCTGAGTTGTCCAAGCAGCTTTAGCAAGAACCTCCAGTATTTGCGGGCAAGATTCCTGTATCCAAAGGTCTTCTCAAGTGAACTTCTTCAAGTCAGAATAGTTCCACATCTCCAACATCCTTTCACGACCATGAGAGAGGTAGCAAATCCCGCGACCACCCATGACCCAGTCTATCAAGGTACTCAGGCTTTCCGTTGTCATCTTCCTGGCAGCAATGCACTCCCAGCACCACTACCTTAGAAACAAACCGAAGTAGTTTGCATCCATTATCTCGTATGGCCTAAGCCTTCGAGGGATGGCGTCCAGGCGACTGTAGAATAACCATTTAAGGTAACTTCTATGCAGCGGTCTCAGTTCAATTGCAGCGAAGTGCCTTATTGTATCGCCATCTTCCCTTTCATTGACCAACTCATGAGTGTCTCCACTATAATACCAACATCTTATTGGGTTGCTTTTCTGATCTCCCTTTATTTTCTTTGTAATCAAATCCTTGCTGATACTTTTGTACATGACCTTATGTGGGACCACAGCTCTATGCCTTCTGAAAGTTTTGTACTTCTCTTTCTCTGTCTTGAGGGGGCGAGTTGAGCTAACGTTGTAGATGGCTTTTATTTGTTCTTCAGCATCTCTACCCACTGGATCATTTGAGTGGATGGAATCCAATATTGATGATGTAATTGGAGCAGAACTCACGGGTACAGACGCATTCACATTATTGGCACCTTCTTGCACGTTACCAGAATCACCTGAAATTATAGAATCACCAAAGTGAAAAGAAGAAGAGAAATTCTCCAAGTCATACATGCCATATGAGTCAGACTCTCTGGAATTATGGGTGTGCTCGTTAAAGTTAACGTTGCACGACTCCATAATCACCTGAGTTCTTTTGTTGTACACCCGATATGCCGCAGAGGTCATCGAGTATCCAACAAAATAGCCTTCATCTCCCCGAGGAGCAAACTTAGCTAACTGCTCAGACTGAATCAATACAGTACAAGAACATCCAAAGGGCTTTAAGCGCTTTAACACCGGTTTTTGTTTTGAAAACAGCTCAAATGATGTCTTGTTGGCATGTTTGACCAAAAGAGTTCGGTTGAGGACATATCAAGCAGTATTAACTGTTTTGGCCCAAAAAGACAGTTTAAGGTTAGAATCAGCGAGCATCGTCTGAGCACACTCAATTATTGTGTGGTTCTTTCTTTCAGCAATCCCATTCTGTTGAGGAGTATAGGGAGAGCTAAATTGGCGAGTGATGCCCTTCTCATTGAAGAACGAGTTGAAGACGTGATTTCTAAAATCTGTCCCATTGTCAGATCTGATTATTCGAACTTTTTCTCTGCTTGCGTTCTCGATGCGTGTAACAAAATCTTTAAGTATCACCGGAGTCTCAGACCTCTCCCTTAAGAAAAATACCCAGGAATATCTTGAGTAATCGTCGGTGATGACTAGGCAGAAAGACTTTCCCCTTAAGCTCTTGATATTATTAGGCCCAAAGAGATCCAGGTGTAACTGTTGAAGAATTATTGTCGTTCTTCCTGGCGGCTTAGGCTTATGAGACAATTTATGTTGGTCTCCCTTCGAGCATGCAACACAGTTATCGATTTGCACGAATTCTTTGTCGGGTAGCCCAAATACATGTTTCCCCCTAACCAGGCGGTTCATGTTACATAAATTAAAATGTCCTATCCGTCGATGCCACAAGGTTGAATTTTCCTCTGAAGCTATAGCCAAAAAGCACGCAATTGAACTCGACGGCTCTGCAGCATTCATGTCCAGTGCGTACATGTTCCCCCTACGATTAGTCGGGAATAAAATCTGATCTTCAGGTACTTTAAAACCAGGTTTCAGAATGAAACATTCTCGATCGTCAAAGAACATTGGCACTATATTGTCGCATATCTGCGAGACGCTAAGCAGATTAAATTACAGATTTGACACGAGGTTAACTTTTTGAAAAGTGACTTCACCATTGGTTATGTGACCAGTTCCAATTATTTGACCACCCCTTTTATTTCCTCCAAAGGCAACATAACCTCCTCCAGATATCAGTTTGACATCATGCAAGGGATCTTTATCACCCGTCATGTGCCTGGAACAGCCACTAACCATGTACCACAGATTTATTGATTTCTTTCGCTATTCCTTCACAAATAAAGAAAAGATTAGTTCGCCAATGAACCCAGGTCTTTAGGACCTTGGTTCTTCCTGTTGTTCTTCCTCTTAGGCTGATGAGGAGTAGGAGTAGTGGTTTGTTCAAAAGGCTTTTGAGGATCAGCCAGAGGTGACCATGGAGCACGAGGACGTGAAGTTATTGGAGTTTGACTGCTTGCAGTTCCAGGGATCACCGGTTGAAAGTACCCAGTACTTGCACCCAATCCTCGTGGAGCATGAGAGGTCATTCCTCTGAAGAACTACTAATTATAGAAATTTGGCATGAACATTTATTGATTATTCATGCAGTCATATTCTTCACTGTAGTTACCATAAAACCGAGGCCATGGTTGAGTGAAGGGAGGCCTCATCATTCTTGGTCAATAGGGAGCAACCATTGGAGGATTATACCCCCATGTGTGCTTTTGTCGAGTTGAATAGACAGCCCCGAGCAGCATGATTTGGGTCTCTCCATACAAAACACCCAATAGCGTTTGCAGACCCATTTGGATTCATGGTGGTAGTTGTAACCACCTTCTGAACTGGAGAGACCTTTTTTTCAGCTACGGGTTCTCCTTCCATTTGATCAGTAGCCTTCTTGTTTCGCCTTTTATTGTTGTTTATCTACTTAGAAACTTGACCATCATTTTTATTTCCTCCCAAGTTCACGGGTACTTCAGAAACAGGTTCAACAACATGTGGTCAAGTTACCACAGTCTTTTTAGCAGCAGCAACATTTTCAGTTGAAACTTCATTCTTCTTACTCTTTGCTGGCTTCTTGATAGATTTTGAAGTCCTCGCGACATTTTGACAATTTGATGGTATGGAATTGCAAGACTTGAACATCTTTATTGAAGACATCGATGTGACTTGAGGTGGGATCATCACAGGTGAAGGAGCTGAGGAAATCACTTTACCATCAGTGATTGTGACAAAGTGTTGTGTACTACCCTTGGGTTTACCATCACCCAAATTCAGTTTATCGAGTGCAGCAGAAATCAGATCATCTAAAATATCAGTGTGACCAGAATCTGAGTTAACAGTTTTAGCTTTGGGCTTTCGCGTCATAGTAGGTTCAGTTCTCTTGGAAACAGATTTTCCTTTACACATTACTTAAGATTCACTAAGACCTAAAGATTGTGATTCGCTAAAAATTGATGATTGAGATGTTATTTCATTACTGATTATTAATTTCAAAAACTCAGATTCGACCTTTTTTCTGACATTATCCTCAGATATGCCAGTGTCAACTGATTGAAATGAGTTGGAATCAAAATCATTTATTTTAAGTGCACTTTCAGCAGATGGAAGACTCGAGCCACTTTCATAGCCAGATAGTTTGTCTTCCATTTGCTGAATTTCTGATTTGCTAGGAACAGACTCATTATTCAAAAACCGGATGTGGCTTCGGGATTTTATTTTAGTAAGTTCAGGTATTAAAAAATAATTATGATTGAGAGGATGCTCAACAGCAGCATCATCAATTTCCCTAGTTAAACCTAAACCACTTTGAACACGTTTGAAAATGTCCTTAGCCACATCACCTGCCAAGTTATAGGGATTAAGTTTCATTAAATCAATGATTTCCCGAGCTTGAACATAGTTCTTGCTCAGGGATGAATAATGAGTCACTAAATCCTCTAAATGAGTGCGAAGAGCCACTTCAACATGTTTCATGACCTCAATATCATCCTGTAAGGACTTTATTTTGCCCAGGAAATCCAGTTCCTTAGCTTGCATAGACTTGACCAGACACTCATTTGCTATCGCCTTTTCAACCAATTCTTCGTTGTAAAGGCGATACCAAGCAACTTCCTCTACACATGACTCTGTGCAAAATTTGGATTTTACCGTATCGGGAATAAGATCCTTCTAACGGTTTATTGACTTTTTCTCAACATGAGATTCACCTTTTGAAGCATCATCAGCAGTGTTGGACACAAAAGCAGCATCTTCAGAGATTTCATCCATATCAGCCATCAGTGCAAAGTCGGTGGGATAAAGTGGATCAAAGAATGAGTCTTCCTTAAAATTGGACTCATGAAGCTTATTTAGTTTGAATCAATCAATCAACAATTTGAAATTTGAAAATTTCAAAATCTTCAAGACTTAGAAAATTTTCAGCTATGTTCTTGAGCATAATCACTAGGTTAAAATCAAATTTCACGAAATCAAGTTTTTTTGCACCAATAGTTTAGGAATTTGCTTAGGAACAGATTTGTTAACTACAACACGCTCCAAAAACCACTTAATCTATGTGAAATCGGATCAAATAGTGATTCTTATGAAAAACTTCCAAGAACACAATTTTTGCTCTAAGATCTTCAATACTTGATGTTTTTGAGTGATTCAGTTGCTATCATCCCTAAATCATGAGTCTAACATGTATGCATGTTCAATTTTGACTCCAAAATAGTGGAAGATGGACTTTATTTATCAAAAGAAACGCATAACACGTATGCTCTGTGTTCGCATAAATCTAAAAAATTAAAAATTTGACCCATTTGGTGTGATTATTTATGAAAGCTAAGCATTCCAACAGATTCCTTGTGAAATTTCATTCAAAATTGTTCAAGGAATCATACAAAAAACTAGATTTGATGAACTAAATGAGTGATTCTTTAAGTTTTTGAGAAAACTCAAGAACATGAAGAACAATGGCTCTGATACCATTTGTCAGGACCAATTTGGAGCCTTTACTCATCCAATACACAGATCCAAGTGCGGAAATCATGAATCCATGATCAAATCATGTTGTTTGCTTGTTGAAATCCTTTGATTTCATGTCTGAAACTCAAGAACACGTGGGTTTTCACACACAAGTGCCCTCTATCTTCAAACAGTCGTCCAAGAGCTTATTCTAGGGTATTTCCATGTCGCTATTTATAATGAAGAGAGCACAGGTCGTGATTGCACTGAAATCAAGAGAATGTTATTGAAGTTAGTGAATTTTATGTCATCAGACTGACGAGATCGCCAAGAACAACGGTGAGATCGCCAAGGTAATGCTGAGATCACCAAGAACACTTGGTGAGGTCGCCAAGCCTTGGTGAGGTCACCAAGACTTGGTGAACTCGCCAAGGGTTGGCGAGGTCGCCAAGAACAAGTCCTCCAGATCGCCAAGACTAAGACCAGATCGCCAAGAACAAAGTCCAAATCGCCAAGTTCTTGGTGAGGTCGCCAAGAATGTTGATGAGGTCGCCAAGAATGTCCAGAAATCACTAAGTACACTCCGGAAATGTCAATTATCATTATTGAATCACTAAGGGTTGTTATTACGAAGACACATTCAATTATTAACATTAGCCAAGTAGATTATCATGAAATGACCCAGAACTTGGATTCAGACTTTCACACTGCAATTGAAATGTACAAGGGAAATTTCTTCAATATCAATAATCAACACAAGTTAAGACATTACATATGAAAATACAAAACATCAAACACTTGAGTGATTAATCATAAGCATTGAGAGAATTGTCCAAGTACAAAATACAAGTTAAAGTGAAAGATTTACAATTTGAGCACAAATACTAAGGATGCTATGTTTGAGTTGCCACCAACCCTATAAAGATCTTACAGGAAGACGCCATGAATTCCCAATGTTCCAAGATAGAAGAGTCAACAAGTATCATCCATTGGAAAATGTTCGCGGAGATGTGTCAGCACCTGTGTTGTTAATACCTGGTTCCTGATTGTCAGGTGAAGTATCAAGTAAAAGATAGGATGTGCAAGATTGGTTCTGGCCGAACCTTGGACGCATCCCAAGTTCAGACACTGGCGAACCTGGTCCGAACGTGAGGTTCGGCCCATCGGGTTTCAGCACTATAAATAGTTGTCTTGTGTATTGTTTAGACACTTCTTGGTCAAATCTTCCATGTGTCTTTCTATGTAAACTCTTTGTGGTCTAATACAAGCTTCAATGTATTTACTCTCCATGTTCATCTCGTTTACATTGATTTCGCTACGACTAAGTAGACGATCCACCGCTCACGCACTTTCAAGTGGTATCAGAGCATTTGGTTCTTTCTACTGATCAGAAATCACTGTTTTCTTCAGAGTTAGAGTTCGTACATAGTTCGGTGAAGGTTCGGCGAAAGTGTTTTTGTTTATTTCCGAAGCTCAATTTCGGAAAGGGTTCAGCATTTTCATTTCAGTTCGGTCAGGGTTCAGACGAAGTTCGGCGAAACTGTTTAGGTTCGGGACAGGTTCGGGGTGAACAGTAACCATAATTTACAAAATGTTAGATTTTCAAGCGTTTGCATCTATTCAAAATTCGGTTTAAGCAACGATGCAAACTATGATGAACTATGATAACGAAATTGGAACAAGTCAAAAAGTTCCTAAATTTCTCAAATTGGAAGATTATCATAGTTGGGTTAAACGATTTGAAGTATATGTGGACACAAAAGACATTGATATGTAGTTGTCATTTACTGATCAATATGTTTACCCTAAGGAAGAAACCGGGGAACCAGTACTTCAAAGAAAGATGTCATCTGAACAAAAGAAAACATATCAAGCTGAAGCGAAAGCATATGGTACTTTGACAATGGCTTTGCCTAAAGAGTTACTACATCAATTTTCGGGTAACTACACATCAAAGAGTTTGTGGGATGCTTTGGAAAAACTATGTGAAGGAAATGAACAATATAATAAAAGTCGTCAAAAGGTTTTGAAGAAGGAATTTGATAGTTTCAAGCATTATCAAAATGAATCAATTCAAAATTGTCAGGACCGATTTCTTAGCCAAAGATCATCATTTGATTCATCACATGAGTGCGGAAATCACGTGTGATGATCATCCTTGGTTGGATCAGCAACATTGCCTTGCCATGGTTTGAAGAAATCTCTGAAACTCAAAAACACACCAAGAACACACACATAAACACACAGTGCTTCTCAGGAGGTTCTCTCAAGGTTTTTTTTAGGGTTTCCTAAGAATTCCTATTTATACCCTATGAGGAGCACAAGTGTGTATGCACAGAATACAAGGAGAATCACACATCACATCAAGGAATCATTAAATTCGTCTAACACTTATTGTCAGATCGTTAGTCACAAGAGGCTGATCGTTAGGTTTCCCAGGTCAGATCGTTAGCCACATGTGAACACATAGCCAGATCGTTAAGAACAATGTGTCTGATCGTTAAGGTTCCTTCAGACTAGCCAGGTCGTTAAGCACACTATAGGCAAGTCGTTAAGGTTTCACCAGATCGATAGATTGGTTCTTCAGATCGTTAAGGCTAAAATTTCAGGGCAAGTCGTTAAGACATGCGAGGCAGGTCGTTAGAAGGCAGATCGTTACAGGACATTGAGGAGGCTGGTCGTTAAGATGACAATGTCAGATCTTTAAACATATTCTTCATGCAAGTCGTTAAGGCCAATGTAATCAAGTCGTTAAGACCTTTGTCAGGCAGATCGTTAAGCACAACTAGGGTCAAAACGTTAAGAGTAGTTGGGCCTGATCGTTAAGCACAACTAGGGTCAAAACGTTAAGAGTAGTTGGGCCACATTTCAAGCTTCCTATCTGGGCCTCTACAAAAATGACATATCCCGCGACTGTCTATTTCCCACCTCTCCAAATTCATCAGACTTTCAGTTTTCATCCTTCGGCGTTAATGCATTTCCAGCTCCACCATTTAAGGAACAATAGGAAGTAATTCGCATCAACAACCTCATAGGGCTTCAGTCTGGGTGGAACAGTTTCAAGGCGACCATAGAAGATCCAACGCAAGTCGCAGATGGGTAACAGCCTGAGCTCTATGGCAGCAAAGAGTCTGATTGGTTCTGCATTTTCTCGTTCAATCACTAACTCATGCGTTTGAGCACTGTAGTACCAATCCTTGATTGGATTTTTCTTCAGATTACCCTCAATCTTCTTAGTCTTTATGTTCCTGCCTATGTTGGAGTAGATCCTGCTTGTAAGGAACTTTAGCTCGTTTCTTCTCAAATCGTTCATGTTCCTTCTTCTCTTGCTCTCTGGTCTGCTTGTGATACCTGTTAAGGTATGTAGAATGCACTAAACTCTGAGCTATTACAGGAATCTCACCGTTTGAGTGATTGACAATTTCGAACCGTCTCAATTCTTTAAGTTCCCAGGAGAAGAGCTTCATGAGGTCTCTGATAGTTGTTAAAAAAATTGAACAAACCCGTTTCTTCTTTAACCGCTGAAAGCCCCGAACTCGTGATCATACTTCCATCCCAGTATTTTCATTGCATCAGGATGCTCGGAAGTAGAAGGCATCTCCTTTAGCTTACGCGCAGTGAACTGCATCATAGCTTTAGTGTGAGGGAGCATCTCCTTCCATTCGTCTACCAATGTGGGAGCATCATTGACACTCTGGGTCAGCCGGAGGTGCCCGATATCTAGTATGCATTTGATGAAGGTTTTCCGACAAGCCATCATTGAATTGGACGTAGTCTACATCTTGATCTGTGTCAGCATACGGATTCACAAATGCCTTCTTCGGGTCACTCAGTCTACATTGAGCGTTCTCTTTCAGTAGCTTTTCCATATCCATTTCATCAGTGTACATCTCAACAATTTGGTAGGTGTTGAAATTCATGAGATATTGAAAGGATAAGCCACACTCTACCAGTGCTCTAACGTATCTTGCAGCCTCAGAGTGGTCATCAGGGTGTACACCATCGCCAGTTTCATTGGGAATTACCTGGATCAAGGGGTCAGAGAGATTTGAGTTTGGCTCCATCGGCATTGATTCGTTTCCCAATATGGTGGTATTCAGGTGTTGGGTTTGACGAAGTATTTCGGCTTCTCTATCATCAACCACCTTCAAAATATCCTCTGCCCTTGCCTGTTGAGCTAATATAAACTCATCTTCTTTAGCTCTCCGCTTATTCTCTGCATCCTCAAACTCCTCTTGCGGTGTCATCTTTTGTTTTCCCTTGTCTCTTCGACTCAGTGTTCGAGTGGTACCTGATGGACCGTTTCTACAGAAGTTCTCACAGCAGTAGGTTATTCCAGAAGCTCTGGATCCACCACGTTTACATTTACGGTATCACCAACCAAGGGTGATTCTAGTCGAGGAGAGAGACCCATAGGACTATATCTTAATCGTTCCGGAGCGATTCGCCTTATCCCTATCTTGTATTCATATTCTTCAAGGGTTAATGCATAAAAGCCTCTGTTTCGATCAATCCTGCTTTCCATGTTCAACCAATTTCTTCCAGGGTTTGCAGGACTATCATCAGGCTCAGGTCCAAAAATGTCCTCGGGATATGGTATTCTCTGGACAGCTTGAGTAGCCATCATAGATGAACCAATGGCAGCTTCAGCAGAGTCAGAGGGTAAAGTAAAGGTTTGCTCTTCAGTGACATCGTCTAATGGTTCATTCTGATCTCTTTCCGTGGAAGGTAATGCCAGAGCTAATTGATGTTCCACCATCTCTACCTGTTTTCCCACAAATGGCACTGCATTGATTGGAGATATGGGATCAGGGTGGGTCATATCAGCCTCTGTTTCTTCTTCAAACTCTTCTTCCTTGACATTGTCTAGGATGTCATCATCATACTCATCACCAGCAAACTCCAAATCTATGAAGTTTAGAGGGTTTGACCAGTTTACCAGTAGGTCAAGACGGTCACCCAACTCTTCAGCGTCATTCAAATCATCTGGATTTACTGAGATATCTTCCAATGCTTGCTCTTCTGGATTTTCATCATTGACAGTCACTATGCTTCTACAGCTAGGATCAGTAGCAAGAACAATAGAATAGAAGTCCTTGAAGGTTTCTCTACTAGCATCCAAAAAGGCTGGGTCAACAGACATATGCTGAACATCTTCCATTGCTGGAATCAATGCACTACAAAGGTTCGTCTGTGACGGTTGGACTGGAGGAGCAAGTTAGAGTTGTAATGATACACTCCTAGGAATGTCTGGAGCAACTCCAATTTCACCAGCAGTGATAGCCAGTGGGGCTCCTGAGGAAGAAGCAGCAGTTCCTAGTGCAGCCGTAGTAAACCTTGCGAGCTTTGGGTTTTCATGCTGTGGCACCAGATACTGTAAGTTGTTACAGATCTGCATTTGCATTTCTTCATCTTCACATGGTTCATTATTCAAGAATGCGTCACCATATGAGGCATCCACTTCAGAATCAGAATAATCAGATCAGATAACGGGACGGAGTTCAAGAATCAAACATTTGACGCGTTTTGCAACATGAAGGGCATCACACGACAGTTCAGTTCACCGTACACACCACAACAAAATGGTGTAGCAGAACGGAAGAATAGAACCATCATTGAGTCTGCCAGAACCATGCTTGCGGATTCTAACCTTAAACTCTCTTTTTGGGCAGAAGCGGTGAATACTGCGTGCTACGTTCTGAACAGAACGCTCTTGGTCAAGCATGCTAACAAGACGTCGTTCGAACTGTTTTCTAAACAAAAACCTGTTTTAACAAGACTTAAACCGTTCGGATGTCCTTGCACTGTGCTTATACAGTCTGATCAGTTAGCCAAGTTTGCCCCTCGAGCAGATGAAGGTTATTTTGTTGGATATTCTATGTCCAAAACGGCGTATCGAGTATACAACAAAAGAACTCAAGTGATCATGGAGTCGTGCAATGTTACTTTTAACGAGCACACTCGAATCACTCGAGAACCTGACTCAGATAGCATGTATGACCTTGACACTCTTTCTTCTATTTGGTGTTTCAGGAAATACTATATCAGATGTTGATGCACGTGAAGGAGATTTTCCGACCTTTGACATATTTACTCCGGTTTCTTCATCGATTTTGGGAACTATTTACTCAGCAGACCATCCTGATCTAACATGGGAAAATCATACGAGTGTGTCAGTGAATCGATCCGGAGAATCAACTTCTTCAGCAACTCCTGATGAACCAGTAATTCCAGTGCCAGATCCAGTTATTGTAGAAACAGAACCAGCACCTGCAGCTGTTCAGGGGCAAACCAACAAGGAAACTGCTCCTGAAGATCATGATTCTGAATCTGAAGTTGAAGCTGAAATTGACACCGGTGAGGTCCCGGAAAATGATCTGCAAAGTGGGAACCTTGAATCTACCATCGAAGAAAGTCGAACTCAAACAGCGGCGGTGTACCTCCCTTGGACCCAAAACGAAACAAAAATTGCAAAACTGAAGAGAAGGACTCGGATTTACCTTGGAATTTGATGAGATTGAAGAAAGTCAAACTCAAAGGGTTTAGGTTCAAGTTCGGTTCATCAAGACTGATCGCACACAGAAACCAATCAAGATCTCAAAAACCAAGAATGAGACACATACCGAGAACTTCGTAGGGATTGTGCAAGCCAAACTCGAACGAAGTGTTTTTGATTTCACTGTGAGTGTCTGAATTTCTCGGTCGAGGTTGCCGACGAGAATGAGAGAGATACGAGAGTGTTTGTGTGTGTTTGCATATGCGAGAACGACTGAGGAGGATGGAGGTGTTTGATACGTATATATAGGTTAGCAAAGAAATAACTAAGTGAGGGAGGTCAAGTCGATAACCTAGCTCTGATCGTTAAGAAGAAACGAGAGCTAGGCTGATCGTTTGATTGATCGCGTCTGATCGATAAGACCAACTGGTATGACCAGATCGTTAAGTTAAAACGAGAGCTAAGGTTGATCGTTAACTTATCCCCTGATCGTTAAAGAGAAAAAAACATAAGGCTTCATTCGGGTATGATCGTTAAGACCAATTGGGAAGGTCGGGTCGTTAAGGCAAAGACCTCAAATCGTTAAGACCATTCCCTTGGTCAGATCGATAAGGGTATTTACACCCAGATCGTTTACACCAATCTCAAGGTCAGGTCGATAAAGAGACAAGACTCTGATCGTTAGAAGCAAACTCTTAAAATGACCTGATCCTTAAGACAAACTAGCTATCAGATCCTTAAGGTGTTGATACATGATATGGCAATGAGCTGGATCAGACAAAGACACGAAGATTTCAAGACTTAAGTTCTGGTGGCAGAACTCCGGCCGAACCTTGGCCGAGCCTTGACCGAACCTCAAGTTCGGACAAGCTTGGGAGTTCGGACATCCGTAGGTCTATATATAGTTTTGTGTGTGTCTTTGTAAGTAGTTTTTGAGAGTTGAGCAAACTTCTGTGTGAGAGTGTGTGTTTGTACTCTGATTCTCTGGTTATCAAGTATTAATAAGAGATTGAGTTTATTTACATTCTCATATACACGATTGTTATCGAACCAGACCGATCCCACGCTCAGGCGTTTTCAAGTGGTATCAGAGCTTTCTGGTATCGTTTGGTTCGACTTGGTGCAATTCGTGTGTTTCGAAGTTCGTTTTCAAGTTTATCTCTGAAAAATTAGGTCAAAAACGTCATGTTTCACGTCAAAATTCCTTGTTTTTGTTCATTTCTGGTCATCTGAGCGTTCTAAGCTCGTTTGAGTGTGTTTTCTGGTGAGATCTAAAAATTTCCAAAAAATTCTCATTCGGCTGAACCTGCAGTTCGGCGCAACCGCTCCGAGTTTTGAGTTCGGAGTGTAGTTCGGTCATATTCTTCATTCGGTGAGAGTTCGGTGGTCCTTTGGAGATAGTTCGGTAAGAATTCAGTCTAGGGGAGAGTTCGGACTAAGATCGGAGAGAGATCAGTGAGATTTGAGTTCGGTAAAAGTTTGGTGGACGTTCGGACTTTGTTTTCAAGTTCGGTGATAGTTCGGAGAACGTTCGGAGGCTGAAACGAGTTCGGAGCAAGTTCGGCCATATCAGAATTTTGAACTTTTTCAAAATGTCGGATTATAACGCGTTTGCTGCTATTCAATCGCAGATGCAAACATTACTGTATTACGACAATGAAATCGGGACGACTCAGAAAGTTCCCAAACTTCTTAAGTTTGAGGATTATGCTAATTGGAAGAAAAGATTTGAGCCTTTGGCAAATTCAAAATCTTTTGAAAAAGGGTCTTCTTCTAAAGATTCAAAACCAGCAAAAGCCAAGGCTAGCAATCCCACTCTGACAACCAATGTTGACAATTCTGAACAATGGGTGACCTATTGCTTGAAAGGATCTGATAAGATTTATAGCGCTAAAGATTTTCCTTTGGATATGGTCAATCCCAATTTAATTGATCACATTTTTTCTGGTAAATATGATTCTGCTTATGATCCTAATATGAGAAGTGTACCCATTAAGGGGGTAATGGCAGTGTTAATGTAATGGACATACTTAATTCTGGATCTGATTCGGTGTTGGTTAACAGAGTGAAAAATTCTGCTCAAAAGTCTTTAAATAAGAAATCATCAAAAATCAACCTTTCAATCACCACCAGGAGGTTTTTATACTCAAAGGCAACCAAATTTCAGAAAATCGAGTCCGTATGTTAAAAAGTCACAATTTTACAATGACGGAGGTTTTTGTGATGAGTTTGGTTGTGGACCAAATCAATCTGTGTTTGGTAGTGGTCCCAAATGGGTTGATTATGGAGGTCAGAATGATTTTGTTTTAAGGTTTGGTGGGAGAAGAAACATATTTCAGAATTACAAGGATCATCATTTTTCTGAAAATTCATATGTTAGAGGGCATTTTGGATATTGTGATGATTTTTTTCAGAAAATGTTTCAGGATATGAGTCAGGACATAATGATGAGTTTAGAAATCGTTATGTGCCTAATCGAAAGGGTTTGAAACCCAAGCCCCAAAAACATGTTGTTGAGTCCGAAGTGGATGATGACACGAGCGAAAAAGTTGTAATAGATAAACGAAAATGTTTTAAGTGCAAAGCTCGTGGTCATACATATCGAACTTGTCCGTTAAAGAAGCCAAAATCTGGCAAATCTGACGCAGAAAAATCTGATGATATGTCTAAAGGTTATCAAACTGATACAAAGAAGAAAGTCAGATTTGTGGATGAGCAAGGCAGAGTTCACTTTAATAATAAATCATCAGAATTTCATAAAAATGACAAGAAATCAGAAAGTGAATTTTCAAACATTAAATCAATTTTGAAAAATTTTGCTGCTAGCTCCTCAGGCTCTTTAAATGAAGCATGGAAACCTAAGGGTTCGTCCATGGCTGGTGATGACTTTGTTAAAGATGACGGTCGTCCCAAAGCTTCAAGCTTGGGTTCATCCCGAAACTAATCTTCTGTTTTAATTTATGCAGGTATCTTCGTGACAACTGATGAATAACATTTGGGTTATTGATAGCGGAGCATCTCGACACACGACTGGTGATATCGCTTTGTTGCATGATGTGAAGTACTTCGATGGAGGTAAAGTAACATTTGCTGGAAACAAGGGAGGTCAAGTCTCCGGAATTGGTAAACTTTCAAATGGTACTGTCACATTCGAGAAGGTTGAATTTGTTTAAGAATTGGAGTATAATCTTCTGAGCGTCTCCCAGATTTGTGACAAGCAATTCACAACTGCTTTCACGGGGAGTGAATGTTTGATTCTGAAACCTGAGTTCAAGATTCCAGATGAATATGTGGTAATGCGAGCACCGCGATTCTCGAATTTGTATATGCTCGATATGAATTCAGCTAAAGCAACTGTCGCTGGTTAATGTTTCTTATCAAAAGCGTCCGATAGAGATTCCATTCTGTGGCATCGTCGCATGGGGCACATCCATTACAGAAAAATGAACGAACTTGTGCGGAGGGGTCTTGTCGAAGGGGTTCCAAAGCAACAGTTTGTCTTCAACGATGTGTGTGTGAGTTGCAAGAAGGGTAAACAGAAAAGAAAATCCCATCCACTGAAGAAATACCATTCAATTGAAGTTCCGTTAGAATTACCTCACATGGATCTATTTGGTCCTGTGAATCGTCAAAGTATTTCTGGGAATTGGTATTGTCTTGTGGTTACTGACGAATATTCAAGATATTCTTGGGTTGATTTTTTGGTCTCTAAGGATGAAACTTCAAGAATTCTTATCAATTTGATTACAACACTTGAGTCTTTGTATACATTAAAGATTCGAAGGATTCGTAGTGACAATGGCACGGAGTTCAAGAATTTAGCCGTGAGGACATTTTGTATGGAAAAAGGAATTGTACATGAGTTCAACACACCATATACACCTTAGCAAAATGGCGTGGCAGAAAGAAAGAATCGTACTATCATTTAAACTGCACGAACGATGTTGGTTGATGCTCAATTACCTGTTCCTTTCTGGACGGAAGCTGTCAACACCGCATGTTACGTGCTTAATCGAGTGCTTACTGTAAACGTCTTGGAAAGACATGTTATGAATTACTCAAGAATCGTAAGCCGAATCTAGATTATCTAGAGCCGTTTGGGTGTCCCTGTACTGTCTTAGCGTCTGCGGGCAAATTTGACGACAAAGTCTTTGAGGGATTATTTGTCGGATACTCAAATCAAAAGAAACGAGTATTTAATAAGCAGACTGGTACGGTGGCTGAATATTTGCATGTGGAGATGGCTCCGGTTGTTCTGAAGATCCGATGCGATTTCTGAACGATGATCCTGATCAAGATGATTCTCAGGGGAATGTTGGTGGAGGACCAGGCCCATCTGGAACCGCGGGTTCAGGTGCTGGGACATCTACTTTCTAGGGGGAGAAAGACTCACGAGAAGCTGCGCCGATCACCTCAATTCCATCTAATCAAGCTGCAACGAGTATGAGTGATTTTGCAAAAATGTTGTAGACGCTCGAAGAAGGTGAGTTTGTTGGTGATTTGACGGATGAAGAGTTGCAAAGAGTGTTTGATCTAATTGACGAAGAGATGAGAAAAGCATCTGAGAAAGTTCTAGAGAAATATGAAGATCCTGAACCAGAGTCTGATGAAGACGAAGAGGGTATTTTTGAAGAGGAGATTGAGATAGAGGATATCACAGAAGAAGAATATCCAGATTTGTACTCCAACTTCAATAATAATCAATCTAGTGATGAGTTCAAGGTATTTCCGAAGGAAAAAGATGCTGAGGTTGAGGAAAGATTGAGAAAGAAAGAATCAGAAAAACTGAAGACCCGATGGTTAAGGAGGCTAAAGTTCAGAAACAGCGTCAGACATTTGACGAGTTCATGAAAGCTTTTCATGCTAACTATGTTCCGCCTTCGAAGCCAGTCAAACAAAGAGCGTTCTTCAAATTCAAGGGTCAAGCTTCGGGTGAAATAATTAGCTGGATGTATGCTTCGAGCTTGAGGTGCTACGGGATTAAACGTGAACATGGAATCCAGCACTTCAAGTGTGCCAAAGATTTCAGCAGCTTGCCGGTTTGGGATATTCGTGAGCTGACAAGAAAACCATTTTTTTGTTATGGCGATGATGCGTTGGGTATGCACTTTAAGAAGACACTTGAGAGGGAATGTCGAGAAGGATTTCAGTTTTTGGATCCTCAAAAGCCAAAACGACGTCGATCCCGAACAAGAGTCCACGAAAGAACAGGCAAGAAAGTGATAATCTTGGTGTTTCCGAAGAAACCAGATGTAATGAAAAAGATTCCTTTGATGAAAATGAAGCTTGATTTCATCAAGGATATGAGATGGTGGTACTACAACAAAAGAACGGGTGAAGCAGTTATTGTGTTGAAGGAAAACAACCAAGTTGTGAAGATTTACGATCCTATGTGGCTAATCAATTTGTCGAAGGCTGATAGAGACGAGCTTTATCACAATTCAATATTGTATCATCCTGATTAAATGGAGAAAGCGCTGAAGTTCCATAGGGTGATACGGGTTTGTTTTGCATTCGATATCTATGCAGGAAATAACCATAATTTAGTCAGGAAGGATGATGGGGTTGCTGCAGATGTTCAAGGCTGAGAAGAACGGTCCAGCTGTTTCCAAGGGGGAGTTTGTTAATACACGATATGCCAATGACCTGGATCAGACAAAGACACGAAGATTTCAAGACTTAAGTTCTGGTGGCCGAACTCCTGCCGAACGTTGGCCGAGCCTTGGCCGAACCTCAAGTTCGGACAAGCTTGGGAGTTCGGACATCCGTAGGTCTATATATAGTTTTGTGTGTGTCTTTGTAACTAGTTTTTGAGAGTTGAGCGAACTTCTGTGTGAGAGTGTGTGTTTGTACTCTGATTCTCTAGTTATCAAGTATTAATAAGATATTGAGTTTATTTACATCGTTTTGTTTGCATTCTCATATACACGATTGTTATCGAACTAGACCGATCCCACGCTTAGGCGGTTTCATAAGGAAAGCTTTGCCAGATCGTTACGATGAATCCGAAAGCCAGATCGTTAAGGCCTTTTCGACCATATCGTTAAGAACAATAAATAAAATAAAAAATTGACAAGTAACATCAGATCGTTAAGGCCATTCTGGTCAACCCAAATCGTTAAGACAAAAAGGTCTAAATCGTTAAGACTATTTGGTAGCCGGATCGTTAAGGCCAATTTTAGGGACCCAAATCGTTAAGGCCAAAACTTGTCTGATCATTAAGAGACATTGAAAACCTTTCAAAGTAAAGGCCAACTTGTTAAGGAAAGATCATACCAAATCGTTAAACCCATTTTTCCCTCAAATCGTTAAGGCCAATTCTCAAGTTTAAAAACTTTTGAAGGTTTTATTAAGTGTTATCAAAATATAAATTTACAAAAACTTAAAAGATAAACACTTAGTCATGCCCGCACGATGCCTACCAGAAAGATAAAGTTTTATTCTTTATGCCATTAGCACTAGTGATTTCAACAAGTTTGATTTTGACTACGACAAAACACCTAGTTTAACTTTGTTGGTCAAATTTTACATTCCAAAAATTCGTTTTCATTCGAGTCGGTCAATTTTTCACCAGACTCAAGAATTTACCAAGACTTTTAGGTTGATCAATTTTCCACCAACACAAGTTTGACTTTTGCACAAGTCGACCAAATTTTCATCAAACTTGGAAGTATAAGCACTTTGGCTTACTTTTTCACTTATTCAAGGTAATAACCCGTAATGTACATATTTTTTTGAATGGTTGTGGTCAGACTATGCAGGAATCATACCGATCAATTACGTGATCAATGACACTTACAATTCAAATCACCTTTCGGATCCGATTCCCTAAATCAGATTGTCAGTATTGTTTATCCACTTAAGCTCAAACAAGGTAATTTTCAACTTGTCTCATGTGATGTATTTATCATGTTTTCTGTCCAGTTCGGAGAAATATTTTGTGGGGTCCTTATTAGGTTGGAAGTTAACAGTATTCTACCAATCATCAAATAGTTTTTCAGATTCAATCACGCATTTAAAAGTAATCTTTCCCCCTTTTCTTTAGTGTTAAGTGACTTATTTCATGGATATAGTCATGAAATCATGATAACCCTTCTTTCATGACTATAGATGAATGAATTTTGATAGGGTGAGAGTGTCCAGGTCAGAGTTTCCTCAGCAGATGACTTCTCACTTTATTTTATGGAATGATGGAGCATAAGAGCTCAAGGTCAATGATTTCTCACAGCAGATGTGTCTCAGCTTTATTTATGGATAAGACTCAAGGTCAGAGTTTCCTCAGCAGATGAGTCTCATGCGTTGGTTTTGAAATAAGTCAACTTAATACTGAAGAAACAAAGGATGTGTGATTAGAGTTTTCTTACTAGGACTAATGAGAAGGGCAATTTTAAAGATTATGCCACTGTTTAAACTTCCAAGGTCCACATTTCTCAATGAAATTAATGTGTTATCACAGAGACTTGTTTACTTCTCAGTATGTTGAGCCTACCAACTATTGATACATGGTTTCTGATCGTCATGTGAAGTATCGAATACAAGACTAGGACAAGCTAGTTTGCTGTGGTCCGAACTCCTGGCGAACCCAGAGTTCGGAACGGTCCGAACTTGTCTGAACCTGAGGTTCAGACCAGCGGGGTTTAGCATGTATAAATATGTGTCTTGTGTTCAATTTAAACAACTTCTTGTCTTATTTTACACCTTCTGTGTGGATTCTCTCTCAAGTTTAATAATACAAATTTCATTTTTATTTACATTTTGATCTCTTCTACATCTCATAATCACTAGATCAGCAAACGATCCAACACTCACGCAATTTCAATTGGTATCAGAGCACTTGGTTCCATTTTCTAATCAAATTGAAGTGATTCTTTTTAGTTTTTCTAGAGAAAGGAAGTGGGTTTTTGCAAAATTTCATCAAGTTTCCTCAAATTCGAGAGTTTTTGTGTTAAATTTGATTTCAGAACGTTCCTGTTGCACTTTTGTTCACTACTGCTGAAAATCTCATTCAAAAACATCCAAAATCGCAAATTTTAGAAAAAATACGATTTCATTCGTCTGAGTTCGGAGCATGTATTTTCAGTTCTTCTCAAGAACACACAGTTCGGACAAATAACTGCTCCGAACACACAGTTCGGACAAATAACTGCTCCGAAAACACAGTTCGGACAGAGTTCGGACAAGGTTCGGAGAGAGTTCGGATATGTAGAAGCATATATAATTGTCTAGTGCTAGGTCTTGTTATTTTGAGTATGTAATTTGTAAGTCAAGGTTTTCTGGTTCTAGCGGATCAGTGGCGGACCAGGTGGTACGCCGGACCACCTGGTACGCTGGTTAGTTGGTCTGCTGGTCAGTAGCCTATTTAAAGGCCTTTGCTTATTGAGAGAGCTAGCGAGTAAGGTTTGAGCGTTCTTAACTGTGTGTTTTTCAGTGGTGTAAACCTGTAAACTCTCTGTTCTCTCTGTTACGAGCTGCGATCAATACAAAGAAGTTTATTTACCTCGTTGTGTACAAATCCGATTGTAATCATGCACTAGCAAGATCGTATTAGTGTTCTACAAGTGGTATCAGAGCAGGTTTGCTCGTTTGCTGTGATTTGCAGATCGGTTTTGGGTTTTGGAGAGAAAAACTTCGTTTTTGGTAAGAATTCGATCAATTCTTCTCAGTTCTTCGTCAATTCAGTATGTTTTCTTCATTCGGATTACTTCTGGTTCATTTTCGCTGAGTTGTACGTTGTTTTCAAGCATTAAAAGTAAAAAATAGTGAAAATTATGCATTTTGTTACTGGTCCGTGGGTGGTCCGCTAGTGATCCGCTGGTTGAAGTTTTTGATCCGCAAGAGCAAATTCATCAGGTTCAGTGATCCGCTGAATCTGATCCGCCAAGCAATCTTCAAACACTGATCCGTGACGGTTATCGTTTGATCCGCGGCAGTTACAGCGTATCAGTGAGCAGCGTATCAGTTGGTCCACGGGTTTTGGTGATCCGGTAGAAGAATTCTGGTCCGCTGCTTTAAACTTGATCCGGTTTTCATCCGCTAGTTGAAATCTGATCCGAAGATCGATTGTTTGATCCGTTGACTTGGTTTTTGATCCGCCAGCACAGTTTTAAGAAAAGTATCATGGATCCGTTCCAGGCCTTTACTGCGATGTCATCAACTGTACAAGCGTTATTGAACTATAATAATGAAATAGGAACTACCAATAAGGTTCCTAAATTGATGAAGTTTGAGGATTTTCACAATTGGAAAACACGATATGAATCATACATCGGTGTCACGGATGTCACCGTTTGGACTCCAATGTTGGATGACTATACAATTCCAAAGTTTACCACGGGTAAATTTGCGGGTCAAGAAAAGCCATACAACAAAATGAATGATACTGAAAAGGAATCTTTCAAATTGGAAAGAAAAGCT
The DNA here is from genome assembly GCA_039602395.1 of Deinandra increscens subsp. villosa. Taxonomy (NCBI): domain Eukaryota; kingdom Viridiplantae; phylum Streptophyta; class Magnoliopsida; order Asterales; family Asteraceae; genus Deinandra; species Deinandra increscens. The sequence continues at coordinate 52,637,557 of JBCNJP010000023.1, forward strand.
TACTCAAATTTGTCAATGGCATTACCAAAGGACATATTACATCAATTTAAGATGCACACAACGTCAAAGGCTTTATGGGAAGCATTGTGCCATAGATGTGAAGGAAATGCTCAATATAAGAAGAGTAAGAAAAAGGTGCTGCTGCGAGAGTACGATAATTTCTGTCATGTCTCTAATGAAAGCATTAATGATCTGATTTCAAGGTTATCTCATTTGGTGAGTGAGCTGGATATTGTTGGGGTGAAAAAGGATGCTGGAGAACTGAAAGAGAAACTTTTGGATGCTTTGCCAGCAACTTGGGAAGGATATATTCTTTTGTTAACTCATAACAAGGATTTCGATGATATTTCATATGATGATCTTACTCGAAATTTGCTAGTCCGAGAGTTGGATATGAGACGTGTGAAAAATTTACCAACTCAAGTTCAAAATCCAGATGTCTATTTTGGTGATAATGCATCAACGATGCATGCAAAGGCTAAAGCAAATTCTAATCCACCAACAACGGCATTTTATGTGGAAAACACTTCGAGTAGTCATGCAAACATGTCAGGAGGTTCATCTAGTGAGGGATATTCTACCAAAGCTGCTGTTACATATCCCGTGTATTCTAATTAATCTCCACCACCTGCTCCAAGTCAGAATGTCTTTTCAGCAAAAACCACAAATGATTATATGGCGTTATTTTCGGCAATGATTTCGTCTTACGATGGAGTGATAGCTGGAAAGCTAACTAGTGCTGAACTGACTGAAGAAGATTATGAACAAATTGATCCAGATGATCTAGAGTTAATGGATATTAATTGGTCAATGGCAATGCTTGTTAGAAGAGGTAAGAGGTTTATGGAGAAGACTGCACGTAAAGATCTTAATCCTGAAGGCAAGTTGGGGTTTGATAAATCCAAGGTTCGATGTTATAACTGCCAAAATTATGGTCATTTTGCAAAGGAGTGTACCAAAGCAAAGAAGCAGGAAACTTCGAAATTATTTCAGAAATATGCCTCTAAGAGTAATCAAGGGTCGAGAAGTTACGCAAGTCCGTCAAGCTCAAATACAGCTGCTAGTGGATCCAACACAGAATCTAAAGCGTTAGTCTCTCAAACTGGTGAAGGATACGACTGGGCTGCAGATTGTCCTGACGAGTCAGCATTGTTATGCACCGAGGAGAGGAATGTAATATGTGAAGATGATTCTGATCTCCCAGGAGAAGACTTCTTTGCTGAAGGTCATCACGCATTCATGGCTGGTGTTCAGGTACATTCTAACATCTGTGAATTTTGCACAACAACTGCCAATCAACTGAAAGAACTTTCTGATGAGAAAGTCATGTATTATGATAAATACACATTGGCAGAAGAAAATGTTGCAATCTATAAACAAAGGTGGGAGGCCGTTAAGGCAGAATTAAAAAGTGAGCATGCCTTGATTCTAAGCACGAAAATTGAATTAAATAACAAAACTGAGGACTATATTTTTTTCTGAGAAAAAGCTTGCAGAAGCTAATTCTAAAATTTCAGAATTAAAAATTGAAATATTAGATCTTCAGAGGCAATTAGACAATTTCAAAAATTCATCTTCCTTTGCCAGTTTTCTGTGCAAAGATGAAAATTTAAAAGATGTGCTTAAAGAATCAGGGTGTACTTCTGTTCCACCACCAATTGTGCATGGGAAAGGTCCAACTGAATTGAATGTCAAACCAGTGGTTGTGTTTGATTATTCTAGTTTTACTGAAGGAGTATCTGAAAACTCCAAAGGCACTCATAAGAGGAAGTCTTTGAAAAATGTGTCCAAAACTGTCAATGTTGTTAACAAACAGTCTGAGACTCATGATTCTATGGTAAACTCAACTAAAAGTGTAAATCTTACACCTTTAGAAGCTGCTGAGAAGGTCAAAGAAACTGAAAAGAAAATGAAAGAATTTGAAAATTCAAAATTTGCAAAAGGTCGTAATTTGTTTTATGAAAAAGAATCTGTGACTAAGAGCAACACCATCACACCAGATGTTCATTCAATACCAGTACCGTTGTCAAAGTCAGAAAAGTTTAATGGTATTGGTTTTGGACATCCTGATGAACTTTCTAAAGACAATCAGAAGAAACCTGAGAAAGTTCAACAGTCTGCAAAGAAGAATGGTAAGTTTGAGAATGTAGATGTCAAACAGAAAGGTAAGTTTGAGATGGGTGAGTGTTCTAAGAAAGTGCAAAGGTATTCTCTGAAAGGTAGTGATACCATATTTTCAGATGAAGAATTTCCGCTATGCTGTGTTGACCCAACCAAAATTTCCAAAGTGTTTTATGTTGATGAAAACGAAGAATCTGTGTCTTAATATAAAACTGAGAAAACTGGTTCCTTGTTGAAACTTAAGTCAAGTCCTGATGATTAGAAACTTTTCCCAGAGTCAAAAGCGTCACTGTATTCACCTAAGAATTTTTATAATTCTGATGGAAGATTTTCAGCTAAAACAAACCGTTTTGACTATGAAGCATATGGTTTTTGTGAAGATTATGATTTTTACGATGATTTTGGGTCATATGAAAAACAGTTTGGAAAGTTTGATAAAATCAAGCATGATCGTGTCAAACCCAAAGGGTATGCTGATCAATGTGGTGTTGATGAGTTTGGTTTTTATAACCAATTTGGTTATGTTAAACCATTGTTTAAACCTCTTCCTAAGCACAAATCACAAGGATTTAATGCTAAGGCTCCAAGGAGAGAGGCATGACACATGTCTGATGATAACAGTTCTCTTGATTCAGGATCTCATTTTCCTGTTATGTTTGTTGATAGAAGGAGATGTTATCACTGTTATCAGAAAGGTCATATACGCAATCGTTGTCCTGTTTTGGCAGAGAAACGAGCTTCCGCTGCTGAATCAAAGAAATCTGATAATGTTTCTGAGTCAAAACTCACAGATGGAAATGTGGTTACAAAACATTTTTTCAAAAGAGAAAATTTTTCTAAAACTAAGAAATCTGTTGATAGTTCATCTTCAGACAATGTCACCACAGATTCATCTGTTCCAGTAATCAGGCAAAAGTGGCTGCCTAAAATGACTTCTAAAGCCACTGAAGATTTTTCAGAAGACACAAGTCGACCCAAAGCTGAATGCTTGGGTCCAGATTCTCACTAACTTTTTGCTACTATGTGCAGGGTGCTCGAAAGCCAGCTGTCAACAACTTTTGGGTTATTGATAGTGGAGCATCCAGGCACATGACTGGTAATCTCTCCTTACTTACCGATGTTAAACCAATCAATGGTGGGGGAGTTACTTTTGCTGGCCATAAAGGAGGTAGAATCACTGGAGAAGGAAAAATGGGAAATGACAAAGTTACATTTGACAAAGTTCAATTTATGGAAGAGTTGCAGCACAATCTCCTGAGTGTCTCACAAATATGTGATAAGCAGTATACCACTGCGTTCACAAGTTCTGAGTGTATCTTTTTGAAGCCCGGATTTCAAATTCTTGATGAATGGATAGTGATGCGTGCACCTCGGTTTCGAGATTTATTTGTTTTGAATATGAATCAGACCTCGTCTACAGTGTCGGCTACATGTTTCATATCCAAAGCCACTGAAAAAGAGTCAATTTTGTGGCATCGTCGTATGGGTCATCTTAACCACCGCAAGATGAATTATTTGGTTAATCACAATTTGGTTGAGGGAGTTTCTAAGAATCGTTTTTCAATTGATGATGTGTGCGTTTCATGCAAAAAGGGGAAGCAACAGAAAAAGTCTCATCCGTACAAACGTGTAAATTCCATTGTTACTCCGTTGGAGCTGCATCATATGGATCTTTTTGGTCCTATGAATGTTAGAAGTGTGGATGGAAGTTTTTACTATTTGGTAATTACAGATGATTTTTCGCGGTTCTCTTGGGTCGCGTCACTACATTCGAAGGATGAAACTCCAGCAACGATGAAAGCATTTTGTGATTCTTTTGGCACAAGCACAAGATTTGTCGTATTCGTACCGACAATGAAAGCGTTTATTGTCCAAGTTTGAGAATCTGTACAAGAACAAGATTTATCATATTCGTACCGACAATGGTACTGAATTCAAGAACGCATCGATGAAAGCATTTTGTGATTCTTTTGGCATTTCACATGAATTTAGTGCTCCATACACTCCAAAACAAAATGGAGTGGCTGAGAGAAAGAATTGAACTTTAATAGAGACCGCAAGAACTATGTTAGCTTATGCAAATCTTCCAATCAAGTTCTGGTCTGAGGCGGTTCATACTGCTTGTCACGTGCTTAATAGAGTTCTTATTGTTAAGCGGTTCAACAAGACGTGTTACCATTTGCTCAAAGGTAGAAAGCCGAATTTAGATTTTCTGGAACCATTTGGGTGTTTATGCACCGTTCTCAAAGGTGGTGGTAAATTTGAAGCTAAGGCTATGGAAGGCATCTTTGTTGGTTATTAACATCCAATGAAACGTGTCTATTTTCCGTCTTCAAAGACCACTGAGAGCCATTTGCATGTGGATTGTCGAAGACATAGTTTTCTGAAGCCCAAATCGGTTGATGGTTCTATTTTTGATTATAAGACGTTCTTTGATTCTTTCTTGGATGCACAGATTGACTCTGCTGAAGAGTTTACTGATGATATGACTGGTGTTATCATTCATACCATGCTTAATTCTGGATCATGTATTCCAAAGTTTTCAAATGTTTCTGGTTCTGTTTCATCTAGTCAGAGTGTTTCTGATTTAGAAGCCATGAGTTCATCTGATGATGATGACAATACATACCATGAAGCTGAATCAATACCTTTGGTTGATCCAATTCCTTTACCAAGCACAAGTTCGTCTGTCCCAAATACTTTATTGCCTGGTGAATTGTCAAGTTCGGAGGATGCAGATGCTACACTCAATACTCTTGATGATACTGTTGAGGTTCCTGATTCGACTAATCTCTGAATTCATTCTATTCATCCTCAAGAGAATATTATTGGAGATTTGACTTCTGGGGTGCGCACACGCCATCAGTTATCTGATAATGTCGATGCTTTGATTGCTGAAATTCGAGATTCGGGTGTTCAGAATGATATGTTTCATTCTTGTTTTCTGTCTCAAGTTGAGCCGACCAATGTTGAACAAGCGTTGGAAGATTCTTCTTGGGTTGAGGCTATGCAGGAGGAGTTGCAACAATTCTAGAAGTTGGGTGTTTGGCATTTGGTTGATCTTCCAAAAAATGCTAAGAAAGCATGTGGTACTAGATGGGTATTCAAGTGTAAGAAGGATGATCGAGGCATCATTGTTCGTAACAAAGCTCGATTAGTGGTTCAAGGATTTTCTCAAATTGAGGGTATTGATTTCAATGAGGTCTATGCTCCAGTTGCGCGGATTGAAGCTATTCGAATCTTTTTAGCTTTCGCAGCATTTCATGGATTTAAAGTATATCAAATGGATGTTAAAAGTGCTTTTCTCAACGGAAAGATTCGTGAAGAGGTTTACATGATGCAACCACCTGGTTTCTATGATCCCGACTTTCCTGACCGTGTGTACAAACTCGAAAAAGCGTTATACGGTCTCCATCAGGCCCCGAGAGCCTGGTATGAGACGCTTTCTACACATTTGCTCGACAACGGTTTTCGTCGTGGCACTGTAGATTGCACACTTTTTTCGAAGCGGTTTGGGAAAGATTTATTGCTAGTTCAGGTGTATGTGGATGATATCATATTTGGGAGCACAAATGACGCGTTGTGTAAAGAAATTGAGCGTGTCATGCAAACGAAATTTGAAATGAGTTCAATGGGCGAGATGGGATTCTTTTTAGGTCTTCAAGTCCACCAATCGGCCAAAGGCATCTTTCTACATCAAACGAAATATGTCACTGACATTTTGGCTCGGTTTAAGATTGGTGATGTTCGGATTCCAAGCACACCGATACAGGTTTCTCATGGTCTTGGACCAGACGAGTCTGGTGCCAAAGTGGATCCAACATTGTTTAGGGCTAAGATCGGTTCTTTAATGTATTTAACTGCTTCTCGTCCTGACATCATGTTTGCTGTGTGTTTATGTGCTAGATATCAAGCTGCTCCGAAGGTTTCTCACATGGTGGCAGTGGACAGAATCTTTGCTTATTTGAAGGGTAACCAGGATCTGGGCATCTGGTATCCTAATGATAATAAGTTTGATTTTACTGCATATTCTGATTCCGATTATGGTGGATGCAAGATAAATTTCAAATCTACAACCGCCGGGTGTCAATTTTTGGGAGAACGACTCGTGTCGTGGCAGTGTAAAAAGCAAACCTCGGTTGCAACGTCGACTGCGGAGGCTGAGTACGTGGCGGCTTCCAGTTGCTGTTCACAGGTTTTGTGGATACAACAGCAGTTGCGCGATTATGGTTTGACATTTCTAACTACTCCCATTTTTATTGATAATTCAGCTGCCATTTCTATCACGAAAAACCCCGTGCAACATTCCAAAACTAAGCACATTGATATCCGTTATCACTTTATCCGTGATTGCTACGAAAAGAAATTGATCGATTTGCAAAAGATTCACACTGATTTTCAAAGAGCTGACATGTTTACAAAAGCGTTTGATAAAGCTCGCTTTCAATTTTTATTAAAAATCAATGGGGTTACTCGGTTAACAGCTATTTGATCTGGTTCAGTTGATCATTTTCTTTTTTTTTTTTGTTATTTCTTTTGTTTTTCTGCTTTTTAGGGGGAGAAATTGAAAAATACAAAAATAGTGTATTTTCTGTTTTAAAAAAGGGAAAAAGCATAAAAAAATTGAAAAAGCTAAAGCATATAAAAATTGAAAAATTAAAATTGAGAAATTTTGATCCGACCTTGTGAGAAATGATGGTACATCAGCATACGTTATCTGCCATGGATAGAGTAGAAAGAAAGGCTGTAGGTACTTGTTTGTTTTGATTGAATGTGCTGAGTAGTCTGATATATGTGAGTATGATATAAAGATAATGCCTGCTTGATAATTGTGGTTACACACTGTGATGGGTACTGTGTAAATCTGGCATAATGAGAGATGAAAATACAAAAAACAGAATAAAGAGATGTTCTGATGTATGCTTGCTTTATTTTGAAGGATTTAAACTTGTTTGATTTTCTTTATTTTGTCAAACGATCGGACTTTCTCTGCGTATCGAAAGATCGACCTGATTGTTGTTCGTTTGACGTTCTGCTTTATTTTCTTGGTGTTTCGTATAATCCATCGGACTTTCTCTGCGTGTACGTGAGTACCGACCTGATTGTTGTTGGATTATACAATTTCTGCTTTGTTTTATATTTCTTATTTTCCTAAACAATCGGACTTTCTCTGCGTGCCTACCGGCCGACCTGATTGTTGTTTGTTTAGGGTTCTGATTTCTTTTTGCAAGAAACATCATGAGCAAGATATCTCTGTGAAAATCTGTTCTGTATAAGCAAGTTTACATTATCAGTATGAGAAATCTGCTGCAAGTAACTTGGCTTGAATAAAAGAAAATATAAAAATGAAATAAACAGTTTGCCAGTATTCCTGATCGTGTGGGTACGATGTTATTAATGCTTGATAAATACACTTAATTTCATATCAGAAAGCTATAAATATGACTTGCTTTAGCTAAAATAAACCAAATGGTTGTATCCTCAGACAACTTGGCTTGCATGCTTAGTATTTCGAAATTGAAGTGTGTATGATGCGTTATGTCTGATATGATCTCACGTTGTGATCTTTCTCACACAAAAAAATATAACTTATTGCATTTTGATTTCCTGATTTCTGTTGGTTTGCTGTTTTTGCTTATTTTAGAAAATCCAAAAAGATTTTAGGTGTGTTTTAGCATAAGTTCGAAAAATCAAAAAGATTTTAGTGTGTTTTAATGAAAATTTGATAAAAATCAAAAAGATTTTCATTCTGGTTTATTTTTAGTCAACTAAATCCAGTGATAAAAATTTCTCGTTTAAAAATGAATCACAATCGATGCTAAATCAGCTCATCATGATTGGAATTGAAGAAATTGAACGTTTTTAATGAAAAATGAGAAATTTGATGTTCAAGGGCAAAGTGGTCTTTTTCTGATCCGGCGGACCAGCTGATCCGCCGGCGGACCACATTGGGTATAAATAGAAAATCTGATCCGCGAGAGTTCATAACTTGCGGATCACATATTTGAACACAGAAAACCCCAAAACCCCTCTCATTCGTATTTTTTTGATTTCTCATCTGATAACGAAGTGCTGCTCAAAATTTTTGTTGCTACAGGTAGGTTGACTGAATACGCACAGGTTCATAGTCTTGATTTCTGCAATGGTTGTCTATTTTGATCTAAAATTGAGATTTAAGTTTCGGTTTTTAAGTAAAACCGACTCGATATGTGTTTAACAGGTTTTACTCAATGTTCATGTGTATGAAACACATTCTTAGAGTCGCATTATACTCTAGAATGAATCCTTGGTCTTTGATTCCAAAACAAACACTTCAAAATTGCATGTAATTCAAAATGACTGTTCGATAATCTGATCGTCCACCGGATCAACTGATCCGCCGGACTACATTTGGTCAAAATTTTCAAACTGATCCGGAGATGATCCGTTTGACCAAACTGATCCGCAGTCAACGAATCTGATCCGCCAGATCAAGTGATCCGCATGATAAAGTGATCCGCAACTGGTCCGCCAGACCAGATGATTCGGATGCACAAAATTGATCCGTGGTTTGATCCGCTCATCAAATTTTCAAAAAGTTATTCGTTTGAGTGGTTTACTTAATTTCAGTGTTAGTCATCGAGAATGATGATTATATTGACTGATTTTAATGATGTTTTGTTTTGATGATATGTACAGCAATGGCAGATTTTAAATCAATTGGCGAACACAATGTCTGTGCTTTCTTAGATGTTGCAGAGAAGTGGAAGCCACAATTTCTTAACATCTTTGATTTTATTAGACGATCAAGGATATTCTATGCTGCCACTCATGAGTGTCCTCCTTATAAAGATTTGCTGGTAATGTTCTGGAATTCAGCGCAAGTGGATTGCTCAGTGAAGCCATCAGTAATTCGTGCATAAATACTAGAGACTGATGTAATTATATCTGATAGCTCTATTAAGAAGGATAAAGTACGATGGACAATTGTATGTTTCATGGTATCTCAAAACTAATCTGAGTCCTCCATATAAATATTTGATGCATGTTATCATTAAGTGTTTTGGAAATCGAACAAGGGGTCAGGAAGAATTTGATTTGAGGGTGTTGTCTTTCTTTTGTGCATTGGTGCTAAATCGAGAATTCAATTTCTCTGGATGGATTTTTAACTACATGAAGGAGAATATCCTGGTGAAACAAGTGCGAAGTATCATGTATCCAAGGTTTATCCAAATGATTCTGAATGATATGCATCCCAATCTTCCAAAGAATGCTGCTGCGATTATCGATATGAAACATACGAACAGAGTGGCTGTTGGAAAGATTCCTGTTTATTACAAGCGAAAAGGAAACTCAGCTGCTCCACCAAATAAGCATTTGATTGGTCATCTTGTGAATCCTGATTATGTCGCTCCGGATAATGGTGCTGCTAAACATCCAAATAGTTCCGATGATGAATTACATTATAATGATAATGGGTTTCCAACTGAGATTGTAGAAGATGATGAAGTTGAGCAACCAGCACATCAAGAACCAATTGTGCAAGAACCTGTTATGCAACAACCAGTAGTTCAAGAACCTATTCAGCAACAACAGAATACCGAGCAAGTTACTTCTGAAAATGTAACTGATCCTGAACCGGTGAATGTTCCGGATGATGATATGATGGGTGATGATGATGGTAGTTCGTCTGAGACAGAGTCAGATTCTGGTAGTTACACGTCAATTACTATAATTGCCAGAAACGTCTCTGTGAGAAAAGGTTCAAGGCAACATATTGAATACTTGAAGTCCAGAAACTTGGATGCTTCTAAGTATGAAGATAGAACCAAACAGACTGAGGACAGAAGTGATCCTGCTTATTCTCCTAGTTTGGAGGAGTCTGTTAGAAAATCGGCTGCAGACAAAGGCAAAGCTTCTGAGGTTGGTACTGGCAGGCGTATGAAGCGTATGGCTGTTAAATATAAAGGAGTGAAGCCAGGTTCTTTTCTTGCTGATGCCAGAAAGTCTGGGCAAAGTCCACCAAGTAAGAATCAAAAGGTGACTACTCCGTCTTCAATCCCAATTCAGCCAACCACCAAAGTTGCAGATGTTCAAAGTTCACAACAACCACCAGTCAGAAAGTTGACTATTAAGAGACCGTCTGCTACTGGTCCTGCTTCCACATCTGCTCCTTCAACCACTTCAACAATTTCTGCTACTGATTTGAAGCTTGCTTTGTTTCAAGCCAGATTTGAAAAAGTAGAGCATACAAACAAGCTGCAAGCTGAAGAAATTTCTGGGTTAAGGAATTTGTGTAAAGAACTAGTATCCAGAGATCAATCTCATACACGGGAACTTGCTAGATTGAAAGCTCAGGATGAAGCGAAGGATCGGGAAATTGCTGAGTTGAAGCAATTGTCTCTTACTATGGGTGAGCAGCTTAAGCAGATGCTAACTGCTTTATCTGCTCAGGGGGAGAAAAGGCCCAATCCTGAGGAAAGTTGTAGAGAAGAATATGAAGTTATGAAATTTTTGAATGATGACCCTGATAATCCAGAAGGTGGTGTTGGTGGTGCTGGTACTGGTACTGATGCAGCAGGAACATCATCTGCTACTGCTGGTACAGCCACAACATCTCAGGGGGAGACTGCAGATAAGGAGGTTTATGATGTAACTCCGGTATCAAGGGTGGAAATGAAAGAAGGAGAGTTTGTTAATCTCTATACCAAGGAGCAGCTGGCTGCCATATTTGCTTTAAATGTTGATGATGTTGACAAGGTGCCAGTTGCTGATCCATACAAGGAGGATGATTCAGAAGAAGAAGTTGTGTATGAAGAGGAGCATGTGGAGGTAGAAGATATGACGGTTGAAGAATATCCAAATGATCCAAAGATGTATGAGAGTTTTTCTGATAATGATTATTCTGAGGGTTTTGATTTCTTTGGTAAAGATAGTGAAGAAAAGGTTAAATCAGAGCAACAATCAACTCAACCTGAGGCATCTGAGAATGTTGATATGACTGAAGAAGAGGAGAAGAAGTTGTTGTTTGAAGCATGGCTAAAAGAGCAAAGGGAAAAGAAGCTTCCAGTTCAAGTTGAAAAGTCTTCAAAGATTGTTGATCAGAAAAAATATTTTGACAGAAAAGGCAGACAAGCTTCTGGAAAATTATTAGCTGGATGTATGATTCTGAACTCAAATGCTATGCTATCAAAAAGGAGTTTGGGATTATATATTTGAAGAATGCTTCAAGATTCAACACTTTACCTGTTTGTGATGTGAGGGACTTGTCTAGAAGTCCGTTTCTGAATTATGGAGAAAACGTTTTGGCTGCTGTGTTTAAAGAGAAGCTGGTTGAAGAATGTCAAGGAAGGTTTAGGTTTTTGACTCCTCAAAGACCAACTTATTCTGATCATCCAACGGATATTCATCCAATCACAGGCAGACCAATGGTGATTTTGAAGTATAAAAAGCCAGTTCAGATTAAGAAGATACCTTTGAAATGGCTTGAACAGAATTTCATCAAAACTTTGAGATGGTGGTACTATGATGAAGTTTCTGGAGAAGCAGTAATTGTGATTAAAGAAGATAACAAGGTTGTGAGAATCTACGACCCAATTTCATTGATAAATTTGTCGAAGAATGATATTGAGAAGCTACATTCTAACAAGATTCTTTACAAGCCTGAGGGTTTTGATCAAGCTATGCAATTTCAGACGGTTATAAGTGTTTGCTTTGATGGTGGAATACATGCGGGAAATAACAGAAGAAAGGATTGGAAGAAGACAGAGTCAAAGGCTTCTGAAGACTAGCACAAGACAAGGGGGAGTTTGTAGAAGCATATATAGTTGTCTAGTGCTAGGTCTTGTTATTTTGAGTATGTAATTTGTAAGTCAAGGTTTTCTGGTTCTAGCGGATCAGTGGCGGACCAGGTGGTACGCCGGACCACCTGGTACGCTGGTTAGTTGGTCCGCTGGTCAGTAGCCTATTTAAAGGTCTTTGCTTGTTGAGAGAGCTAGCGAGTAAGGTTTGAGCGTTCTTAACTGTGTGTTTTCAGTGGTGTAAACTTGTAAACTCTCTGTTCTTAATGTTACGAGCTGTGATCAATACAAATAAGTTTATTTACCTCGTTGTGTACAAATCCGATTGTAATCATGCACTAGCAAGATCGTATTAGTGTTCTACAAGATATGCTTAGTTCGGACGAGGTCGGACGAGTTCGGACAAATAACTCGACCCCAGCCAGGGGCTCTGCCCCTTGGACCCCGCCAGGGGCTCTGCCCCTTGGACCCCGCCAGGGGCTGCCACCCCTTGGACCCTGCTTTTCAGGGGCGCTGCCCCCGAACCCCCGTTACGTGGGGATTTCCAAGAAGCTTTTGGGTTTGAAGTTTTTGGGGTGTTAGCTTTCGGTTTTGATAAAGAGTGATTCTAGCATATTACACTGATTCTTTATAAATTGTTCAACAATGAGTGCATCACAAGTTAGTCGAATGATACCTATACTGATGAAATGGGAAGATTATCATGAATGGAAACTTGATTTTGAGATTTATATCAACAAACATTTCAGAGATTTTTGGAAGATAATCAATAAACAATTCAAATGGCCTACTGATTCAAGAGGAAAGGTAATAATACATCGATATATTTCTCTAGAAGAAAAGGCTTATACAGATAATGAAGAAAAAGCCAACGACATTATCAAAACAGCTCTTTCAAAAGAGTTATTTTTTGACATCACAGTATATTGGACTGCGAAAGATAAATGGAATGCATTGAAAGAAAAGGTGAGATATGTGCACACATTCAGACCATGAAGGTTGGCTCAGATTTTGTTGATTCAAAATCATATGATTCAGCATCGAGTGGTTTAGAATCAGGAAGTGATAATTGTCAGACAAAAAGAGTTGTGATACTGATTCTGATTCTGAAACAGGTTCATGTGTGATATATGATAAAGAAGATGATGGTGATAGTGAAGAAGTTTATAATGAAAATGCCTTCACATGTCCAAAGTGTGTTAAACTTGCTAAGATTAATGCTGATTTGTTGAAAGAGAAGAAAGTTTTGAGTGAAGAATGTGAAAATTTTAAAGCTGAAGCTCTAGATGTAGCTCAAGACTTTGAGAATTTATTTCAGAAAAGCTATCCTGTTCAGTAGAAGTATGAGAAAGCAAATTCCATTGCTATTGAAGCTACTGATAGAGTTTTAGGTCTTCAGGAAGAACTTTCTACACTTCGCGATGCGAATGTGCTTCTTCGAGATAAGAATGAAGTTCTAAGAAAGGATGTTGGGATCCTTAGGAAGAAGTGGGAAACTGTAACGAAAGAAGTTTTAGCTGAATGTGAGATCAGAAAGCGACAGCATTATGAATATAATGATTTGAATGAAAAGTTCATTAAGTCATAGAAAGATTTGTTTGAAGCTCAGCATAAGATTTCAGAATTAGAGTTAGAGATTTTAGAAATAGAAAGGCAAGTGAAGAATTGCAATCTCTCGCCTACATTTCTGAATTTCTTATACAAACAGGATCGAATCAATGATAGTTCCAAGAAGGATGATATTCACAAGGTCCCTCACCCAGTGGATTTATCTGAATTTTCATCTGTTCCTCTGGATCCAAAGGCAGAATTGCATGATTACTCCAAGTTTGCCACTCTACCAAAGAAGAAAAAAAACCAATTCGAAGAAAAAGTCGAAGCCGTTGGGTGAAGCTCCAAAATTTGATTTGAAGTCTACATTTTTGGAAAATGAAAATATATGTGAAAAGGTTGCTTCGAATACTTCCTTTGTAATAGAAGAAGAAAAATCTTTGATTCAAAAGAATGAATTGAAAGACATTAAAGCCAAATTCACTAGAGAAGCTAAAGGAAGAGAAGCTTCTGGTTCTGCTTCAAGTTCAAATAAGGTTCCAGGATACAAAAACAAAGGTTTGGGTTTTTGTATAATCCTGAAACGATCTTACTACAGCATGATTCGGTAATCAGATAACAACGAGAAAGTAAATAAAGCTTTGCTTTATTGATTCACTTAGAGAATACAATCTAGAGAGAGAAAACACCTTAAGAACACATAGTTAAGAGATATGAAATGACAGAACTACTAAACACTCTCTCTAACAAGCTATTTATAGTCACTTAGTAACAGACCAGCGTACCAGCTGCAGACCATCTGGTCCGCCCGGATCATCTGGTCCGGCGGTGCATCTGGTACGGCCAGTGACTATAAAACTCACACAAATGCTCTAGATTAGATACAATACACGAGACACGCGCTAGCATAGGAATATGCTCTAACAAACTCCCCCTTAACGTGTAGTGTATCTATATTCTAACTAAACTTCAATCCTCAATCTTCAACATTGCTGCATCCGATCTTTGACTTGAAATCTTGTCAGAAATAGAGCTTGCATGGCTGGATCAATCTTGAACAGACTTTGAACTTCAAGATCCACTTGCGAAAGATATAACATACTCCCCCTTTCACCATGCTTGAGTTGTATCACTCAGATAACCTGCAATTTCAGAAGACAGAAACGCGGCTTTCCTTTCTTTTGAAAAATTAATTTAATCTGGCACAAAACTTCTCTTCGAGAATCCAAGATATAGATTTTGAAAATTTAATTTTGTATCATTGTATCGATCGGTCGAAAACAAGAAAGAAACAAAATATTTTTGGCTTTTTGAAACTTTATGCTAAAACACACCTAAAATCTTTTTGGATTTTTTTCAAATATGAAACATACAAGCAATACAAAAATGAAATACTGAATCACACACTATTTTTGTCTTTTGTGAGAAAAATCACAACTTGGGATCATATTGATCATAACATGCTGAACTACACTTCAATTTCAATTATTTCAGCACACAAGTCATGTCGATTACTGGTATAATTTGTCCATCTTAAACTCAGGCACAATCATACTCATAACATCTGGATATGTTATTGAATTGATTAGGTTTGCATTGACCAGTGTACCCCACACTATCAGACATACACAGATATGTTTTTGCTTTTTATATCACACTTTATGATTTCATTTGTGATTTAATCACATAATGATTGTATTCATGATTCAGTCAATTGTGTTCCATGCAAAAAGAAACAAGAACATTAAATCGTCTACCTTAAGGTCGATCTTTCGATACGCAGATAAGGCCTCGGATTTAACAAAATAAGAAAATAAAACAAGTTGAAGTTGTATAACTCAACAACAATCAGGTCGGTACTCCCGTGCACGCAGAGAAAGTCCGATGAGTTATACCAAACACCAAAGAAAATAAAGCAGAACGTCAAACGAACAACAATCAGGTCGGTCTTTCGACACGCAGAGAAAGTCCGATCGTTTGACAAAATAAAGAAAATTAAACAAGTTTAAATCTTTGCAAAATGAACACATGTATACACAGTGACTTCTCATTTTCTTTTTCACATATCTTTTCTTGATATATCATGAGATGCATCAAGATGTTGTCCACTTGGTCAAGCATTAATATTTAATGTGTTTATCACATCTGAATACTTTCTGATTAAATGTCGAGCCTACCAAGTACATCAAACAATGATCTTATGGCTTTTTCATCTATTTTATCCATGAGTCAGATACTTAAGCCAATGTACCATCATTTCCCAATCATGTCGGATACAATTTCTCATTTTTCAATGTTTTTGTATTTTTCCATTTTCCGATGTTTTTGTATTTTTTCATTTTCTCCCCCTTAAAATGAAAACTCTATTTTTTGAATTTTCATTTTAACAAAAACACAAAGACACTATTTTTGACTTTTCAATTTTCTCTCCCTAAACTACATACAAAATGTAAAAGAAAGAAAATTGACCAATCGATACTGATACCTTTTCAGTTTAAGCTTTCAGAAAAACTTTCAGTTTAGAAATATGAAGCATTCAATTTAAGTTAATAACGCAGAATACTCCTCCATCAGCAACTTTGCAATCACCAACGGGTCTTCTAGAAATACCTGCACATTGGTTTAAATGATTAGTATTCAAATGACCCGAAGCACACAGCTTCTGGTCGACCAGTGTCTTCCACAAAATCAGTTGCAGCTTTGCTGACCACCTGTTTGAAAACGATCTTTTAGCAGTCTCAGGACAATCCTGTGCCATGTGTCCCTTTCAGCGACATTGATTTGCACAAACGATATGATCGTTGAGATTGTGATTTGCCCTGAACTGATGAACACCTCTCAACGGGCTCAGAACTATCAGAAATATCACAAAAAATTTGAAATCGATTAGAGTGTACCCATTTCGATGTAGGACTTCGAGGTGTGGAATTTGATCCAGATGAAGACGAAACTTTCACTGTTTGAGCTTCACCAGAAGAACTTGTAGATGAAGCCTTCTTTTGAATCTTTCCACCGAACCCCTTTTCCATTGTAGACATGAAGACTTGAGCCAAATAATAAATCTGCTCCAAGCTTGTGTCTTTCTTGACTTTGAGAGCTTTCGTGGACATATTTTTCTTGATATTCTGTGCACCCTTCTTACCATCACTACCCAAACCACAACGTTGGTAACCCGGTAGCTTAGTTAAATCCACTTCAGAACACGAAGGACCTGCTTTAGCAGCTTGATTAAAAGAAGCTTTAATATCCTTTAATTTGTTAGCTTCAACCAGTTGAGCAGCAAACTTTTCTTCATGCAACTGCTTGGCATCCTTCTCCACTTGATTTCCAACAGAATCAACTCCCTCTTCTGAAATAAAACCACCTAAAATAATTTTTGTTGGGAAATTATCAACCAAACTCTCCTCTTGTTCCACTTTCATCTTTGACTTCTGTGATTTCTTCGAGTCAGATTTCTTTGCAACAAATTTAGAATAATCACCAGTTATAGCTGAAATTTGAATGTCAGCAAGGATATCAGATTCAATAACCGGATGCGGAATCTGATTATACTCCTCGCTTCCAAAAACCTTTTTAAAATTCTCGTCTTTGCATAAGTAACTGGTAAAAGAGTGTGAATTCTTCAAATTATTCAACTGCCTCTTAAGATCCAGCACCTCAACATTCAAATCAGATATTTTCTTTTGAGCTTCACCCAATGCTTTTTCAGAATCAATTAATTTCTCTGAAGCTGTATTAAACCGAAACTTTTCCTGTCGCATCTGGTCATGAGCATCACACACTTCTTGAGTAATTTTCTTGACACGGCCTTCATGAATCGCAATATTTCGTTTTAACAACTGATTATCATGTGTCAAAGTTGTGACTTATCAAGTAATTTTGAATGTTCCATTTGACGATCATTTTCCTTAGTAGTAATTTCATCAAACTCTTTCTTGAGATCATCATAAGCTTTTTTCAGCGAATCTACTCTTGCAGTTGATTTCTCAAACAAATTATCAAAATCATTAATCGCATCTTTTGCTTCATTTTCCCATTTCTCAACATTTCTAACCAACTCTTCATTCTCACTAATGAACTCATTCAATTTATCTTGAACTGCCATCAATTCTCCCTTCAAAACATTCTTTTCGGCGATTAATTTCTCATTTATCTTGCAAATCTCATCAGAATTTTCAACTTTCTTCTTAAAATTTTCTAATTCTGTTTCCTTCAGTATTCTCTCAACCATTAACCCTTCCTTTTCTTGAACCAATTCATGAATTTTTCTATCCTTTTCAGCATAAAATTCACAAGTTAACTCATACCCACTAACTTCAGACTCACTTGTGTCAGATGTATACCCACTCGATTCAACTTCGACATTTGCCATTAAAGCCACATGTTGACCATTGATATAACAACATTCGTCTGAGTCGGCACACGTATCTTGAATAGCAGTCAAAGCAATAGGTGATTTGTCAAATTGTTTTGACCATTCATCAAATTCTTTATCTGCTTGAGCTTAAGCCATCATAGCTTTTGCGTCAGTCTTATCAGATTTACTCTTATCAGATGATGATTGAGAACACTCACGAGCAAAATGTCCAACCTTGGAACAATTGTAACACTTTACTTTAGATTTATCCAAACCCAATTTTCTATTTCCTGGAACAAAAGAATTCTTTCCATGTTTCTTGATAAATCGTCTTCCTTTTTCAACCATCATTGCAAATTGCCAATGCAGATCTAATTCAGCTAATTGATCATCTTCCAGCTGTTATAACTCAGTTGCACATAAACCAGCATCACTAACTTGACCAAAAATCGATCCAGACGATGAAGATATAAAATCAGATAATAATGCAGCCAACTCTTCAGTTGATTGAGCAGGATGAGAATTGTTTGATGATTTATCTGGAATGGTAAAACGACATCCTGGAGAATAACCAGGATTTTCAGTATATCCAGCAAGAAAAGCTGTTACCGGCGGATTACTGCTAGAAATAGCATGTGACTTTGCCTTTGCATGAACAGTAGCGTTATTTTCCCCAAAGTACAATTCAGGATTTTGAACTGTAGGATGTGTAGATTTCTTCACCAACAATTCTATCTCACGAGCTTGTAATTTGCTAGTTATTTGGTTGAATGTCCAATTTGAATAATTTGGATCATTTGTGAACATCATCACATAATTTTCCCATTTTTCTGGTAATGCTTCCAGAATTTTCTCTTTCAACTCATCACTATCTTTCTTGACGCCTACAACATCAAGTTCAATTATCAAATGTGAAAACCGAGCAATCAAATATGGAATTTTCTCATTTTCGCAATACCTGAAATTATCAAACTCTTTCTTCAAAACTTTCTTTCGAGTATTTTTGTGTTGATCATTACCCGTACATCTCTCTTCAATAGCATCCCACAATTCCTTAGCTGTTGTATATTGCTTAAATTGATGCATTAGATCTTTTGGTAAGGCCATTGTAATATAGCTATATGTTTTCTTTTCTTGAGAAAACAATTTTCGTTCGTCAGCATCGAAACTACTAATCATCTTTGGTTTGTTGGGACTTATCATCGGATATTCATATTCTTTCTCAATTGGAATCCAACTCTCAACATCTTCCGCATAAATGTAAGATTCCAACCGACTTCTCCAATTGTGATAATCTTCAAGCCTTAGCAATTTAGGAACCTTTTGAGTTGTTCCTATCTCATTATCATAGTTCAACATGGCTTGCATTGATGTTTGAGCAGCAGTCATTGCATAGAAATCACTCATTTTGATGTCAAACTTAACACTCCAAAACTTTGAACTCAAAAACGAGTGTCTTCCAAGCGGATTTTGGGGGTCAAACTGGGGGGTACAGACCTTTTAGGTCAGTACACGTCTAGATCTCGGAAAGACGAACGTTTTGACTGGTATTGGGTTCCGTAACTCCAAACGGTTTGCAAGTTACGTCAGTTTTAGTGAAGATATGTTTTCTGCCAGCGGACCAACACAAATTGGCGGATCAAAATACTATCAGCGGACCAGTTCCGGATCAAATTAACGAAACGGATCAGATTTGTACTAGCGGACCAGATTCCGGATCAGATTTCGTCCGGCGGACCAAATTTCGTACGGCGGATCAGACTTTGGTACGGCGGATCAAAACTGGTACGCTGTAACTGCTGCGGATCAGACTGATGAAGATTGTCGGGGCGGATCAAACGGCGGATCAAATGTTCATCCGGCGGACCAGACTCAGTTCGAACTAAAATCGACTAATTTTCGTGAATTCGATGTTTTCGATCGAAAAATTGGTTCAAATAGGTGTGAAAACACTCCAGAAAAACTCAGAAATCATTTTTTATCACAGAAACACTCGGAATTGGAAGAATTTGATGAAAAATGATGAAAACCCAAACTTTCTCTCTCTAGAATTAGAAAACTTACCAAATCACAGCAGTAGAGCAACCTGGAATGCTCTGATACCACTTGTATAATCCTGAAACGATCTTACTACAGCATGATTCGGTAATCAGATAACAACGAGAAAGTAAATAAAGCTTTGCTTTAAGCTTTGCTTTATTGATTCACTTAGAGAATACAATGTAGAGAGAGAAAACACCTTAAGAACACACAGTTAAGAACACACAATTACTAAACACTCTCTCTAACAAGCTATTTATAGTCACTTAGTAACAGACCAGCGTACCAGCTGCAGACCATCTGGTCCGCCCGGATCATCTGGTCCGGCGGTGCATCTGGTACGGCCAGTGACTATAAAACTCACACAGATGCTCTAGATTAGATACAATACACGAGACACACGCTAGCATAGGAATATGCTCTAACAGTTTTGAGATCAAGGAAGTACCGGTTCAAGTCCAACAACAAAAGAAGAAAGAAAAAGGTCCGAAAGAAAAGGTTCCAAGAAATCATCTCCTCCGAAGCAACAATCTTATTATTCTGGAGGGTCATCATTGTCCAGAAGTCCATCTCCTAGGTATGATTCTTTTGATAATTTCTTTGATTCATTTGCTTCTGATAATGTTTTTGGTTACTATGATTCTCCTGCTATGAATCACAGTTGGAAACCACAGAATTTTTCAAAATTTATCCCATAACTTCGTGAACGAATTTGTTATGCGTGTCGTCGATCTGGACATATGGCTGCCAATTGTCCGACGACTACATACGTTCACAAAAATGCAAAATATGTGGATAATAATGGTAAAAAATTTTATGAACCATGGTCCCCAATGTACAAACCAACCAGTAAGTCGTTTTGGACCAAACCACAAATGCCGGTTGAAATTTTTTTAGGTTTTGATTCAAAAGTTTCATCATCAATGATCTGGAGACCAAAAGTTGTTTCCAAGGCCAACAAAGACTATGTGGAAGACACCGGGCGACCCGATGTTGTTAAATCGGGTCGATCCCAAAGCATCTAATGTTTTAATTGGTGACAGCAGGTATTTCAAGAAGATCTTTTAGTGATTGGAAAATTGCTGATTGTGGAATATCTGTGCTAACTTAAACTGAATTTCAAAATCAATTTTCGTTTTCAAAGTGCTACACTGAAAGTATTCTTGTTGGTTGATCCATTTTTCATTTGTTTTTCACTCCGTCTCATTCTGAGGGTGAGTTTTTTTTTTGTTGCAAAAATACAAAAATAGTGTGTTGTTTTTCAAATGTTAAAAATGAAAATCTATAAATAGATTTAGGGGGAGAAATTTGAAAAAGCCAAAAACATTAAAAAAATGCAAAAAGTCAAAAACATTGAAAAATGAGAAATTGTATCCGACATGTTTGGGAAATGATGGTACATTGGCTGACATTGTCTGACTCATGGATAAAGTAGATGAAAAAGCCATAAGACCATTTGATCGATGTGTAAGGTAGGCTCGGCAAATCAGAAACTATACAAATGTGATATACACTAAATCTGATGCTTGACCTAGTGGACAACATCTTGATACATATCTTATGATATATCAAGAAAAAGATATGTGAAGAATTAAATGAGAAGTCACTGTGTATACATGTGTTCATTTTGCAAAGATTTAACCTTGTTTAATTTTCTTTATTTTGTCAAACGATCGGAATTTCTCTGCGTATCGAAAGATCGACCTGATTGTTGTTCGTTTGACGTTCTGCTTTATTTTCTTTGGTGTTTCGTATAACTCATCGGACTTTATCTGCGTGTACGGGAGTACCGACCTGATTGTTGTTGAGTTATACAATATCAACTTGTTTTATTTTCTTATTTTGTTAAATCCGAGGCCTTATCTATCGAAAGATCGACCTTAAGGTAGACGATTTAACGTTCTTATTTCTTTTTGCATGGAACACAGTTGACTACATCATGGTTACAATCATAATGTGATTAAAATCACAAATGAAATCACAAAATGTGATAAGCAAAAGCATATCTGAGTATGTTTGATAGTGTGGGGTACACAGGTCAATGCATACTTAATCAATACCTTAACATATCCAGATGTTATGAGTATGATTATGCCAGAGTTTAAAGTTGGACAAATTATATCTGCAATCGACATGGTTTATGTGCTTCAATAACTGAAATTGAAATGTACTTCAGCATGTTATGACCAATATGATCCCAAGTTGTGATCTTTTTCACAAAAGACAAAAATAGTGTCTGATTCCGTATTGCATTTACTTTTCTTATCAGAAAATACCACAAATATTTTAGGTGTGTTTTGATATAAAATTTCTTAAATCCAAAAAGATTTTGTTTCTCGTTTCTTTTCGATTGATCAACACGTAATACAAAATCAATT
This sequence comes from Deinandra increscens subsp. villosa, assembly GCA_039602395.1. Taxonomy (NCBI): domain Eukaryota; kingdom Viridiplantae; phylum Streptophyta; class Magnoliopsida; order Asterales; family Asteraceae; genus Deinandra; species Deinandra increscens. The sequence continues at coordinate 52,659,783 of JBCNJP010000023.1, forward strand.
TTGAAAATCAAAATATCTTGGAGTCACGAAGAGACATTTTGCACCAAGATTATTTATGTTGGCAGGTTTCTAAGTGGGAAGAGAACTTCATAAATTCAAGTCTTCTGAAGTTTGTTGATAAAGAGATTACACAAGATGCAATATCAAGTATTCAAGATTGAACTCATCGTTAAGATCGAGGAAGAGTTTGATTCAAGATACAAGATACAAGTTTTAGAAGGAAGATGATACTGCACATGCCGAGGGGGAGTTTGTTGATACATGGTTTCTGATCGTCATGTGAAGTATCAATTACAAGACTAGGACAAGCTAGTTTGCTGTGGTCCGAACTCCTGACGAACCCAGAGTTCGGACAGGTCCGAACTTGTCCGAACCTGAGGTTCGGACCAGCGGGGTTTAGCATGTATAAATATGTGTCTTGTGTTCAGTTTAAACAACTTCTTGTCTTATTCTACACCTTCTGTGTGTGTTTTCTATGTGGATTCTCTATCAAGTTTAATAATACAAATTTCATTTGTATTTACATTTTAATCTCTTCTACATCTCATAATCAATAGATTAGCAAACGATCCAACACTCACGCAATTTCACCAACACATCAAATGATAGAGTTACCGGTCGATTGGATCATATTCTTTGGTTAGATCACAAGACCAGAATCATATCATGTTCCCCATATATTATACGACCACAGACCAAAAGGTTTTAGCTTTTTCAATTGTTTTTGGTATTTTTCTGCTATTTTCTCTGCACATGTGTATAAACACTTACTAAAAATTACTGAATTGACAATATTTTTGGTTTTATCTTCCACAGGTGCAGGCACGGCAGAGAGACTCAAAAACATGCTAGTGAATGAAAAGAAATTCCTTTGGTCATAACACATATTGACTCGAGACGCAAACATACTTAAATATTTTTCTCAGCCAAAACAGGTCAAACAACACAGGAACAGACTCAAGTGAGTCAAATTAGCAATCTAAAGCAATAATCATAAGATAAGATAAGCAAGACATCAGGGATAAGATAAACAACAAAACAAGCAAGAAGTGAAAAATCTTTTTGGTGATTTTTGTGAGAGGAAAGTAAGAGTTAGGATATACACACAGATAACACACAAGAGAAAGCAACCGAGAGAGCAAGACACTAACGTATCAGGGAGCAAGAAGTTCTAGTCCTAGTCAAAGTTGATCATTCTATAGAGGTAACCAGAAAATGGAACCTAGACATATCAAATGACTTAGTGAATAGGTCAGCTAACTGATTCTCTGAACTAAGGTGACTAGTTTCTTCTCAGCACAGTCCCTAATGAAATGGTGTCTAATCTCTATATGCTTAGTCTTAGAATGCTGAAGAGGATTTTTAACTATAAAAATTGCAGCAGTATTATCAATATGTATAGGGGTACTCATGAAATTCAAACCGTAGTCCAGCAATTGATTTTGGATCCAGAGAACTTGAGAGCAGCATGATGCAGCAGCGATGTACTCTGCCTCGGCAGTTGAAATGGACACCGTAGTCTGCTTCTTGCATTGCCATGACACGAGTCGATTTCCCAAAAACTGAGCTCCACCTGTTGTAGACTTCCAATCGAATTGACTACCGGCATAGTCACTATTCGAGTATACCAATTTTCCAGCAGATATGTAGACAACGTCTCGTACCACTTCCTCGAGGCTTGGTGCAGACCATAAAGAGCCCTGTCAAGTTTGTAACATTTGTTTGGAAGTGACTTGTTCACAAACTCGGGAGGTTGTTGTACGTACACGTCCTCATCCAACTCGCCATAAAGAAATGCAGTCTTAACATCAAGTTGGTAAACCGTGATGTCCATAGACGCAGCATAAGCTAAGAAAATCCGAATGGCTTCCAGACGAGCGACAGGTGCATAAACTTCTTCATAATCAATGCCGTCTTCTTGCATGTACCCTTTCACTACTAATCGAGCTTTGTATTTGATGATTATTCCACGGTCGTCTCGTTTGTTCTTAAAATCCACTTGACTGGTATGGGCTCAACACCCTTAGGAGCTTCAACAAGACGCCAAACATTGAGCAATTTGAACTGAAGTAACTCTGCTTGCATGGCTTCAATCCAATTGTCATCTTTGAGAACAGCAGCAACTGAAGTTGGTTCTTCTTGTGATATGAAGCATGAGAAGAGACACGAGTTAGCGTGTTCTATTTGACTTCGGGTGATCCTTTTGTCTACGGGGCCTATAATCTGGCTTGTTGGATGAATTTTATGGACCCTTGACTCTTCAAAAATGGTGTCTTCGATGGTAGATTCAAGGTTCCCAATTTGTAGATCATTTCCCGGGACATCACCGGTGTCAATTTCAGCTTCAACTTCAGATTCAGAATCATGATCATCAGGAGCAGTTTCCATGTTGGTTTCCCCCTGAACAGCTACAGGTGCTGGTTCTGTTTCTACAATAACTGGATCTGGCACTGGAATTACTGGTTCATCAGGAGTTGCTGAAGAAGTTAATTCTCCGGATCGATTCACTGACTCACTCGTCTAATTTCCCCACGTTAGATCAGGAGGGTCTGCTGAGTAAATAGTTCCTAAAATCGATGAAGAAACCGGAGTAAATGTGTCAAAGGTCGGAAAATCTCCTTCACGTACATCAGCATCTGATATGGTATTTCCCGAAACACCAGAATCAACAATATTAAAAGTAGAAGAAAGAGTGTTAAGATCATACATGCTATCTGAGTTAGGTTCTCGAGTGATTCGAGTGTGCTCGTTAAAAGTAACATTGCACGACTCCATGATCACTTGAATTCTTTTGTTGTATACTCGATACACCGCTGAGGACATAGAGTATCCAACAAAATAACCTTCATCTGCCCGTGGGGCAAACTTGGCTAACTGATCAGACTGTATAAGCACAGTGCAAGGAGAGTTTAAGGTTAGAATCCGCAAGCATGGTTCTGGCAGACTCAATGATGGTTCTATTCTTCCGTTCTACTACACCATTTTGCTGTGGCGTGTATGGTGAACTGAACTGTCGTGTGATACCCTTCATGTTCCAAAACGCGTCAAATGTTTGATTCTTGAACTCCGGCCCGTTATCTGATCTGATTATTCTGACCCGCTCTCTACTGGCGTTTTCAATGCGAGTAACGAAATTCTTTAGTATCTCAGTTGTCTCAGATTTTTCTCTCAGGAAGAACACCCATATGTATCTGGAGTAGTCGTCAGTAATAACGAGGCAATAAGACTTTCCCCCTAAGTTCTTGATGTTCACTGGGCCGAAAAGATCTAGATGGAGTTGCTGAAGAATTATCGTTGTTCTACCAGGTGGCTTCGGCTTGTGAGACGTCTTGTGCTATTTGCCTTTGGAACACGCAACACAGTTAACGACATGGACAAATTCTTTCTCCAGTAGCCCAATAACGTGTTTTCCTCTTACGAGTCGATTCATGTTCCTAAAGTTGACGTGACCCATTCGCCAGTGCCATATGGTTGAGTCTTCTTCCGATGCCTTTACTAGAAAACAAGCGATCGAATTTGCTGGCTTTGCTTCCACCATATCCAACGCATACAAGTTTCCTCTTCGATGTGCACGAAAAAAGATCTGATCTCCAGGTATCTTGAGACCAGGCTTCAGAATTAGACACTCGTGATCATTGAACACCATTGGCATTTGGTTATCGCAGATTTTCGACACACTGAGTAGGTTGAACTTCAGATTCGATACCAGGTTAACCTTGTCAAATGATATTTCTCCGTTTATTAAGAGATCGTTTCCTATTATTCTTCCTCCATACACATCTCCCCCAAAGGCAACAGAACTACCGTTAGATATTGTTTTGACATCATACATCAAGTCCTTGTTCCCTGTCATGTGCCTGGAGCACTCGCTGTCCATGTACCATGTGTTTACAGCTTTCCGGGTACGTCCCTACACAAGTAAAGAAATTGATTAGTTTGAGGAGGGACCCCGGCCATTTTGACCTTGGGTCTTCTTGATAATCGGTTTCTTCACAGTTGATGAAGATGGTGCGGATGAAGATGATGAAGCTAATGGGATAACTGAAGGTGGAATGAAGGTGGTTGCATGTCTTGGAGCTATCATTGGCCTTTGAGACGGAAATGGCCTTGGTAGAAAGCCGGGTCTTTGCCATGGGTTCCATGACCTGATTTGAGTCGGACTTGGTTCGTTCATCCTTGGAGGTTGTCTGATGTGAGGCTGACTTGAATACAAGCTTCCCCCTAAGCCTTGTGGTAGATACGGGGCTTGACTCAGAATGTACGGTTGGTTGGGATAAGGCTGTTGGAACATAGAATCATCCCGCAAGTCCATGAAGTCTTCACTGCAATTACCATAGTTTCTCGAGTGGAGGTGTGTATTCTGACCAGCAGTTGCTTGTTGCACATAATAGTGTACAAGTGGCATTGGTGCGTTGCCATAGGTGTTGTACCCTTGGTTGTAGATACACACCCTTAGATCGTGATGAGGATTGCCACAGATAGCACAACCATTTTTCACAGATGGTGCATTTGGAACAACAAAAGCAACAGATTCAGTAACAGGAACCACAGATGTGGGTTCAACCGATGAAGCAACATGAGTCTTCTCGTCATCAGTAATAACCTTCTTTTTCCTTCTTCTTGTTCTTTTCTTCTTTTCAACAACAACAACTTCAACACTTTCTGTCATTGGAACAGAATGCTCTTCCACTATCAGTGCAGACTCATCAGTTGGTGAAGAGGTTGTATCAGTTACTTTTGGAACACTCTTCATCTTTGGTTTGACAATCTTTACCAGTTCAACTTTAGAGTTAACAGCTCCAGTGGGAGTAGAACTTTCAGCATTAGCCTTTGATTTGCTTGAATGAGGAGATTGCACAGCTTGTGGTTTTGATGTAGAGGGAGTTTCTGTTGAGGCACTTGGAATAGCCTTCACCTTACTGAAAAGTCATAGAGCGTCGGATCTAGTGATTTGTACACCGAAATCGGACCGAAAGTTCACCCGAAACCAAGAACACAAAATCGTAAATTAAACTCAGTTTATAGCTTGAATCGGATCAATGATTACATGAATATACTCGTTTACAGCAGCTAATCATGATCCTAGACTCAAATCTCTCTGAAAATCAAGATGAAAAACTCTCCTTCTAGAAATCGATCTCGGGTAAAACGGTTATTCGAGAGGTCTGTTTCTCCTCCGAACTCCACAGCTCACTATATATAACATCCAGATTGTGAGATCCAAATTTGAGGGTTCGGCGGCAGATCATGATTTCCGAACATAGAGTTCGGACTTCCTTTAGATGTTTCGCAGGATTTCATTTCAAATGTAGCTAAATGAATCTCAATTGTGAGATTCATTAATTACACTCCTATAACCCTCGAATATAATAGAATGACACAAACTACCCTATATCATGATTTAACCATTCTAATTAAAACAATTAAGAAAACTAACGTGACTAACTGATACACACACGACACACATATTTTGCACCAACAAACTCCCCCTTGATGTGTGATGTATCAGATATTCAAACTTTTTGAATCTGTTGTTAGTTGTTTTAGGGTAGGCATGACAGGAACATGACTGTGTCAACTGAACCATTTCTGAAAATAATGAACTCTTTGACAACTTCATAACCATGCTTACAATTCATTCTGAGATCAGTATTTGCAAGACTTTGATGATTTCAACCTGCAGTCTTCAGAAGACAGAAGAGTAGTTTTTGTTTTCCAAACATAACTTTAATCTTGGAAGCAAAACTCCTCCTTTGGAGAAACCAAGACATTTAGATTTGAAAATTTGTTGTATCCCGTGTCAATCAGATCAAAAACAAAGAAGAAAGAAAATCTTTTTGGATTTTACAAAGTTTATATCAAAACACACTGAAAATCTTTTTGATTTTTTATAAAGTGAAACATAAATGCAATATAGAATTAAACTCTATTTTTGTTTTTGGTGAGAAAGATCACAACATTAGATCATATCAGACATAACGCATCGTACACACTGCAATTTCAAAAATACTAAGCATGCAAGCCAAGCTGACTGAGAATACAACCATTTGGTTTATTTCAGCTAAAGCAGGTCATTGTCTATAGCTTTCTGATATGAAATCAAGTTTATTTATCGAGCATAGATAACATAGTACCCACACAATCAGGAATACTGGCAATCCGCGTATTTCATATTTTTGTATTTTTCTCATACTGATATTGTAAACTTTCTTATACAGAATCAAATGCCACAGAGATATCAATTTCATGGTGTTTCTTGCAAAAAGAAAGCAGAACCCTAAACAAATAACAATCAGGTCGGCTGGTAGGCACGCAGAGAAAGTCCGATTGTTTAGGAAAATAATAAAATGCAAAATAAAGCAGAAGTTGTATAATCCAACAACAATCAGGCCGGTACTTACGTACACGCAGAGATAGTCCAATGGATTATACGAAACACCAAAGAATATAACACAGGACGTCAAACGAACAACAATCAGGTCGATCTTTCGATGCGTAGAGAAAGTCCGATCGTTTGACAAAATAAGAAAATCAAACAAGTTGAAATCTTTCAAAATAAAGTAAGCATACACCAGAACATCTCTTTATTCTGTTTTTGGTATTTTTATCATTTTATTTTGCCAGATATGCACAGTACCCATCATTGTTTGTAATCAAAATTATCAAGCAAGCGTTATCTTTATATCATACTCGCATATATCAGACTACCCAGCACATTCAAGCAAATCAAGCAAGTACCTACAGCCTTTCTTTCTACTTTATTCATGGCAGATAACGTATGCTGATGTACCATCATTTCTCACATGGTTGGATCAATTTCTCTTTTTAAGATTTTTCATTTTTATTTCAATTTGTCATTTTTTTTTATATTTTGCATTTTTGAAATTGCGTGGGCGTTAGATCGTTTGCTAATCTAGTGATTATGAGATGTAGAAGAGATCAAAATGTAAATACAAATGAAATTTGTATTACTAAACTTGAGAGAGAATCCACACAGAAAACACACACAGAAGGTGTAGAATAAGACAAGAAGTTGTTTAAACTGAACACAAGACACATATTTATACATGCTAAACCCCGCTGGTCCGAACCTCAGGTTCAGACAAGTTCAGACCTGTCCGAACTCTGGGTTCGCCAGGAGTTCGGACCACAACAAACTAGCTTGTCCTAGTCTTGTTTTTGATACTTCACATGACGATCAGAAACCATGTATGAACAAACTCCCCCTCGGCATGTGCAGTATCATCTTCCTTCCAAAACTTGTAACTTGTATCTAGAATCAAACTCTTCCTCGATCTTGACGATGAGTTCAATCGTGAATATTTGATATTGCATCTTGTGTAATCTCTTTATCAACAAACTTCAGAAGACTTGAATTTGTGAAGTTCTCTTCCCACTTAGAAACCTGCCAACATAAATAATCTTGGTGCAAAATGTCTCTTCGAGACTCCAAGATATTTTGATTTTCAAAATTGATTTTGTATTACGTGTTGATCAATCGAAAACAAGCAAGAAACAAAATCTTTTTGGCTTTAAGAAATTTTATATCAAAACACACCTAAAATCTTTGTGGTATTTTCTGATAAGAAAAGTAAATGCAATACGGAATCAGACACTATTTTTGTCTTTTGTGAAAAAGATCACAACTTGGGATCATATTGGTTATAACATGCTGAACTACATTTCAATTTCAATTATTGAAGCACATAAACCATGTCGATTGCAGATATAATTTGTCCAACTTTAAACTCTAGCATAATCATACTCATAACATCTAGATATGTTAAGGTATTGATTAAGTTTGCATTAACCTGTGTACCCCACACTATCAAACATACTCAGATATGCTTTTGCTTATCACATTTTGTGATTTCATTTGTGATTTTAATCACATAATGATTGTAACCATGATGTAGTCAACTGTGTTCCATGCAAAAAGAAATAAAAATGTTAAATCGTCTACCTTAAGGTCGATCTTTCGATACGTAGATAAGGCCTCGGATTTAACAAAATTAGAAAATAAAACAAGTTGAAATTGTATAACTCAACAACAATCAGGTCGGTACTCCCGTACACGCAGAGAAAGTCCGATGAGTTATACGAAACCCCAAAGAAAATAAAGCAGAACGTTAAACGAACAACAATTAGGTCGATCTTTCGATACGCATAGAAATTCCGATCGTTTGACAAAATAAAGAAAATCAAACAAGGTTAAATCTTTGAAAAATGAACACATGTATGCACAGTGACTTCTCATTTAATTCTTCACATATCTTTTTCTTGATATATTATAAGATATGTATCAAGATGTTGTCCACTAGGTCAAGCATCAGATTTAGTGTATATCACATTTGAATACTTTCTGATTTGTCGAGACTACCTTACACATCGATCAAATGGTCTTATGGCTTTTTCATCTACTTTATCCTTGAGTCAGACAATATCAGCCAATGTACCATCATTTCCTAAACATGTCGGATACAATTTCTCATTTTTCAATGTTTTTGACTTTTTGCATTTTTTAATGTTTTTGGCTTTTTCAAATTTCTCCCCCTAAATCTATTTATAGATTTTCATTTTTAACATTTGAAAAACAACACACTATTTTTGTAGCACTTTGAAAACGAAAATTGATTTTGAAATTCAGTTTAAGTTAGCACAGATATTCCACAATCAGCAATTTTCCAATCACTAAAAGATCTTCTTGAAATACCTGCTGTCACCAATTAAAACATTAAATGCTTTGGGATTGACCCGATTTAACAACATCGGGTCGCCCGGTGTCTTCCACATAGTCTGTGTTGGCCTTGGAAACAACTTTTGGTCTCCAGATCATTGATGATGAAATTTTTTAATCAAAACCTATAAAAAATTCAACCGGCATTTGTGGTTTGGTCCAAAACGACTTACTGGTTGGTTTGTACGTTGGGGACCATGGTTCATCAAAAAATTTACCATTATTATCCACATATTTTGCATTTTTGTGAACGTATGTAGTCGTCGGAAAATTGGCAGCCATATGTCCAGATCGACGACACGCATAACAAATTCGTTCACGAAGTTGTGGGATAAATTTTGAAAAATTCTTTGGTTTCCAACTGTGATTCATAGCAGGAGAATCATAGTAACCAAAAACATTATCAGAAGCAAATGAATCAAAGAAATTATCAAAAGAATCATACCTAGGAGATGGACTTCTGGACGATGATGACCCTCCAGAATAATAAGATTGTTGCTTCGGAGGAGATGATTTCTTTGGAACCTTTTCTTTCGGACCTTTTTCTTTCTTCTTTTGTTGTTGGAATTGAACCGGTACTTCCTTGATCTCAAAACCCAAACCTTTGTTTTTGTATCCTGGAACCTTATTTGAACTTGAAGCAGAACCATAAGCTTCTCTTCCCTTAGCTTCTCTAGTGAATTTGGCTTTAATGTCTTTCAATTCATTCTTTTGAATCAAAGTTTTTTCTTCTTCTATTGCAAAGGAAGTATTCGAAGCAACCTTTACACATATATTTTCATTATCCAAAAATGTAGACTTCGAATCAAATTTTGGAGCTTCACCCAATGGCTTCAACTTTTTCTTCGATTTGGTTTTTTTTCTTCTTTGGTAGAGTGGCAAACTTGGAGTAATCATGCAATTCTGCCTTTGGATCCAGAGGAACAGATGAAAATTCAGATAAATCCACTAGGTGAGGAACCTTGTGAATATCATCCTTCTTGGAACTATCATTGCTTCGATCCTGTTTGTATAAGAAATTCAGAAATGTTAGAGAGAGATTGCAATTCTTCACTTGCCTTTCTAATTCCAAAATCTCCAACTTTAATTCTGATATCTTATGCTGAGCTTCAAACAAATCTTTCTGTGACTTAATGGACTTTTCATTCAAATCATTATATTCCTAATGTTGTCACTTTCTGATCTCACATTCAGCTAAAACTTCTTCCGTTACAGTTTCCCACTTCTTCTTAAGGATACCAACATCCTTTGTTATAACTTCATTCTTATCTCGAAGAATCATATTCGCATCGCGAAGTGTAGAAAGTTCTTCCTGAAGACCTAAAACTCTATCAGCAGCTTCTATAGCAATGGCATTTGCTTTCTCATACTTCTGCTGAACATGATAGCTTTTCTGAAATAAATTCTCAAAGTCTTGAGCTACATCTAGAGCTTCACCTTTAAATTTTTCACATTCTTCACTCAAAACTTTCTTCTCTTTCAACAAATCAGCATTAATCTTAGCAAGTTTAACACACTTTGGACATATGAAGGCATTTTCATTATAAACTTCTTCACTATCACCATCATCTTCTTTATCATATATCACACATGAACTTGTTTCAGAATCAGAATCAGTATCACAACTCTTTTTTTCTGACAACTTATCACTTCCTGATTTTAAACCACTCGATGCTGAATCATATGATTTTGAATCAACAGAATCTGAGCCAACCTTCATGGTCTGAATGTGTGCACATATCTCACCTTTTTCTTTCAATGCATTCCATTTATCTTTCGCAGTCCAATATACTGTGATGTCAAAAAATAACTCTTTTGAAAGAGCTGTTTTGATAATGTCGTTGGCTTTTTCTTCATTATCTGTATAAGCCTTTTCTTCTAGAGAAAGATATCGATGTATTATTACCTTTCCTCTTGAATCAGTAGGCCATTTGAATTGTTTATTGATTATCTTCCAAAATTCTCTGAAATGTTTGTTGATATAAATTTCAAAATCAACTTTCCATTCATGATAATCTTCCCATTTCATTAATATAGGTATCATTGGACTAACTTGTGATGCACTCATTGTTGAACAATTTATAAAGAATCAATGTAATATGCTAGAATCACTCTTTATCAAAACCGAAAGCTAACACCCCAAAAACTTCAAACCCAAAAGCTTCTTGTAAATCCGCACGTAACGGGGGTTCGGGGGCAGCGCCCCTGAGATACGGGGTCCAAGGGGCGGCAGCCCCTGGCGGGGTCCAAGGGGCAGAGCCCCTGGCTGGGGTCGAGTTGTTTGTCTGAACTCATCCGACCTCGTCCGAACTAAGCATATCCGAACTCTCTCCGAACCTTGTCCGAACTCTATCTGAAATGTATCTGAACTGTGTGTTCGGAGCAGTTATTTGTCCGAACTATGTGTTCTTGAGAAGAACTGAAAATACATGCTCCGAACTCAGACGAACGAAATCGTATTTTCTCTAAAATTTGCGATTTTGGATGTTTTTGAATGAGATTTTCAGTAGTAGTGAACGAAAGTGCAATAGGAACGTTCTGAAATCAAATTTAACACAAAAACTCTCAAATTTGAGGAAACTTGATGAAATTTTGCAAAAACCCACTTCCTTTCTCTAGAAAAACTAAAAAAAATCACTTCAATTTGATTAGAAAATGGAACCAAGTGCTCTGATACCAATTGAAATTGCGTGAGCGTTGGATCATTTGCTAATCTAGTGATTATGAGATGTAGAAGAGATCAAAATGTAAATACAAATGAAATTTGTATTATTAAACTTGAGAGAGAATCCACATAGAAAACACACAAAAAAGGTGTAGAATAAGACAAGAAGTTGTTTAAACTGAACACAAGACACATATTTATACATGCTAAAGCCCGCTGATCCGAACCTCAGGTTCGGACAAGTTCGGACCTGTCTGAACTCTGGGTTCGGCAGGAGTTTGGACCACAGCAAACTAGCTTGTCCTAGTCTTGTATTCGATACTTCACATGACGATCAGAAACCATGTATCAACAGTTGGTAGGCTCAACATACTAAGAAGTAAACAAGTCTCTGTGATAACACATTAATTTCATTGAGAAATGTGGACCTTG
>JBCNJP010000023.1:52672116-52714116 GCA_039602395.1 Deinandra increscens subsp. villosa
TCTTGTTTGCCTTGTTTCTTCAACTGTACTTTTAATGTATAATATTTCTAAACTGTATTTTGATTATCTAAACATAATGGTCTGTATCAAAATTATAGTATTGACCTGGACCAAAAGGTTAATCTATTATGCAACCTGTCAATGTTGCTTTTTCATGACCTAAGCATTGATTTTTATTAACTATCTGTAACTGCATATAATATTTTTATTAATACCAAAGAAATTCAAAGACATTAACCCGAAAATTGAAGTGAACATTTATTTACAGAAACCTTAAACTTTGATCAGGTACTGTTATTACTTATTAGTCCAAAGATATATATAATTGCCAGTTTCTTTTCTGACAAAAGTGAAATTTGATTTCATTATATCGATGTTTACCGAAACCCTAATTTGTGTTTTCCGAAGTGGTAATTATCTTGATTACACTTGTTTTGGTACTTGAATGTAATGCTCCTATATTCAATTTGATTTAAACTTTTCTAATTTTGGGACAAATTGAAGGCAATCACTTATTAATAAGCAATAGAAATCAACGCCAAAAAGAAGCAGCAATCACTTACCTGCGATTCAGCAAAAAGAAGACTAGGAGAGGCGATGGTAGAGCTCACGGATTCAGCGAAAAGAAGGTTGGGAGAGACGATCGTATATGTGACGGCCAAAAAGAAATCTCGCTTAACCCCACAAACAGTATGTGAAACTTGATTTCCATCAATAAATCTGAGTGTATTACTTGAATAACGAATGTGGTGGCTTGATTTTCGTAGCGCCAAAATCAAATTGGATCTTGAATTTTAGCAGGTGTTTCCCGGCTATTCCCACCGGCGATATTATTCTTGTTCGGTCGGTACAATTGGAATTAAAAAAATAAAAAAATCAATTAAAGCTTCATAGAACCACCGAACAAGTCGGCCCACCAACCAAGTTGGATGGTTTGTTTGTTCACTATTTTACTATATAAAGCCTGTTTATTTTAATACTTTATAATATATTTTTATTTCTTGTAATACTTTATTGTATATATATTCTTAATCTTAATTTCTTTTACGCTTGTTAACCGGTTTAATGAGAATTCATTTTTTAAAAACTTATCTACTATTATGGAAACCTTTTTGGTTGACGAATTTAATCAATGTAAAATATTCATTAAGTACGTATGATAAATGTATTTTTTATTTTTCTAGATTATTTTTTTAAAATATTTATTTCTCATTTTAAAATATAATAATTATTTTTCTAATCTATATATATAATAAAAGAAAAGGTTTTGGCATCACAATTTGCCATGTGGCACCACCATATTCATCATCAACAATTTTTCCCGCCAATTCTCCTAATTATGGAAGTGATTTGTATTTCCAATTTTTTATTTATTGCATTCCAAAATATTTTAATAACCAATTATTTAATTATTAAAGATATAAAAATACATAATTGTCGTATATTATGATTGTATTTATAGTTTTCTTTTTAAAAGTCACCCGTGTAACACACGGGGATAAAAAACTAGTATAAAATAATTATAAGTCATATTTAATTTTAAAAAGGTTAGATTGGGTTGGTTTGTGAATGGGCGTAATATTTTTAGTTTTGTTGGGTTGTCTAGATGAAAGAGAGATAAAATAGTTTTTTAATTAAAGGTTGGGTTGGTTTGTGTTATGAATGGGGATAGCCTAAATTGACATTCGTTATATAACTTAGCCTTTATTCAATTGACATTCATTATCGGAATCACCTATGTTTCTGGAAGCATATAATTTAGGTGTTTCCCTTTGTAAATGAGGGATTACATGTATATACTTCAAATAGGTGGATGACCGAATATATAAAATTATTTTATAATTTACATTGGTAGTACCTAAGTTTGGTACTTCTGGAAGCATATAAGTTATTTCCTATTTTTAATAGTTGTGGTTTATCTCGGGTATAGTTAGGAGACTTCGAAAACAAAATTATGGTTCACAAAATTTTTTTTTTTCATTTAAGATTATTGATGTAAAAGGGAGTTGTGTAGTTTTTTAAGGAGTTAAGAGGTAGATGTTATAAATTAATTTTATTAAAGATAGAGCTAATTGTATAGAAAATACCTCAACTCAGCACTCAAAGTTGTATCGAGGCCTAAAAAAAATATATATGCTATATTGGAAGCACTTCCGTACAATTAACCACTTAAAATATGGAAGCAACCGGCTAAATGTAGTCCACATTAGGGGAGGAGGTATGGTGGTAGCATGGCTTGGTGAAGCCATGTTCACCAACCAATAATATTCGGCCAACTCAAAATTCATCATTTTGGAGTCATGTCAAGCCACACCACATGGTATGGTTGTGGTGTGGCTTGGTGAAGCCACATTCCGATTATTTTTTTTTTTAAAATTTAATCCACAATTAAAATTAAACAATTTGGCTGGCTCAACATAAAAAAAAACAAATATAAGAAAGGGAGATTTTAAAATAACAAATATATAAAGAGATATTTTTGGTAATTCAACCCGGTAAGTTGAAAAGGGGGAGGGGGATTTGATACTTTATATAGTATTATAGATATAGATAAATAGGAGATAGATAAAAAATATTGTAATGATACGTACCCTAAATTAATTCAAATTTACAACATTATACATTCAACAGAAGTCAATTTGAGGAAATCAATAGTTGTGATTGGCCGATAAGTCATTAGAACAACTGTATTTTAGTATATAAATTGAAAGATACCAATAATAAACATAGAATTTTATATTTTTAATAATAAATTTGGGCTAAGCGACATGCCTCTTCATATATCCATTTAAAAATATGGCAAATGTGAGTATGGGGTTGTCCCTTATCTAACTCCTCACATACCAATTTTTTAATATGTGTTTTATTATAAATAAATAACCCGGTCTTTATGATTTTTATGGATTAAAAAAAATGTAAAAGGTTCCACATCTAAGCTTAGATGGAGACAACCCCATACTCACCTTGCTCTCAAAAAATTATCATTTAAAATTACACAATATAACATTTTACAACTTTTGTTACAACCCTTGCTGCATAAGGTACTACCATGAAGCACAAGTTACAACAATTCTAGCCTACTATACAAGTTTTCTAAGCATTCTACCAGATTACAGGAATCCATGCGTTGTGTACAAGCATTTGACCTTTTTACCTTTTTACCTTTTTACCTTTGCTTTACACGCCAACGCTTCTCACCTCACCTCACCGTCTCTCACGTTCTCCCATCCAACTCAACAACCCTGCCCTAACCACTCTTCCCCTCACATCTCTCTCTGATGCACCGTCTACCC
Source organism: Deinandra increscens subsp. villosa (assembly GCA_039602395.1). NCBI lineage: Eukaryota > Viridiplantae > Streptophyta > Magnoliopsida > Asterales > Asteraceae > Deinandra > Deinandra increscens. The sequence continues at coordinate 52,675,410 of JBCNJP010000023.1, forward strand.
CCACGCTCAATAGTGTAGCAAGGACAGGAGAGTCTCTTCTTCACTATACCAGTGAGTGCGTGGTGGTTCCTTTATCATCAACCTTCTCCCTCATCGCTTGCATTTGCTTTCCTTCCTTCTGAAGTCGGAATTCTCTTCGACGTGACCATCATCTCAGTTGACCACTACAGTATCACGAACGCGGCTACGATCGGAAGGTGCATGTCATTTTTCCATGCAGATCGGGATGGATAAGGTAAAATACCAAGCCCTAATCAGATGTTTAGGGGATGTCGTATTTCTAGGCTTTTTCGTTGTACCAGTTTTCTATCAAAGCGATTGGTATAATAGGGTTACAAGTGGATGTCTGTCTACACACACCGATTGATCACACGATTCATAAGGCTTCAAGGATTTGGTTTTCGGTCTATCTCCCTACATAATTTTCCTTTTGGTTTTCTCTGATTTGATCGCCACTACAGGTTCGTTTTTGGATTAGATGGGTTTGTAAAATTGTTATGTGACCCTAATCTGCGACGGCGACCACCATTGCCAGACATTCGAAGCCACCACCAAGACCAGACGCGAACCAGGTGATGTTTTCATTCCTACTTTTTCTTTTTTATGCTTGAATTTGTGTAGATTTAACTTAATTTCAGTTTGTGACATACTTTGAACAACAAATCAGGTGTGATTTCCTTTATATAACGACCCTTCAAATTTTTCTCTGCCACAACAGGTTGTCATAATAAAACATTAAAAATAAATCATGCTCTTTATCTGTAGTTGATTATCTTGCATGTTTTTCCTTACAGCCTTTGAACAATTTTTTTTTTCTGGATCATCAACTTATAACACAGTTTGTGAGGTTTGCTGAAGTAAGAGGTAAAGTAGTGGGATATCGAAGCGGGTCGTCATTATCAAACAGAGGTTAGTAGATTCGTCTTATTTTTCTCCTACTTATATTTATATGTAAGTATTGTTGGTCAAGTCACTTTGACCCATCTAAAGGCCTGTTGAGTTCTGTATTTGTTAAAATGTTTTTCATATTTTTTGGTATTCAATATGATATTTTATTGCATATATCTATCCGTATTATGTTTGGAGATGAAGTATCTCAGCAAGTTTTCCCAGATATTCCCAATGTTAATGATTTTTTAGTTTCTAGATAGCATACCAATTCACATAAACACGGGTATCTTTGAGGATGTGCAGGGTAAGCGACCGCACAGGGCATATGTTTTAGAGGGGGCATAAAAGAATTATTATTCTTTATATGACATGTTTTATATAATATTTTTTTAAGAGCAAACCAATATTTAAAGTATTTAAAGGAGTAATTATGTACTTCAGATTGCAAATGTGTGACTTTTATGCATCCAAACTATATAGTTGATGTGCAGCTTCATGTTTATGTAATTGTAGGCTTCTAAGGTTTCTATCTTATGTAGTATGTGCTTAGTTGTAGGTTTCATGGGCCATGTGGTTTGCTCAGTATTTGTAATTTATATATATATCAATTGTGAGTGCTAGGTGTACTCACAAATTTCACTATTCTGCACTATTCCCCTCCAAGTGTTTTTTTCTGATTTGATACGTTAGGCGGTGGGTCTTTCTGATTGGGTGAGACACATAGAAGACCCCTCTCTCTCTTTCTTCTTAAATCCAACAGAGGCTTTTTACACACACACTCTCTTTCACTGACTTTCTCCGCCATGTCTTCCCGGCGGCTACTCGCCGCTCTCCTCCGATCCTCCTCCCACCGATCTCCCACCGATCTCCATTCACTCACGCCGCTAGATCCGCCTGACGCACGCGCTCCCACTCTCACCCTTCCCCCACCGGCTACTTCCTCAATCGTGCAGTCAACTACGGCACCTCCGCCGGCGCCGCACCGCCTCAGCCACGTGCTACTCCTGCTTCAGGATCTCATGACGGAAAGATCACCGATGAGTTCACCGGCGCCGGATCGATGGGACAGGTGTGCCAGGTGATTGGTGCTGTTGTTGATGTGAGGTTTAGCATAGGATTGCCGCCCCTCAATCGTTTATTCATTCTCTTTCTATTTCACTTTAGGGTTTTCCCATTAGTCTCCTTCTTCCCTGTCTCTCTAGCCCACCGAAGATGCGGCTGAGTCGCGACGGCAGCGGCGACGGATGATGGTCGCCGGTGTTTGCATGCCGCTATTGTGGTAATTTTTGCCTGTGACGCCAGTTTGACAACGGCAGCGACGACGGATTCAGCCATGGTTGAAAAGCTCTAACTAGAGCCCCATTTTGATGCTACTTTGGTCCATGTAAATCAGTGTTCGATTACGTCGGTGGTTGTGGTTGACTGATGCTCCTCTTCTACCCACCTCCATTTTTAGTTTCTTTTTCTACAAAATTGATTTGTGTAGTCGATTCCTTTTCTTTGGTTTCGTTTTTTGCAGTTGAAGATTGAGTTGTTGCCTTCATTTACAATCGTTTTTCGAAGGTACGTTTATTTGTTTCTTTTCTCCTTGCGTCGTTGATTTCCAGCTGTCATAACCCTAACCCATTTGCAATTTTTATTTCCATTCGAGAATGTGTTTTCCTTCAATTTGGTCTTCTATGTTTCTCTGCTTGCATATTTGATGCTCAACTGATGTAGTGCTCTTATTCAATTGCTGCTTAAATATGTTTTTAGAAAACACATTTTCTTATAGATGGGTGTTTGTAATGCCGTAATTTGGGATTCCTCTTCCTTTTAAGCAACACAATGTAAATTTTGGGTTTTATCATTTTTTATTTTGGATATTTCTTTGCTTTTATTTTGTCTCAACACACTCATCAATCTAATTACTTAACAAGAACTAGAGACAACATGATTTATTTGCGTGCTAGCTCTCTGTGTTTGATTTCTATTATTTGTTTTTTAGATTTATAGTTGTAAATGTGTATTGGTAATGCTATGTTGTTGGATTTCTTTTCCTTTTAACTAATGTACTGTTAATTTTGGGCATGAGCTTCTTTTCATGTGTGTATGGGTGAAGACTAAATATGGACTGGTTGTCCTTTGATTTACTACAAAAAGAAAAACCTTTGCTATGAAGAATCATTATACCCTAATTGAAAGGAAGCATCTAGACATTTACTTCATTGATTTTGATTTTTTGTTGTAAAATGTCATGACTGATGTTTGCTTATAGGTGTGTTCTGTTTTCTCATTACAGAATAGAGTGTGATTGGTTTGTTGAATATGATATAGTGTTTGGTAAGTATTTTTGCATTTTGTGCTTTCGCACTAGCCTTGCTTAAATATAGATTAAAATGTCAATTTTGTCCAAACTCTTGCTGTGGTATTATGGTTCAGAATGAAACAATATGAATAGCCTGTAGTTGTTCTCTTTTTGTGTGTTGCTTTGTTTTTTTGGTTAAGAAGTTATGGTAGTCGTCAAATTATTTTGAAGAAAATGTACTTTATCCAACATCTGGTCTGAAATTTGACATGTATGATTTAATTTATGCAGGTTGCAGGGACTGCACTCATCTTAGAATTCCAAAGGAGTTGAGAAGCAGAAGCACAGAATGAGGCACTTCAAAGACAAGAACTAGAGGTTGAATTTTTTATAAAATTGTAAGATAAAATCTGACCATGTTCCATAATAACGATGATATTTTCATTTTTTGGCAAATATTCATTACCAAATCATTGCTTATGATATCTGGTTGGCACTAAAACAACGTGATGAATATTTGGCTATAGAAATTGAGATGCTCAAGTATAAAATTAATGAGATGGAGCAAGTTGCAAAAGGTCAAGCATTAGCTAACTTTCTGAACTCTAGAAAGCCTCTTTCGATTGAAAGTGGGAAGAACAAAGGAATCTAACTACATGTACACTTCATCTGATTTGAAACTTATTACATGATCCTTTAGTTAGTAAGATTCATTTGGGCTCTTGAATGGTGGAATATAAGGTACAAGAGTTTTCACTTCATCGATTTTTAGGATAATTCACTGTTTGGTTAATATTAATTTTGCTTTTATGAAGGTAATCGCCCGATGAAGGTAATGGTTTCACTTTCTGTTTTGCCAATTTTGCAAATTTCAAAATCATAGAAGTAATTGTAAAACTACTGAATATGCACTTTTTTATATCTATGTTTGATTATTAAACGATTTACCTATGTTTTTGGGTTTCTACAGCTTGAGTTTGAGACGAGTAGTTGCTCACAGGAACGCCATGTCTTAAGTGGAGCAAGTCGGATTCAAGGTTTGTTCTTCTTAACATGATTTCTTATCCTTGCTACATGCCTCTTTGTTTGCTTTCATTTAAATCAAAATTAATTAAAGGATTATGGTTCAAGAGCTGCCTACTAGACGAATATGGATTATAACTGTTTGTGAGGTATTTTAAAACTGCTAAACAAATTAAAACATAAATAATAGTTGTATTAAAATATTGTTGGGCACTAAATAAAAGCATAAATAAAAAGAGTAGAGGAAGGAATATCAGATGTCATCTAACAATAGTTGTCATCTCTAGATGCTAGCTCTGCTACTCTGATTTCAAAAGAAGGCAACTAATTTGGTTTGGAATTTAGATTTAAACCAGCCACAGGGTATTTAGTATTACACCAGCCACAACTCATTTACTGTTTGGAATTTAGATTGTATCTATAAAAATTTATGCCAAATTTGGTGTAATATTAACAGTGGCAAACCGAGTGTTATGTATGTAGGCTACACGTACTATTATGTATCAAGATTTTAAATTCTTTGTGTTTCAATTCCACTTCATTCTATTTAATCTAAATAAGCTCTTTCAATCTATCTAATCTGCATTGAACTAAGTGCGAGGTATACTTATTACAAAGATTACTTTTGTGTTCAAGGTTGTTTGATGTACTTGCTCCTGGAGTTGTTCTCTTCGGTTGTCTTCCCACACGACATGTAGGTAGAGTCGGTCATGTGGTCACGACCAATTCCTCCTCCTGGTAAGATTTTCTACATAATTTTTTTTAACTATTTTGTAATTTGAATGGGTAAGGTAAGATTTCCCCCATAATGTCTTTATTGTTTTGTTTCCTACGATTATGGCATACTTACGTCCTGTTTCTCTTTGCCTTCTCATATTACAGAACTTTCCTTTGAATGGAATTCACTAGATTCACTTTTAGACATACCTTTGTGTTCTTGCTTGGTGAAATCAATATTTGCCGATTAAGGAATATGATTGGCATATAGTACTTATTGGGATGCATTATGCCGTTATAAGTCCGCCGCTTGGACGATAAAATTTAACCCTCACCTCTAAAGTTCTATACACTAAATGTTCTATTATTGTGCTATAATTTTATTCCCTTCTTATGTTGTTGTGGCTTTAGATTTTTGCTTCAACTTCAAAAAGAGATTAAAATAAGTTCAGTTTGAGATTTAGAAGGAAGTAGCCTTATTGTTTAGTTGTTGATTGACTATACAAATTTAGAAGGAAGTGCCCTTATTGTTTAGTTGTTGATCGACTATACAGTATGGAAATGCAGTTATTCGTATGAGTTTGATTTCATTTTCTTATCTGTTCAGGTTGTATGTGCTTTTTGTTATGCTTAGTTTTATCTTTATATAACTTATATCATGTTTACTCTTTTCTTGCAGGTTCTTTGTGTGTTTCTTATGATGGTGCTTTGTTTTATGCTGCGACTATTTTTCGACCCGCCGCAAAGCGCGGGTCGAAAGTCTTGTTTGTATTATGTATTACGATGGCCTAGTTTATTACAACACTTTTAAAACTGCATATTTTTTACATCTTTTAACTTTTAACTTGTAAGTTTTTTTTATATATTTTTTCTTTAATCCAGGCCTAAAATGGACACGAGTTGGATGTGTTTATCAAGAGCTACCACTGAATATGAAAAAGGTCTTGATGAATTTCTTGATTATATCTTTTCTATAGATGGTAAAAATGGTCAGATATTATGTCTGTGTATTGATTGCTGTAATCAAGTATGGGTTGATCGAGAACAAGCTAGAATGCATCTAATATGTGCCGCGTTTATTAAAGGCTATAAAATTGCTCCTTTGATTTCCGAACGATCTGATAGTCCTATGTTGGATGCTGAAGATGACATGCAAGGATTGGTGCATGATGCCTTCCACGGGTTTGGTGAGAGCAGACATGAAAATGAAATAGGAATAGGAAATGAAAGTCGGAGTACGCCAAACACTGAAGCGAAGAGGTTTTATAAAGTATTGGAAGATGCAAAGAAAGAACTATATCCCGGGTGTAAAAAGTTCTCAGTTCTTTCTTTTGTCATTAGACTATTTCATAGTAAGTGTATTAGGAAATGTAATGACAAGGGTTTCAGCATGATGCTTGATACTTTGAGGGAAGCCTTCCCGGATGCTTCCATACCGAAGTCATTGTATGACCTAAGGAAGATAATAAGAGAGTTGGGACTTAGTTATGAGAAAATTGATGCATGTCCTAATGATTGTATGCTGTACTGGAAAGAAAACAAAGATAAAACAAAATCTGACATATGTCATACGTCAAGGTATAAAGCAAGTGAAAATGATTCTGAAGATGAGCTAACCACATCCAATCCAGATAAGAAGATTGGAGCAAAGGTTTTGCGTTATTTTCCCCTCATACCACGGTTGCAAAGGTTGTTTATGTCATCTAAAACTGCTGCCTCCATGAGATGGCATGAAGAGAGTCGCACGAAAGATGGTTACTTGAGACATCCCGCAGATTCCCCAGCTTGGAAAACATTTGATTTTAAGTATCCTGAATTTGCTAAGGAATCTCGTAATGTCAGGCTTGGTTTAGCGAGTGACGGGTTTAACCCTTATAGAATAATGAGTGTTTCTCATAGTACATGGCCTGTTGTTTTGATGCCATATAATCTACCTCCTTGGATGTGCATGAAACAACCTTATTTCATGCTATCTTTACTTATACCCGGCCCATCTGCTCCAGGGAATAATATAGATGTCTATATGGAACCTTTGGTGGTTGAGCTAAAGGAGTTGTGGGATATTAATGGAGTAGAGACATTGGATGCATCAACAAAGAGTAACTTTCGGATGCGTGCTTCTTTGTTATGGACAATAAGTGACTTTCCAGCTTATGCCAATTTATCGGGATGGAGCACCAAAGGTAAACTTTCATGTCCTTCTTGCCACAAGCATAAAAAATCACAACGCTTAACTCATGGCAAAAAACATTGTTTCATGGGACATCGTCGATATTTGCCAAGTGATCATGCTTTTCGAAAAGATAAGAAGTCTTTTGATGGCACAGAAGAACATGAGAGGCAACCACGTGGCTTAACAGGGTCAGAAGTACTTGACGAGCTAAATGGTTTTGAAATTAAATTTGGAAAACTTGTGAAGACCAACCCAAATCTACCATTTAACTGGAAAAAGAGAAGTATTTTTTTTGAGTTACCATACTGGAAAGATAACTTGATACGACATAATTTAGATGTAATGCATATTGAGAAGAATGTTTGTGACAGTGTCGTTGGAACGATAATGAATCTAGATGGAAAGACCAAGGATCATATAAAAGCTCGCCTTGATTTACAAGAAATGGGTATTAGACCTGAGCTTCATCCTAAAGTTCAAAATAACAACAAAGTGTATCTACCGCATGCTTGTTTCTCAATGGATAAAGAAGAGAAAGATATATTTTGTCATGTGCTTAAGAAGGTGAAAGTTCCTGATGGTAGATGCATAGATTTAAAACCTCCAAAACTTTCTAGCCTTAAAAGTCATGAAAGCCATATTTTGATTCAGCAGTTGCTTCCCCTTGCCTTGCGAAATGTGTTACCTAAGCAAGTGCGCTATCCTGTGATGAAGCTATGTCGATACAATAGACAATTATGTTCAAAAGTACTTAATCCAAATGATTTGGTTCAAATGGAAAGTGACATTGGAAAAATCCTTTGTGATTTAGAAAGGATTTTTGCACCATCATTCATTGACATCATGGTTCATCTTTCAGTTCATCTTGCTTCAGAGGCCAAATTAGGAGGCCCAGTTCATTACCGATGGATGTATCCTATTGAGAGGTGGGCATTTATATTGTAGTAAACAATTTTTTATAAAGACTATTATTGAATCTCATATTAAATTTTTTGATGACTCAGGTTATTATCTACATTAAAATCTTACGTGCGAAACAGGAGCAAACCCGAGGGTTCCATTGCAGAAGGATATTTAGCAGAAGAGTGTTTATCATTTTGTTCATTATACTTATCCAGTGATGTCGAGACTATACATAATAAGACGAGTCGAAATTATGATGATGGTGGTTATAAAGATGTTATACCTATCTTTTCTATGTCGGGTCGACCGATTGGTGCTTCAAACGTAGAACCACTAGACCTTGACACTTTGGCTGTAGCACATTCATATGTGTTGTTCAATTGTAGTGAAGTTGATGAATTTAGAACGTAAGTACTTTTATTAGAAGTTGAGTTTCATTATTTATATTATTTATACATTATTATTGTCGTTATCATCAGTGTGATCTTTTGACATTACAGAGAACATCTGGCAATTGTTCGTCGTGAAAATCGGAAAACGGAAATTACGTGAGCGTGATATTCAACGTTTACATAGTGAGACTTTTGAGTCATGGTTTCAAGATCATGTAAGGAAGAGTCATAGGTGTATTACTTTTAAATGACAATTACGATGATATAACATTTCAAACCTTCTAACAACGGGATGTATACCAAATAGTTTAACTCATCTTGCCTTAATTTAGGTTGCGGAGCTACTTTCTAGTGGGGATCATAGAATCACATAAGATTTAAGGATCTTGGCAAGTGGCCCAACTGAGTTTGTTACAAATTATAAGGGATTTATCATAAATGGTTTCCGGTTTCACACAAAAGATCTGGAAAAGAATAGGAAAGCACAAAATAGTGGAGTTATGCTTGAGGCCATGACAAATAGCTTCTCGAGTGCTAGAGATAACAATGCTATCATGGGAGATGTAACATACTATGGGATTTTGAATGAGATCATTGAGTTGGAGTATGATGCTGACAAGAAAGTAGTTTTGTTCCATTGTGATTGGATCTCAAATGGTTCAAGGAAAAAACAAGATGATAATGGGTTTACTCTACTTAATTTTGAAGGTTTGAAGTCTCATAACGACCCTTTTATACTAGCTTCTCAAGCACAACAAGTATTTTATGTTGCGGATCGTGTTGACAAAGGATGGAAAGTTTTGATCAAGACAACACCTAGAGATTCTTATGACATGAAAGAGCAAATATGTCTTGATGATGTGGAAACACATTTGCAGAGTGATGCATCCATGGGTCCTCAACTTGTTGAAAATATGAATATCGAATTGTAAAACACGTATGGATCGTTTCTAGATCATAGAATGATAGAGACGGAAGTTTGTCATTCAATTATAGTCAAATGATTACAATACCGAGAGAGTATACATCAATTAAGCTCTGGAGGAGGTTTGGACAGAACCTCCTCTCTCCCTCCCACTCACAAAGAGTAATGACCAAACTCAGAGATGATCAACATACTAACACCTATTTATAGGTTGGATGGTCAGCGTACCACATAGGCTCTGTACCAACTGGTATGGGCGGACCACCCAGCGTACCATCTGGTACGCTGGTTAGTATGTTGACCCTCTCACATGCAATAAACCCTATACATTCAATCTATTCTATTCGTACAGTAACGGCCACACACAGAAACTTGTCCTAACACGAATTAGTTAGACGGGGTTTAAATGGGACTCTAGTTGACAATAATAGCTTAGTTTTCGATGGAGATGAAGATCTACTTGAAGCTCCTTCATGATTTTAGTTAGTTATTAAAGTACCTTGTTCCAATGTAAGATTAAATTGTTTATTTTTTGGTTCAAAATCAGATTGACAATAGTGCTAACTGGGCTAAAGTCTCAATATTACTGACATTATTATTTTATAACACAGGCTGCAGGAACAAATTTCTGAGGGTGTGAAGTGCATCTATGCAAGTATCTTTGCTGCCATCTTGAGGGAACCTCTACTGCTGACATAGGTGATGCTATTTAGTATATGGAAATACCTTAAAACATATCTGATTTGTCCACAACGGCACAGAAAATAAGTGTTGGTCCTCAAGGTATGTCGCAGACATTGTAATAGCTAGGTTTTTGATATAACTGATATAACCGCTTTGTTTGATAGGACATGTCTTTAAACTGAGGACATTTATACAAAAAATTCATGAGGCGGTATTGTGGTTTGAATAGAGAGGCGATGCAGGTGGCATCTTTCTACAAAAATTTAGAAACAAGATCATGTTTTCCTTAGATGAGCAAAATAAACTTAAGAAAACTGTATGACATAAGTTGAACCATTCAAATACCATGCTTTATTTAAACAACAATATTAAATATATGCTTTCTGGTTGAATATAGTGCCTTATTTACAGCTATGCTAAAATATGAGTTTACAAATGGCGTAGAACAGTAGAATGATAAGCACTGAAAGGGAACATAAAGTAGACTCAATACCAACAGAAATGTTTAACTCAGTTTTATAAACGTAAAGCTTATAAACATACCACAACCTGGTCTCCACCGAATCTCCAAAATTTGCTCTAAATGTAAAAATGTTTCTGATCAGAAGCTACTAGAATACATACCTTCTCTCAATTACTTTGTATGGGTTGTTGACTTTCCATGTTTTGACTTCAGGATTGTTAGCCTATCTAGATACATAATTGAATTGTTTAATTTCTTTGGTTTCTTATGGTTTCTAACTGACTTTTGATCTGCATCATTGCGTATTGTATTCTCTTATGCTTATGTATTAATGAGATCGTTATTAGTCTCTCATGCATACATTAACCTACATTTGTTCCATTATAGTCGATGTCATGTGTGGGATTCAGATCTGGGGATGTGATGATTTTGTCGGTCTGGCTTTGATGGTATGCTAATTTTAAATTCATAACTACCTTTGTTTGTTGGTTTAAATTCATACAGAATTTCTTTTCATGGGCATAAGTGATTTTTGCTCTTATGAAACTTAAGAGACATGTCTTGGTTTTTTTGTTTACTTTTATATAGATCTTATTACAGGGATAAGCAGTTTTATTAGTTTGGTTTCTTCATCCCACCTTTATGTAAATTTATTCTGTTATGTGGGATGCATTTGGTTTAACTAGACTTCAATTGTGTTTTTAAAACAAATTGCAGATTGCGATTCACCAGGTTTAATCAAAATGGCAATCCAATGTGGTGTGTTTGTGTGTAAAGACCCGACACGACCATTAGACGACCGAATCAAGGATAGATGATTTGCTAATCTGAGCCTACAGAATTCAGTTGTTGGAGCAGAAATAGGATTGCAGCAAGAGGTTTATATTTCTCATTGCAAGAGAAACTATAAGGTTTAATTTCCTATTTTCTTCATTAATCGTTCTTTATTAAAGTTGACCCGCATGAAACATTCTTACCATTTGTATAGTACAGTTTCTCTTTGAAATGCAATCAGTTTAAAATGGGACATTACTCAGCTCATGGTACTACTTTAGTATCATTAGTAAGGTTATGGTACTGCTATAGTACCCTTTAAATTCTGCTACTTATTTTTTGGTTAGTATGCAATCAATGTAACTACTAAACTTTTGTAATGACATGAACAATCTATAAATAATAGTTACATCTATCAAAAACAAATAACAAAGGTGACCCGCCGCAACGCGCGGGCGGGTCACCAACTCGTTCTTATATATAAGAAAGAAGTCACTACATCTAACAAGAATGATTAGTTTTGGATATAAACTTATTACATTTTGTTATGTAGGTTTGATTGTAGGGATATGGGTACCTGCTGATGATATAATGGAAATAACGAAAGCAATCCCAGCATGGGATGAAGAATTTAATTCCGGTTTACAGTCCTAGAACTAGCTATCCTTCGAAGTGAAGTTCACAAGTATGACATGACAGAAAAGGATGATTTTTGCTATATATATGTGTAATGTTTGTTTTACATTATATAACTTTGTAACATTTGTTAGTATGAAACGCATTGTTTTGCTATATATATGAAATGCGTTATTTTGGTGTGTGTATTTTATTTTGTATTATGTGGCTAGTTGTCATTTAATGTGAAAATTAGTAATTATATCAAATTAAAAAAAATCAAAATCATGACAAGCTAAAATGCATGTCATAATACAACCCTAACAGATAAGGTCTTATTACATTCATCTTTTATGACTTAAATACCAAGTTTCCTAATAAGTTGTGTTAAAATACAACTCCAACAAATAAGGGTCTTATTATACTATCTATTATGACTAAAATACTAAGTCATATGAGGTTATGTTATAATACGACTCTAACAAATAAGGGTCCTATTACAGTGAACTTTTATGACTTAAATATCAAGTGTCCTATTAAGTTATGTTACCATACGACTCCGACAAATAAGGGTCCTATGACACTGATATTTTATGACTGAAATTCCAAGTGTCCTATAAGGTTATGCTTTAATAGAACCCTTAATGATCATGTGTCCTATTACATTACCACATAATAAGACATTAACTACTAAGTCCTATAATGTACTTTATTAGGACCCCAGATACTAAGCGTCCTATTAAGTTATATGATAATAGGACCCTAAATATTCATCCGTCCTATTACATAGTTTTTAGGACACTGGTTTAACTCCATATAGTATAATAGGACCCTCAACACTCATTTGTCTTATTAGATAGTTTTTTAGAACACTATTTGAAAAGTGTCCCACACGAAAGGTCCTAAAAACCCTCTTTTGTTGTAGTGTATTGTGGCAAAACGCTTGTAAGTGTTTAAAAGTGACTCGCTTGGGAGTGACTTGAAAGATTCATATTCGTTTAGTGCTTTAGTTCTTTTGTTTCTTTTCATTTGACCCCCCCCCCCCCCCATCAAAGAGTTTCTCAAGGGCATCCCATATGCCTTTGGCTGAGGTATTGCAGTCAACTTGACATAATATCTCATGGGGAAAAGACATAATGAGGACTGTCTTGGCTCTGTCCTCATTAGTCTCTTTGGTCTTGTCCTCCTCACTCCAACATTTTCTTTCTTTGGGGATGGTGCGAGCAGGAACACCAACTGAGGTTTCAGTTTCCTTTATCTCAGGAATGTTGACTGTGGGATAATGGGGGTCCCTTGGCTATACATTCCAACAGGGAGCTATCAACTTCTTTTAGGAAGTTGCTAATTCTGATTTTCCACTGTGGATATTCCTCCCTAGCAAGCATAGGGGGATTTGCCAATGATCCAAGTGATTTTCCATTGTTCCAGCTTGAAGACATTTTTGAGAGAGTGTTAAGGAGAAAGTGTTAAAGAGCAGGATCTTTGAATATTGATTATTCAATCAGATCTGATACCAATTGTTGGGTCCCGTGAGGGGCTCTTTAACAATATTGGTACAATTTGATTTAAACAAGATAAACAAGTTGTGGAAAGTAAATCAAATTGGAAGACAACAATTCATAAAAAAGGGTTTTTCTGTATATCTCAAATGTAAATAATGGTTTACACGAGTTTAAAGTATAACAATGTATCAACATAAATAACTTTTCTATGGGAGTAAGATGTAATTGCTTTGAGAAGATATTGAAATGTATGCTTGTTGTCTTGCTTTCTTTGGTGAAGTCTGCTTGCTATTTATAGGAAGTAGTGGCAAGTTGTAAGTGGATAAGGTGGTTGAGGACGGTTGAATTTAGAGTATGTCAGAGTATATAGAGATAAATTGAGGATATTCAATTTTATGTCTTTTCAACTGTCTTCAACTACTTTCGTGTTAAATGCCAAGTTGGTATTCACTTTACTTGTTCTTCACATAAAGGCAGAATTTTTTCTTCTCGTAATGTTTATCTTCTGATAGTTCAGAACTCCTTCAGGACTCTTAGTTGAAGACTGTTGATGCTTTCCGTTAGAAGCGTTCTACAGAAATGAGGATTTCTGTAGAATTTGGTCTGTACAGAACTACTTCGGAAATACCATCTTGTATTTTCTCCACTTTACTGTTTTCCTTTACATTTACATTGTGCTCTAACAGCTTATCTGCTCTACAGAGAGGGAGTTAAACCAAAGACGGGCGATGTTTACCAAGGTTTGGACGAACATGTTGCACATACGGGTACGGACCAACCTGTGTTTTCTAAGGCACCCGCATTGATAAAATAGTTGAAGTGATCATTGGGGTCGGAGAGACCATTGTATTTTCCCACCACCGTGCGCATTTTCAACTTTGTGGGAAATTCCACCAAAACGATTGGAGCAATGACTTTAGATTAAGCCACAATGGATGTGGGCTTGTAAGGCTTAGTGTAATCAACTACTGGAGGTGGTGGTGGTGAAAAAATAACTAGAGGAGGCGGGCTTCGGTAAAGAGAAGACATGTGTGAAGTTTTGCGCTGGTGTGGAAGGAGGAGTTGAAGCGCTAGCCGCTGAAACTGGCAGAATGGTTTGGAAGTTCAGATTAGAATGCGCGCTCTGGCAGAAAAAAAGACCTGAAGCGTCTGAACCCGCTCGAAGTATTGCGCTTGCTATTGTAACCACTACATAACCACCGGAGGAGGTTGACTAAACTCAGTAAATGAATGCAGGAATGAAGTGACATGTGGGATACTGGTGTTGCTAACTGGAGCAGAAGTAGTAACAGAGGACAACGTGGAATCTTGTTGAGTACCATAAAATTACGGAAAAACTATGGAGCGCCTGGCTGAGAAAGAAGCTATAGGGAATTTGCAGCAGAACAAGTGTAGCTCACAAATGTGCTGCGGGAAGTTGAGCTTGAATAAAATGGAGTAGATCCATAGCTGGAAACAAAATTGTTAGTAAATGGCAGATCCGAACGATCAGATCGGCCAAATATCGATCCGCCAGCACAAGAGGTATTACCCAAGCCTGTGGTAATAATGGCGAGTGAGATGGCATTAGTTAAACTAGTGTTGGGAATGAAAGATTCCACAGAGAGCATTTATGAGGGATCAACGAGGGGATCAAACTTATTTCTAGTACTGAAAGTAAGATCAGGGGGAGATGGTAACAGAGAAGAATCAGACATGATTTGTGAAAAGTGAAAAAAAACGTTATAGCAGAGTTTACAGAAATCGAACGACGCCAATGAAGAGGACTAGGATGATCGGGCCGGATGATCAAATCGGAACTCTAAAACTCTTCACCAAATCATATT
Source organism: Deinandra increscens subsp. villosa (assembly GCA_039602395.1). Taxonomy (NCBI): domain Eukaryota; kingdom Viridiplantae; phylum Streptophyta; class Magnoliopsida; order Asterales; family Asteraceae; genus Deinandra; species Deinandra increscens. The sequence goes on from JBCNJP010000023.1 coordinate 52,690,585, forward strand.
TGGAATGCTTCATAAGTCACCAGATGAGGAAATGAGGATAGACTGATTGAAACCTGCACACATGAGCATCGCGTTAGGGGGATCACGGTTTCAAACGCACTTGCAGACCTGGGGCCAGCATAAACCTTATGCCATCCTCTATGTTAAACAAATTGAACCTTTGTAAACCCACACCTACCAAGATGAGCATCCAGTTGGCTGAAAGGTCAGTGAAGTACCCCATAGGAATTGATGAGAACCTCCTGGTCAAAGTAGGAGAGTTCGTTTACCCTGCAGACTTCGTTGTCCTCGATATGGAGGAGGATAAGGAGGTACCACTCATCCTCGGAAGGCCATTCTTGGAAACAACTCAAGCAGTGGTAGACATGAGCAGCGACACTTTAACGATCAAATTTCACTTCGACGTAGGTAGCAAAGTGGAAGGCACCTTACAAGTGGTGGATTGTATCAAGTCGGGTCTGGACTTCGCTTATAAAAGGATGGAGGAAGCCTTTGCCCCACTATCATCTTTCTAGACCCAGGACTGCGGTTCTAGGCAGCAGAACCATAAATAAATGTGGCGCGCCATGGCGGTTTACCATGGATGTCTATGATAAAAACCTGAAAGAACACCGTTAGAACGGTCAGAATTCCGCCCCTTCCTTTTCTTTTCACTTTTATTTTAGAAAGTTGTCGTACTTTAGATTAGTAGTTTACGTTTTAGTAGTTAGTTTTTCTTTTCAGTATTAGTAGTATTATCGGTACTGGAGCTCGAGGTTCGCATTGTGCAATTTTGTAACTTCAGGCCAGCATGACTACTCTTGCTGCGACACGGGCAGATTTACCGGATCTTCATGAACTACTCTATAGTTTTAATCTAGTATTGTAGGTAGGAATAAAGAGGATGCGCAAGTTTGGAAGGGCAGAAATCAGTAGCTCCGGAGTATACGCAGAAGCACTCAGTGAAAAATCTCTCTCGTTAAATTATTTAATTTACACAATGGTTTCTTTTTGCAAAAAAAAAAAAAGCACATTGAGGGAAATGTGCAATTTAAGTGTGGGGAAGGCATATAATAACAGCTGGAAATACGCAACACTAAAACTTTTTTTCTTGTCCAACAAAATTTTTGAAAAATAAGCCAAACTTTGCCATCTGAAACACAAATAAAACATGTTTATGAACCATAAATCGCATGAAACAGAAAAGATTCAAAATCCATTTGCATTATTCAAGTATACATTGAGGTATTATTGGGTACAGCAAGAAGAACCCAAAGTTTATTTTTATACAACTGGTACTTAAAACCCTTTTCCCACATTTTCAGAGAGTGATTGAGCCTAACTGCATGTACATAACTAACATGTTCATCCTTCCTAAACTTAGTGAGAAACTAGGTGAGTCATTCAAGCCAGAACTTGGTAAGAGTATACGGTCCAAGAAGGACAAAGTCGGGAAATATGTTTTCATGTGACTGAGGCATCTAGGAAAAACCCTTCTCTCCTCTTTATCCCCAAACATTTATTTACCCCAAAAACTCCCCCTAGTTAACCCCGTTGAGCCTAAAGCTTTCATTTTAAACCCCTTGAAAAAACCCTCTACCCCCCCCCCCAAACAGCCTTTTTCTTTTACACCCCTTTATTTTCGCAAAACAATGATTTGAAGGTAAGTTTCGATAAAGATAAGTGACCAGCTAAATTTCAGGAAAAGATGTCATCTGCTCGAACAGATTGCTATAGAAATTCATTCAAGAAGAAGGATGTCTATTTGTCTAAAAAAAATATGCTTCTTACTTTTGTTTCTGGAAATAAAATAGGAAAAACCCCTTGCCCTCAGGTCACTACCTCCCCTCAAAAGATAAACTAACCGAAAAATCAGAGTTTTGCAAAATTTTAACCATTTTTACTCCCACACCCTCAGCCTGAAGCCTACCCTCAAAACTCGTAAGCCCTCATGATGATAACATGGATTTCAGCGAGATCTGGGGCCGAGCGATCCCTTCACAAGCCTATGACCCTTGCATGATTTCACCTTGGTATGAGTGACCACCTGAGAGTCGAGTGATCCCTTGTGAGGTGTACAGAGTTGCATAAATCTAAACTTTATAGTAACCTTGTCTGTAGCTTTCAATACTTCAATAAAAATAGAATAAGCCAACCAAATGGACAAAAGGGATCGAAGTAATCGGAAGACATGTTTTTAGGTAGGTGATCGGTTCATGATAGGTAATATCAAAAATCATAGGTGGGCGAATGGAGGCTATTATAATGATTTTCTTGAGGACAGGCAAAAGTCTAAGTGTGGGGATGTTTGATGTGCTAATAAATATACATATTTTATCAGCAAATATCCCCTGCGTATTGGAATAAAACTGACTAACTATCACAAGAAAACATCGTTTGTGTCTTCTTTGTAGTTTTTCAAGTTCATTCAAATGAAAATCACAAAAGGAGCGAAAAATGAAGTGAAACAGAGCAAAACTGTGATTTCAGGAGAATGACACGCCCCGTGCCAAGTATGACACGCCCCGTGCCAAGTATGGCACGCCCCGTGCCAATCCATGCCAGCTCAATACTGAAGCTTCTGACATGGCATGGCCAGTGCCACTTTAGCGCGGCCCCATGCCACTGTCCCCCTGTTCAACACGGCCCCCTTCTGACATGACATGGCCCCAACGTGCCACTGTCCTGACATGACACGGGCCGTGGCAATGCTTGGCACGGCCCGTGCCAAACTTCGGGCTGGCCTATAAATAGAGGATTTCAGCCCATAATTCAACTGGCTCAAGAGCTCATGCTAACCTCCTCCCCCTAGTTTATACCATGTTTTTCTTTTGAGCCATTTCTTTTGTGTATTTGTGTCTACTCGTCAAGATTGTAAGAACTCTAACTTTTATAAGACAATGAAATGTTATTTGTCTATGAATCTTTCATTGTCTCTTAAGTAAACTTTTAGACCATGATTAGTGGTCAAATTCTTACTCTTGGTGGGGGATAAACATATCTTTGGTGGTTTGGAAAACTGTTTTTATAAACTTGATTTAAGGTGAACTAATGGCTTTACAAAAACCCTTTTAGTTGAAAGTTTATTATTGATTTATTTGAACAATCGGCCTTTACGTATCACAGACCATTTGAGGAGTCGAAATCTCATTGACCAGACTTGTGACACCCGATCAGGAGATGATGCATGATCCTTCGATCGGGTGAATCGCGCCCCATGCTACATGATACGTTCGGGGTCCTTATGTCTATGTAAGCAAACCTGGCTCACAGGTGCGAGCTGAAAGTTGGGTTGGGAATAGAGTTGGTAATATTTTTTCACTTCTCGGAAGCCGAATACGTACGTGTTTGTGAACTTGGATTTGGTTACGTAGTATATGCACATACGGAGAGCTAGGTATGAAAGAAACGGACCTAAGTCCCTTTAAAATATCATTTTTATAATAAAATAATCCGACACGGAGGGTTGTTCCCCTACTGGTTCATGACGCCGTGTCGAGTGTAACAGTTGCCTGACCAAGGCACCCTATAACTAAGTTGCATTAGAGTCACTATATTCGTCTACCAACAACACTAGCCTCCAGCGTTTTTACTCCTCGTAGACAATTGAGCGTATGAGTGGTGATACTAGCGATTTAGTGCTGAAATGTGGTCTAGTTGCCTGTTGGTGAATGATCTTAAGGGAAGAGTATAACTTACGGGGTTCCAACTCCGCCACTGATATGTCCCCCATCAATATTATCTTCGACTGAGTTAACCAAGACACAATTTTTATACTATATATTTATATATATATATATATTTATTTATTTATTATTTTCCATATGTTCTATCCTTCACTTGAAGAATGCCCAGGTTAAAAAGTCGACCCCGATTTAACTTACCACTACTATACTGCTCCACGATAGGTGCACTTTGTTCATGAATGTGGTGAAATAGTAGTTGTCAGTAAATCAAATTTTATAAATTTAAAAGCTTCAAATGCTAAAAAGGTGTCACAAAATAACATAATATTTTACATATACACCACAACACACCATGATTCGTCGATAATGTTCTATAACGTGTAAGGAATTGGACGCCTTGTTGCATCCTCCTCCTTTTAGAAAGGTATGAAAAAATCATTATCAACTAGTTCTTTGTGTTTATCAACTGCTTTGATCAAACTAAATACTATAGCTATGGTAGCCTAATCATTTATCCCTCTGTTAAGAACACTCGTTAAACATGAGACATGGATTTATCATATCAATCTCATATAGTGTTTAACAATTTCTAGTTTTGTTCTCAATTTGAATTAGTCTTAACAAACTAATCATAGTTCAAGAATGGCCATGCATTTTCACTATTCAAATTCGACGACAGCGCCACAATGTTCAATTCTTATAAAATAAGAGAACAGATTCCTTTAGCTAAAAACAGCTCCCACTGAGCTTCAGATCACTCCCAATTAAGTACCCTTATTATTGCCTTATTAAGGACGCAACATTAGATAAAATCAAACAGTGACCTTTTAGCAAACGTCCGCTCTAGTTTTCACCGCAGGTCTAAGGATAACATGATTATACCATTATCAAAATATCGTATGAATTTAATCCATGAAAATTATTTTGAAGCGAGCTACGTCCAATGTTTAATCAACTAAGAAAATATCTCTGAATATGATTCTTAACACTTCTTGAGCGTCCATCTCATGAATCTAATCATAACTCAGAACAGTCTATCGCTCAGATTGGTTCCCATGCATCTGATCAACTATGGACATTTAGAATACACTAGTATTCCTGGATTCTTAAGGTACTAATAATCGAAGACAAATAGTTTATATATAACTCCTTAACTATTAAGATAAACCGATAATATTTGTCTGTACTTTTGAATGTACCAAATTTCTAATACAAATCAAATCCACTGACTCTCAAATCTAAGACCTATTTTCTTAGCATGCTCCTTATGTTGATCTAGGTTCCTTTTCTTGAGCAATGGCACTAGTGTTGTCACAAAATATCTCAATCGGCCTTTGGATACTAGGCACAACACCAAAATCAACAATGAACTTCTTCATCCAAGCAGCTTCCTTTGCAGCTTCAGATGCTGCAATGTATTCTGATTCTGTAGTGGACTACGCCACTACTGATTGATTGGTAATCTTCCAAGTTATGGCTCCACCGTTAAGGGTAAAGACATATCGTGTTTGTGATCTAGAATAATCTCTGTTAGTTTGAAAACTCGCATCCGTGTAACATCTTACACTAAGTTCTTCCTTTGTTCCTCCATATAGCATAAATATATCCTTAGTTTTTCTCAATTATTTTAGGATATCTTTCACAACAACCAGTGACTCTCACCAGGATCCTGCTGATATCTACTTTTCATAGTCATAGGGTACAACATGTCTGGTCTAGTACATAGCATGGCATACATAATGGAACTAATATCAGATGCATATGGAACTCTTTTTATATCTTTTATCTACTCGTTTATCTGGGGAGATTGTTCCTTGTTTAGAATGGTTCTGTGTGCCATGGGCAAAGATCCTCTCTTGGGATCTTGCATCGAGAAGCGTCGCAAGACCTTAATATAGGTGGCTATCTCTATGAATTTTAATTTGATATATGTACTTTGGCATAATCCAATTAGCTTTCTTGAACTATCTCTATGAATTTTAATTCCTAGAATATAGGTGGCTACGCAAGATCCTTCATTGAGAAACAATTCTGCAACCAACATTTTACTTCCTGAATCATAGCTATGTTGTTTCCAATGATTAATATGTCATCTACATATAGGATCAGAAAAGTGATAGGGCCCCCACTTGCCTTCCTGTAAACTCATGGTTCATCTTTATTTTTGATAAATCCAAACTCCATTATCTTTTGATAAAAACGAATATTCCAGCTCCGAGATGCCTGTATCAATCCATAAATGGATTTATTAAGCTAGCATACGTTTTCAGGATTCTTTGGATCCTCAAAACCTTCAGGCTGTTTCATATTGACATCTTCATTAAGATGTCCATTAAGAAACGCTGTTTTGACATCCATTTGCCATATCTCATAATCATAATACGCAGCAATAGCGAGTAGGATCCTGATTGACTTAAGCATAGCTACAGGCGAGAAGGTTTCCTCATAATCAACTCCTTGAGTTTGAGTAAACCCTTTCGCTACTAGCCTAGCCTTGTAGGTTTAAACATTACCATCCATGTCTGTTTTTAAGTTGAAAACCCATTTACTTCCTACTAAGTGAAAATCGGGTGGAGGTTCAACCAAATCCCAGATTTTGTTGTCATACATGGATTGCATCTCTACGCGTTTGGTTTCCAGCCATTTCTCAGATTCAGTATCAGAGATCGCATATTTATAGTTCACGGGTTCCTCTTGATCAACTATCAGAAATTCATGCATACCAAGATATCTTTCTGGTTCATGATGGTCCCGCGTACTTCTACGAACGCCTTGTGTTACTACCGGTTGTGATATTATTTCAGATTCAGTAATCTCATGCTGGTCCACTATATTGGTTTCTAGTTGGGTCTCAGGTTGATCTCGAACTTCTTCAACGTCAAGCTTTTTATTTTCTTCCCCTCGTTAAAGGAACTCATCCTCTAAGAATGTTCATCTACGTTTGATGAAAACTCTGTTCTCAGCAGGGTTGTAGAAATAATAACCAACCTTCTGGGCATATCCGACGAAAACAACTTTATTGCCGCGAGGATCTAACTTTTTCAAAGATTCACTTGGAACATACGCATAACATCCCCATACCTTTAGGTAAGATAATTTGGGTCATTCCCCACACCATATCTCATTTGGTGATTTATCTACCTTCTTTGTAGGAGCGAGGTTCACTAGTCGGGTAGTAGTTTCAAGAGCAAAACTCCAAAAGGAGTGTGGCGGGTTTGTGCAACGCATCATTGATCGAACCATGTCTAACAATGTTCGATTTCTTCTCTCAAATACACCATTCATTTATGGGGTTCCTGGTGTAGTGAGATGGGATACAATCCCACAAGACTTGAGGTGCGCGTCGAATTCCTCACCGATATTCGCCACCTCGATCTGATCGTCGTACCAAGCTGGTTTTGTACTTCGTTTTGGTATTCTTTGAAATTTTCAAAAGTTTCATGTTTATGTCGCATAAGATATACATACCCATATCTAGTGTAATCATCAGTAAATCTAACGAAGAACATTTCTCCATTTCTTAACATCGTCTTGAAAGGACCGCATACATCAGTGTGTATGAGCCCTAGCATGTCCTTCGCTCTTTCACCGACATTCAAGAAAGGCGACCTGGTTAAATTGCCACTTAAACTAGACTCACGTGTATCAAAAGACTCCGGACCAGTGGGTTCTAATATCCCAGCAGTCTGGAGTTTCTTGATGCGATTCTAGTTTATATGTTATAGTCAACAATGCCATCTAAACGTGTCATTGAGACTAGTATATAGAAATGGAATCAAAATAAAACATATCATTCAAGTATGTAGAAATGAAATCACCCTTATCATTAAAAACATACTTAAAACCTTGTCTTTTCAAAGCAAACAGAGAAATGATGTTTCTAGTCACACTAGGGACATAACTGTACTTATTCAAAATAATGTTCAAATCACTAGGTAAATTTAAAGTAAAATCTCCTATGGCTTTCACAACAACTTTCTGACCGTTGCCAACGTGCAGATCCAAGTCGCCCTACTTCAGATCTCTAAGTTTTCTTAACCCCTGCAAATCATTGCATATGTGAGTACCATATCCAATTTCAAACACCCAAGATTTGCTAGATAAAGATAACAATTCTATAACATGAATACCTGAGGACTCTCCTTTGATAGTCAGCTTCTTAAGCTTCAACTCAGCTAGGTATTTAGGACAGTTCCTCTTCTAGTGCCCTATTTTATTGTAGTAGAAACACTTGGCATCTTTCTGAGAACTTCCTTTGAGAGAATCTTGTTTCATTCCCTTGCCCTTTCCCTTGCCTTTGCTCTTAGCTCTCTTGGTTTTCTTACCAATTCTCCCATCTCGAATCATAAGCACATGATTTATCCCAGTTCCAATTTTAGTTAGAAAGTTCGTTTTAGCAGTCTTAAGCATCTGATGCAGAGTTGTGGGCTCTTGTCCAAACCATATTCATATTATAGTTTAAGACGAACTGATCATATTACTTGGGTAGTGAGTTAAGGATGATATCCGTAGCTAACTCATCACTTAGTGGATTTCCTAACTATGCGTAATGATCGATATAGCTGTTCATTTTCAGTACGTGAGCACCAGACTGAAGAACCCTCTTGCATACGACACCTGATCAGGGATCTCATCACCTTGAAACGTTCACGTCGAGCATGCTTCTGAAACATGCCTTTCAGCTGCCCGCTTATGTCATATGCTTTCTTGTCAACCAAATTCCTCTGAAGCTCAGGGATCATTGTTACCAGCATACGACACGCCCCATGTCACATGGTCAACACTGTTATGATCATCAGGTTCTTCAGGGAATGGGTTCTCAAGAACATAAAACTTCATTTCAGCCGTGAGAACAATTTTCAGGTTGCGTTACCAAACCATGAAATTGGTTTTGTCGAGCCTTTCTTTCTCAAGGATGGACTTAAGGGCAAATAGGGAGGAGGAGGTAGGAACAGGATCAGAATTACTTGATGACATTTAAAAGAAAAAGCAAGATTTAGAAATTTTGATGCAAAAATGACTAATTAATTTTGACCCAATAGAACAAAATTATAATTAGGGTGAGATCATGTTTCACACTTCGTTGAATGGCTTAGCTCTCTCTAACGGGTGGGCTACGTAGGTAGGTAATGATTACCAGTTGTGTCGACTACACAACTCTCGTTTTGGGAACACTTTTAAGACTTGACAAGTGTAGGGCTATATTATGTAAGGCATGAACATTAGTTGGGCTTTTGTATTTGGGCTTAATCTAGCTTAGTTAATAGGCCATGTGGGCCATTTAAATGATTATGATTGGGCTAGGTTAGTGTTTATGATTGGCCCATGCTCATGTATGAGGTGGTATAAATACCACCTCATTGTAATCGATTTCTTCAAGCTTTTCAATACAAATTACCATTTACGATTTCTTTGTTCTTGCTAGTGTTTACGATCAGCTTCCAAGTGGTGTTTCTCATTCAAGATTCAATCTTTATCTTAGATTGAATCTATTTCATCTACTTGTTTCTTGAATCAATCGTATTTGAGGATTCCGCACTCATTTACGATCAAATATCGTGTTCTTGGTTTGATTTCGGACCTACAATTGGTATCAGAGCCAAGAATCTTAGATTCGAGGCTCTCACGATATTGATTCAAGAGTTTTCTGGGTTTGTGTTCAAGTTTGGTTGAAGATTTGAAGGTTTTTGGGTGTTTACGACTGTTGCTGCTGCTGTGTTCTTCGAATTTTGGTGTTTGCGATTGAGTTTTCTGGGTTTCTTGGCGTTTACGACAGTTCCAGTTGAAGATATTCATCAGTTTGGGCGTTTACGACTTCAAGACTGAGTTTTTGAGAGTTTACGATCCGTACTTCTGGTGTTTACGACATTTCCTTGTCGTAATCGGTGTTTACGATTGTGCCAATCGGAATCGCGGGATCGTAATCGTAGTTTACGACATTCTCAATCGGAATCGGTGATCGTAATCGTTCAATCGTAATCGAGTTTACGATTTCTCTGTGGCGGTTTGTGTTTACGATTTGGGGTTGAATCGGAAACACAGTTCACGATCGTAATCATCCATTTACGATCGTAATCAGGTGTCTTTTATCGTAATCTCATATTTTGGACATTTGGACTTTAGTTTTAGGTTTCCTAAGCTTTTGAAATGGATTTTGAGCCGAGTATGTACCAGAAATTGGATTTCGAGATCGGATCTATAACTCGTCCGCCAAGACTAACTTCAGCGGATAATTTCTTAGAGTGGAAATACAGATTCGAAAATCATTTGAAGAGTGTGGATCTGAGGTTATGGAGGGCTGTTGTGAATGGACCGTTTACACCTACTCACGCAACAGGAACAAATGCAGGGAAAGAGAAGAAAGAAGATGAGTATGATGATGATGACTGGGAGAGGTGCAACAAGGCTGAGAGGGCATTTGCGATAATGACTATGGCCCTAACTCCAGATATTGCTCAAGGATTCAAACACTGCAAAACAGCAAAGCAACTGTGGAATGCTTTGATTGTTGCTTATGAAGGGAACCCTGATATTAAGGCTAGTCGGAAGCAGATGTTGAAGCAGAAGTTTAACTTGTTCAATCATATTCAGGGTGAATCGTTTGAAGCTCAAGTTCAGAGGTATGTGTCACTGATGGCAGAGATGTCAAGTTATGGAGTGGAGCCGGATACTGAAGACAAGAATTTGAAGTTGCTGAACAGTCTGCCTAAGTCTTGGAACACCAATATATCTATCATCAAAGACAACAATAGGCTGAGTGAAGTGACTTTGGATGAATTAATCAACAAGCTGAAATCCAAGATGATCGATGATAAGCAGAGAGAGCTGAACCACATAAGTTCTCTAAGTTTGGCTGGAAAGTTGAATCAGGCTTTGTTGTCAGAAGAAGTTGAGGGTAAGCATGAAGGAAAGTTTACGGGGAATGGATCAAGCTCAGCTCCTATGTCTAGTGCTTTTGTTGCACAGCCTCAAGGTAGTTCAAGCGGAGGAGTCAACTCTGAAGATGTCAATGATCCTAACTTTGCCCTTGGTATGGGTTTCATGAACAGCTATCATGCCCTTGTGGCCGGGAATCTTGTACCTTCTGATATGGTGGCTGGTGATCTTAATCAGATAAATCCTGAGGACGTGGAGATGCTGGATGTCTCTTGGCAAATGGCCATGGCTGTCTTCAGAGCCAAGAAATTTATGGCCAAAACGGGAAGGAACGTCTGGAAAGATCAGGATAAGATTAGAATGGGGTTTGACAAGTCGAAGCTAAGGTGTTATAATTGTGATGAGTATGGTCACTTTGCCAGGGAATGCACGAAGCCCAAGAAGGAAAGAGCTGAAGAAAAGAAGGTTGCTGAAGTGAAAGGAAAGGGTGATGCCAGGGCACTGGTGGTTCAGGGAGGTGGAGGTTATGACTGGACCCCCCAGCTGAGGGATCTGACCCCCCAGCTGAAGGATCTTAGTTTGTCACATGCTTTGATTGCTACTGCAGAAGAGGATAATGAAGAAAATCATGCCTTTGTGGTCACTGATGAAGGAAAGCCTGAGGAGAGTCAGATAGAAGACAAGGAAGCGTTCGTTGCTGATGCTGAAAACCTAAAGGTATGTTCTGATCCCACTTGTGCTCGTATTATTCCTGGTCTTAGACAAATCTGTAAGAATTATCAAATAGAATTGTTTGAGGTCAAGTGTGAGAGGAGCTCATTTAAGGGTAGATGGGTAAAAAATGAGGAAAAGGTTAAGGCACAAAAGTTAGATATAGTGAAGTACCAACAGATAGCAACTGAGAAATCTATCCTGTATGATAATGCCAAGTTAGAGATAGCTGACCTTAGAAAGCAGGTAGATGAATTGACTCATAAGACTAATGAGATGCAAGTTCAGTTAGATATGAATCAATTGAGAAACAAGAGAATGCTTCAGGCAGGTAAAGAACTATCTCAGGCAGTTGTTTGTGGACAAGTAGGAAAACACACACCAGGTTTTGGGTCAGAAAAGTCTGACAAATCCATGGCCGCAAATGTTATAATTCCCCCACCTATCCCTAGAGATATCATAGGAATGCTCTATGAGGAGGACCAAGTAGATAGAACTAGATCAGGATATCATGAAGCTGGTCCTCCTATAGATAGCTTGATGGTTGGTGTGACCCCTATGACAGAAATAGAGAAAGAACAGGAGAAACTTGGTTTATATAGGACAGGTAGTCAGAACAATGTTGTTGACCTCACAACTAAACCAGGTTCTTCCCAGGAATCTTTAAACAATAATGTTAGTTCCTCTAATGTTTTTGTTACATGTGCAGATGTTGTAGGCATTGAAGATGTATCTGGGGAGGATGCTGAATGCTTGAGGGTCAATGAGTGTCATGAGTCTAGTTGTTCTGTTTCTAGTTTACCTAAGGATGACGTTCTGGCATCTGTGTCAGAACTTGAAACATCCAAGTCCAATCAAATTGTCTTGTTAAAACATGTTTCTAATCCTAATGAAGTCGTTAGTTCCTTTAAAATGCGTGTTCCTAACACAAAGATTGGCCGTAAGTCTAAGCCCAATGATTTTGTTCCGTATCCCCAGGTTGTGTCAACTTATAATAGAACTGATAAATCAAAATCTGAACAATTTTGTTTAATAACACAACCTGAAAAACATTCAAAACGTGTGATACACAAATGGGATGATCAACCGGAATGGAAGTCGTCTTACCCAAGACGCTCATACTTGTGTAGCAACGTCAATGGGCCTAGACAAATGAATTGTTTTCAATGTGGTCAACCAGGTCATTTTGCTGCTAATTGTATGAACAGACCCTATGAGCCATATTATCCGCAGAACAAGCGGACAACAATGCTTGAGAAAATGATGAGGGGTGAGAACAGAACTCAAAAACAGCAAGCATCGTCACAGGGGAAGCAAAGTTCTGAACCAATGAAGACTCAACAGTCTAAGGTTCTAAACACAAAGGCCCCAGTGACGAAGCCTGTCAATGAAAGGAGAGATGTGGGCCAAACTTCCAAACCTGCTTATGCAGCTAAAGGAGTTTTCAACAAACCAAATAAATTGAAAACAAAACCTTTTGAGAAACAAGTACTTAAAGTCAATCAGGCTGCTAAACTTAAGGGGAAAGCAGTTATAGAACAACCAAAAGTTGTCACTCAATCAAAACAAATGGTTTATACCAAATTAAAACTTGAGTGGACACCGATCATCAAAACAAAAGGTAAAAAGGTCACATCTCCTCCAAGGAATGTTTCACCCACAAAGAACTCTGCTAGTAGCTCTAACTCACAAAAACAACCAAATTGGAAACCAAAAATTCATGCTAAAGTTTTAAATGAATCCGAATCAAAAGCAGGAATGTCTTTCAAGATGGTTAATTACATTGACTCCAAGGGAGTGCCCAGATCTGTTATGACCTGGGTACCTGACTCTAACTGATTTATGGTTTGTGTAGGGACAGCCGAGAAGATCTGTCAACAATCTCTGGTATGTTGATAGTGGTTGTACCCGACATATGACCGGAGATCTGTCTTTGTTAGATGAGGTAGAAGATTTCAATGGAGGAAGTGTTTCTTTTGCTGGAGGTGTGGGAGGAAGAATTTCAAAGAAAGGAGTTGTGAAGAATGGAAGTCTGACTTTTTCAGATGTGCATTATGTAGAGGAGCTTTCCCACAGCTTGCTAAGTGTGTCACAGATATGTGATCGAGAATACTCTGTGATGTTCAACAAAAAGGAATGCATCATTCTTAAGCCTGGTGTAAAAATTCCTGAAGAATGTATCTTAATGCGTACACCAAGGCACGGGAATTCTTATCAATTGAACATGGGAAAGCCTCCAACATCTGAAGCAGCTTGTCTAATTTCAAAACAGACTGAGAATCTTGCATTGTTGTGGCATCGTCGTCTGGGACATGCAAACATGAAGAATCTATCCAAGCTGGCTAAAGGAGAGCATGTCAGAAATCTTCCGATCAAAGACTTCTCTTCAGTGGAGAAGTGTGTGGCTTGTGCTAAGGGGAAGCAGCACAAACTGCCACATCGTCCAAAGGTTACAAATTCTGTCTCTTCTGTGCTTCAACTCTTACATATGGATTTGTTTGGTCCCATGCAGGTACAAAGTGTCAGCAAGTTTTCATACTGCCTCGTGATAGTGGACGACTACTCGCGATTTACTTGGGTCTTTTTCTTGTCAAACAAGTACGAAACTCCAGCCCTAGTAAAGCAGTTTGTGACTCTTATTGAAAACCAGCTGGATAAAAGAGTGAAGGCAATCAGATCTGACAATGGGACGGAATTCAAAAATGCTGAGCTGAATATGTTTTGTGGTGAAAAGGGGATTGAAAGGCAGTTCAGTGCTCCTTACACTCCTCAGCAGAATGGAGTTGCCGAAAGAAGAAATAGGACACTCATTGAAGCGGCTAGAACAATGATGTGTGAAGCAAAATTACCGATCTTCTTTTGGGCAGAAGCTGTGAATACTGCTTGTTATGTACAAAACAGAGTTCTTCTGAACAAGCGTCACGAGCAAACTCCATATCAGATCATCTATGGGGAGAAACCGAAGGTGGGTTATTTCAAGACGTTTGGGTGTCCATGCACGGTGCTGATCCAGTCCGATGTAGGGAAATTCGAAGCGAAGGCCGATGAATGCTATTTTGTGGGTTATTCTGCAAATAGTGCTTATCGTGTCTATAACAAGACCACTGGGTTGATCATTGAGGCATTCAATGTAGATTGGATGGAGGACAATCCTACTGATGCGGGAACTGGACCTAATTGGATCTTCGACTATGGATCATTGTTTGAGGGATTTAATTTCTCGAATGTTTTCCACAATTTGGGCGAAGAAGAAGACATTGTAGCTCCTAGTGCAGATGTAAGACCTCATGTGGATAGAGCATCAGCTGAATCTTCTAGGAATGCAACTGCTGATATTCCAGAATGTTCAGGAACACGTGATGCTCCAGTGGATTCTCAAGGCTCAGGTATGTCTGAAAATGTTGTTAATACTAATCTGCCTGTTAATGTTTCAGTGCCTGATGTCCAAGAGAGCAGAATCAACAAGGATCATCCACTGAGTAATGTTGTTGGGCCAGTGACAGCGGGTGTCACCACAAGAAGCCGCACAGGACACATCAACTTTTGTATGTTTTCCTGCTTCATCTCCCAGATTGAACCTCCCAATGTGATGGTTGCTCTCAAAGATCCAAACTGGATGGAGGCCATGCACAATGAACTCAATCAGTTTTCAAAGCTGGGAGTGTGGCGTCTTGTGAAGCGGCCAGAGGACAAGAAGGTGATTCCCACGAGATGGTTGTACAAGAACAAAAAGGATGACTCGGGGATCATTGTGAGAAACAAAGCAAGGTTGATAGTACAAGGGCACAGGCAAGTCCACGGTATCGACTATGATGAGGTTTACGCTCCGGTGGCAAGATTGGAAGCAATTCGGATCTTTCTAGCTGTGGCTTCGTATCTCAATTTTACCGTACATCAGATGGATGTGAAGACTGCCTTCCTGTATGCAGAGATGAACGAGGAAGTCTATGTTGCTCAACCACCAGGGTTCATAGATGAAGAAAATCCAGATCATGTTTATCTGCTGGATAAGGCTTTGTACGGTTTGCATCAAGCTCCTAGAACCTGGTATGAAACGTTGTCCAATCACCTGGTGGAGAATGGATATACAAGAGGAGTCGTTGATCAAACATTGTTTAGGAAAAGGGTGGAAGAAGACATTATCATGGTGCAAGTGTATGTAGATGATATTATCTACGGATCGACAAACGAAGAATTGTGCACCGAGTTTGAGGAGATTATGAAGAAGAAGTTTGAGATGAGTGACCAAGGCGAGATGAGTTTCTTTCTTGCACTTCAAGTCAAGCAGAATGATTCTGGGATTCTTATTCATCAGGAGAAGTATGTGAATGAGATTCTGGAAAAGTTCAAGATGCAGGATTGCAAGCCCATCGCCACTCCCATGGCATCCAGACCACTCTTGTCAGCGGATCTTAACGGGGAGTCAGTGAGTGAATTCCATTATCGGTCGATGATTGGATCACTAATGTACTTGACAGCAAGCAGGCCAGACATCATGTATGCAGTTTGCGTGTGTGCTCGATATCAGGCTAACCCTAAACTCTCTCATTTAGCTGCTGTTAAACGTATCTTCAGGTATCTGAAGGGCAGGCCTAGGCTTGGTCTTTGGTACCCGAAGAACACTGATTTTCAATTATATGCTTTTACTGACAGTGATTATGGAGGTAGTGACCTTGACAGGAAATCTACTACTGGAGGATGTCAGTACCTGGGAGATAGGCTCATCTCTTGGCAGAGCAAGAAGCAGCATACCGTATCCAAATCAACTGCCGAAGCTGAGTACGTGGCCGCATCTGCCGGTACTTCACAGGTAGTGTGGATCCAAAACCAGCTCACGGATTACGGTATGGAATTCGTTAACACTCCCATATTTTGTGATAACGCTGCTGCTCTTGAGATTGTGAAAAACCCCGTCCAACATTCCAAAACCAAGCACATTGATATCAAGGTACATTTTATTCGTGATTGCTTTGATCGTGAGCTGATTCAGCTTCAAAAGGTAAGCTCCGATCAGAATGTTTCGGACATCTTTACAAAACCCCTTCCTCGTCCTAATTTTGAATCTTGTGTTGAAGGCCTGAAGATGATTGCCTTCGAGGAATGATCTGATCATCTATGATTTTTGTACAGAGTTTTTGGTTTTTAAATTTTACTTAAAAAATATATTTAAAAAAAAAATAGAAAATGACTGAAAAATTGAGTCTTGTTTCAAAAGCCTCACAAAAACAGGGGAAGAAATGGTGCTGGTTAAACTGAAAGGTTTTTATGATGTCTTTTGATAGGACTTAAATGCTTAATGACGGTTGGAGACTGACACGTGTAAGGCTGATGTGAAAGATTGCTCGAAGATGATATGTCGGTAAGCTCAACCAAAACAATGATCATCTATGTAAGTGCAGTAATCTTAAACTCTATACATGTTTAGTTTCCCATCCTAGTCTACATGGTTTAAAAAACTGAGTCCCGACAAAAACGGGTTGAGAGTGGTATTTACCTAGTATTCACTCTCTCACACGCCATGCTTATACTGTATAAGACAACACCACAGGAAAGAAAAAGAAAAAGAATTCAAAAAATTGAAAATTCTGAAAAAGAAAGAAAGAAAAAGAAAAAGAAAATAAAATTATTCAGTTGGTCTTCTCTGCGTGCTTATGCGGCCGACCTGATCATCAACTGATAATGTATGAAAAATAGAAATAAGTGGTAGTCAAAACAGTGTTGCATGGTTCCTCAAGTTGGGGGTTTGTGAATCCTCAATAAACTCTGAGGTTGGGTAGGTTTTGCTATGGAAAATTGGGTGTGGGGACGGTTAAACATATCGGTAAATCTGTACTATATTTAAGCACTTTACTGGATGTGAGTTTCTGTGTTCAAACCACCTGACAATTGTCTAGAGTGTCTAGTAACGGAAGCTGAAAAGGGTTCCTCAGTCAAAGACCTGTCTGATATTATCTGTGAAAAATACCAGCACCAGGTATGTAAATATTTGAAATTTCTGAGGTAAGTTTGTAAATATTTATATTTTGGTTTTGAATTTATCTGTCTTTACTTTTGATTTAAACTTTTCATGATCATGATCGGATACTCGGGTATGATTCTGAGGGGAAGTTTTGTAAAATTCTCAAAGTTGTCAAAATTTTCAAATGATTATGAGAATTATCAAGTTTGGGGTGAACTTGTTTGTTTTTTGAAAGTTAAAGGGGTTATTGAAACTTTTTAATGTTTACGGTTTTTAAAGGGGGGCAAAGTGAAATTTGTTTTTATTTAAAACCTCATTTACGATTCACTCTCTCATCTCTTATCTCACCGTTTACGATTTTCTTTCCAAACCCTAACTCAGCCGTGTACCTCGCCGGAAAACCATTCTGCACCCATCTCCGACCACTCTCTCTGCAATCCGAGCGCACCATTATCCATCGAAATCGATTTCCGACCATAAACCCCTCTATCAATCGACGTGTTTTCTTGTCTGTGTGTCGGTTCTTTCGAAGATTTTCTAAGCTCTTGAATTTCATCGGTGATCGTCTTTGTACGATTGAACTCATTTCTAGTCGATTTCGAGAGATTTGGAGTCGGTGTTTGTGTTTACAACTCGTTTAAAAGGTAGTTTTTGATGGTTCGTTTGAGTATTATGTGGTGTTTAATTGTGTTTACGAGATCGTTGCAGGTACAACAATGGCGGACCATCGGTGTTTACGATCATCCAGATCGAAGAAGACGACGTTTCGGCGTTTACGATCGTTGTTTACGATCGAGGTTCACGATCCGGGTCTACGATTCGGGTTTACGATCGTGAATAAGACAAACTGTGTTTACGATTGGGCCAGGGTCAAAGATGTGTCGTTTACGATTGGTCTAAACAGATTACGATTGGGCTAACTTTAAACTGATCGTAAACCCATTTAATTAGATCGTAAACCCAATTAATGAATCGTAAACTCATAATTTAAATCGTAAACTCTAATAAAATGAGATTTAAAATCTTAAACTCTTAATAAATTTGAGAATCTCATTAAAATTGAACGTTTTTGAGATAAAATTTGTCGGTGTTTGTAAGCATGTGCTTAATTCAATTATTTTCCCTAAAATGTTCAAATTGAAATTTTGTGAAGGTCAAAAAGTAAAATGTGATCGTCAATTGAACAAGTAAAGGGTTAATAATCATAATTGCTTGTTAAAGATTGAATATGTCTGATGCATATGTCTTGTCTTTCTCAGATGGCTGAAGAGATGTTGATTGGAGATATAAAATATGAACCAGATCACTGTATGCCGGCTTATCTAGAAGATCCGCCAGAAAAACACATGGAGTTATTTTACTCACTGGTGGCAGGGATGAACACGTGCAAGATAAACTATGCCCTGAGGACGAATGTGCTCATCGACGAGATGCTGGTCAGAGAGTTTTGGGGGTCTGCTAGAGTGAATTCTGACAAGACTAGGATTACTGCAACGGTCAATAACAGACAAATTGTCATTGAAGAAGAAGACATAAGGCAGGGCCTGAACATAACAGATGAAGCTTCTGATCCAATCACATACACAAAGGAGGTAGTTCTGGCGGGAGCTCAGTTAATGGGGTACGAGGGAAAGTTTCCGCCAATCTTCAAAAAGCTTCTGCCGCACTACTGGAGGTGCTTGGCGCATTACATGCAGAAGTCTTTCCTAGGCAAAAGAACAAGTTTCGATCAGTTGAATTTCATTCACGGAACAGCTCTCGTAGCACTTGCCTTGGATTGGAAGTTTAATTTTTCAAAGATGATGCTGCTAGACTGGGCAGGCAATGCCATGCTGAGCGCCAGAGAGCAATTTTTGATGACTCCTAGGTTTGTGCAACTGGTGGTAATGAAGAAGTATCCGATGATAGAGGAGAGAATTGAGAAGCTTGATGTAAAGGTCATGGATAATGGGGTCTTTGGGTTGCAAACCCAAGATAGAGCAGGTAAGCAAACATTTGAAGGAAGATTGGAATGGACAAAGAGAGGTGCGTTCCCTGAAGTTGCACGGGAACAAGTGTTGGATGACTCTGAGCCAGAGGCAGATGTTCCTGAAGTTAATGCATCAATTGCCGAAGACCAAGACTTGACAGTAACTCAAGCTGTTAATGTTCAAGATGAAGATGTCATTCCCTCAGATGAAGAAAATATAATGGATGACATCCTTACTGGCCAGGACATAACTGAAGATGATATTTATGGGGACTTGGAGCCACTAACCCATAAAAGGTCAAGAGAAGATATGATTGGGTCGTCTGGCAGTGATGATACACCTCCTGAGCTGAATATAAACGTTGATGAAGCTTTCGTAGAAGAACCCGTCCCTGCTCGTGAACCATCTCCGCGAAAGAAATCTGATCCTAGGAGCATACGGTTCAAGTTCACCAAGACAAGCTCAAGCCTTTTGGTTGTACAACCAGCTGGACCCAGTTCTGAGGGTCCCAGTGGTCAAGAAGAAACCGTTGATGAAGCCCTTCAAGAGCAACCGTCTTTCACACAGACTGAAGATGGTGGTTGATCAACCTGCCCCTGTGCAGCAAGCTAGTCCGATTCTGAACGTGCAAAGCCCTGTACGTGAAGATAGGCAATTTCTGGAGGTTGAGAGCACCTTCGTTGTTCCAAGTCCGGTTAGAGTGAGCATCTCTACCGCGACCAGCCAACCACTCGCGACTCCAGGTTTCCGCCCATTGATGGCTGCTGAGCTTCCAGTTGATTTGAGGATTAGTGCTGATCCTCAGATCAACTTCCTGATCTCTCAGAATAGGATCAGACAGAATGAGATCAAGGCTCTCATGGAAGAAAACCAGCGTTTGAGAGAGAAGGAGGAGGCAAGCAGCAAATATATGAGAGAGTATGAGGTGGCAGACAAGGAAAGAATGGAATATCTTTACAAGATGATAAAGGACCTGAGAAGGAAGGTTAATGCACTGACAGATGGTGCAGGGCCTAACAACACGGGTGCCTCTGGTCAGAGTTCATCTCAGGGAACTCAAGCTGCTGATGCAATGGAGACTGACGAAGGTGATGAGAATATAGTGATGCCGGATTACGCCCACTGTGGCAGGATCATCTCAAAGGCTCCAAGTTTCCACGAAAACTGGTTCAAGGAGTTTTTCCAAGGACCAGCTCCCACACATGTACACCATTGATGTTGGTGAAAGCTCGATTGATAGACGTGGGAGTCGTGAGACTATCTTATGCTGGCATTACGATATGGAGAAGAAAATCTTTGCCGTGATCCGTGACGGTTATAGTCCAGTGGAGTACTACTCTTCACGTGCTCAATTCCACTCCTGGACTGAGCCTGAGATCAGGAGCCTTCTGAGAGCTCCATTTATTAACAGGTGGAATGGACCAGAAGGTAATCAGATCAGAGATAATCTGCTAGGCCACATGGAGAATGATTTCAGAGATTTCGAGCTGAAGGAGGTCAGGTGGAGAGAGACCGGGACTGACCCTGTGACAGGGGAGTCTATTGGAGAAGCACGGAGGCCACCAACTAAGCGCACAAGGGTGATTAATATGTTGGATGAGATCGAGGATGAAACACTGGTAAGAAACTTTGATTGCTGGTATTACGATCCAACAACACATGAAGTGGTGGTTCTCTGCAAGCCGATGCGTCAATTCAGATTTTATGACCCGGTGGATTTGCTTAGATTTGGTGAGAAAGATATCAAGCTTCTGGCCACCCAACCCATACTTGGAGACGAGAATGATATGGCAAATGCTATAAGGGTTGGGATATTTGATGGAGCAGCGAAGAAGATTGTAGAGAACGGATGGTGGTCGAACAACGTTCAAACATCATTCAGGTTTGACTTGCTGCTGCCGTGAAGTGGTCTAATGGTTCATGCCTAGGGGAAGATTGTAGGGCTATATTATGTAAGGCATGAACATTAGTTGGGCTTTTGTATTTGGGCTTAATCTAGCTTAGTTAATAGGCCATGTGGGCCATTTAAATGATTATGATTGGGCTAGGTTAGTGTTTATGATTGGCCCATGCTCATGTATGAGGTGGTATAAATACCACCTCATTGTAATCGATTTCTTAAAGCTTTTCTAATACAATTTGCAAGTTTACGATTTCTTGGCTATTCTCTCGCATTTACGATCAGCTTCAAACGAGTAGGGTTTCTCATTCAAGATTCAGATCTTTCTCTTAGATCTGAGTCTATTTCATCTACTTGTTTCTTGAATCAATCGTATTTGAGGTTTCCGCACTCATTTACGATCAAATATCGTGTTCTTGGTTTGATTTCGGACCTACAACAAGTGGTACATTATTCCCAACTACACCCTACTTCACGAAATGTACGCACAGGTGCAGGGTTAGCACTAAACACCTGAGTTTCATCTCGTAAAGTGATATTTTGTCCTCAAACCAGAACTATAGTCCCATGCCATGTTACAAGGAAATTGCGCTCCTACCTTTAACCAAAATCGTAGGCCCGGATGCAGGATTGTCACTACACCGGGGGTTCGGATAGATTTGACTTGGGGTTCCATATTTTAAACTTACCAATCAGGGTCATATTTAAAATATTATGTAAGCCGTTTATAAGTTTGTAATCCCCTTATGAAACTAGGTTGGTCATTTCGTGAACCAATTTTAGTAACTTTTACCCTAGTTTTTAAATTATACTATTCAATTTGTTTTAAGAAAACCCGGATTAGATATACTTCTTATTTAATCCAAAAACATTTTCGAAACCATTAATAAAACGCCTTTTATTTTATGTCGTTATTAGATTGTGAACTAGGGACCTATGTCACGACAAACGTCAACATGCATTCACAACAATAAATATATATGCTATTGAGCTAAGGGATTTAGCTTTCGCAGGAGCAATTGAGCGAAATTGAAATATGAAAATAAATAAATCGCATGACACAGTTCTGGCAATTCCTTAATGCTCCCACCTGCCTCAACATATCTGCTCCCTATTTCCTTTGTTATCGTCATCTTCCTTGTATGTTTTGGTTTTACATTTATTACAAAATAAAATACAAAACCTATCTATTACATTTTAGGCCCAAAAATGCCCAAAAATAGAATACATACATTCCAAAATTAACAACCACAATAAAGGAAATAACTACAAATTTATTTAGGCTCGGATTGCATATAATATTACAACCATAAATAACAATTGGCCATAATTCTGTGTATGATTTTATGAATTTTACAGTCGTGACTTGAAACACAAGTCACGTGGTGGAAGCGTCTACACAAGGTAAATTTACAATTGATCCGATGAGTGATCCAAACAACCCGAAAATATAGAAACAATTAGTCGTGATTAAACCAAACGGGACACGATGGTTTAACGAACAGTCTCGCTAGATGATTGTTTCACGATTAGGGTTTTGATCTCATAGCTATTATAACAAAACCTTGTAATAAACATAGAAAGATATTTATTATACCTTTTAGAAGACCGGCGAGAATACACGACGATTTGTGGAGGCTTGATGGTGGTGGCGGTGGTTCACGGTGGCCAGTGGCCGACGGCGATAGTGCAAGGAGGGGGAAGGGTGGCCGAAAATACATATCCTCTCTCTCTCTCTCTTGTTGTGATTTCGAGGGTTCTTAAATTGTGGGGTTTCATCCCTGTTTATAGATTAATCTGATAGGATAATTATATCAGCTAAATCAATTTGAGTCAATCCATAATAGCTTAAATAACTAATTTATTTAAGTTATTCAAAATTCAAAATAATACAAATATACCATATATGAGATTTTTTTTAAAATCTCATATATATATTTCGAAATTTGGTATATATATATACAAATCTTATCAAATTTAATTATCACATAATTTAATTTATCCATAATAAATTAATTATCTCATATTTAATTTTATCTACGTTTTATAAATAAAACGTCCACCACGTTTATTATTAATCATGAATATGTTAAATAAATTAACATTCTTGCTCGTTGCTCAAAGTACCACCCTTTTGTATCAGACCTTAACAATAAATATTTGGATCTAGGAGCTGTGCAGTGCTCGTGAGATGCAAGTCAAAAGAAAATATGAATTGGGCTTGGAAATATTGAATAACACAAGAGCATGTGGGCCGGTAAAACAATGAAATAAAATATTTGGTTTTAAAAATATTGAATAATACTACATTAGCAGCAACAATCCATTAAATCAATTTTGTTCTAGCAATTCCTTTTGCCCAACATGATCTTGGACGTTTCCCAATGTTCACAGAAAGTTCTCACTGTTCCGAACAACCATTTTGGGCGATTCAAATGTGGGACCATGGAC